>CM032066.1:6808501-7408501 GCA_018831715.1 Matsumurasca onukii | reverse complement strand
GCAAGTCTGGGCACAGAGAAAGTCAGCCATCCAATATAGCGTCAACTTACTTTGCGTGATCCTACTGGGCCTAAAAGTGAATAAATAATAAAGTCACCAAAGTACTTTAAAAAATCTTGAACATGAAATTAAGGCTTTGACATTCACACTTAAGAGTCGTTCAGTCATTGTTGGGAAGAAGTTGAAATGCTGTAATAGCTTTCATTGTCTGTGCTTACTCACAGAAATGTCAAACTGAACAAAGCAACTAAACTTGACTTCCGATCTCAGGCAGTTCTTGTGCAGCAGGCATTGTATAGCTTTGGAACATGTATTCTACACCTTCTCTACTATTGATCTAAACTACACACATATTACTGAGATTGAGACGTTTAGTTCTTGGCCTTCAAGCCGATTCTAACTTAAAATTTAACAAACACGTTGAGAAGGTTTGTAAGAAAATGGCATGAGGAATAATTCTAGTTAGAGATTGGCTCAACTGTGTCAGCGTCAAACTTACTCATTAATTTATTTTCAGAGAAAATACGGAATAGTTATATGGAAAAATGCATCGTCGAATTGGAAAACTATATTCAAATTACAAAAATACCATTAGAACCATATTTTGACACATTACCAGATATGCTTAAAAAGAGAATTTCATACACAAAAATTAACATTTAATTTTAAAGTGGAATTGTTTAAAGTGTGGCCTATCAACATAAATTTATAAATCGTTAACTCTCTTAATTTTAAGCCCGTATGACACCTTAACGTTAAAATATTGTTTGAAATTGCCTGTATCAGATAGAGTGAAGCAATGTTGAATTAATAAGACAAGTAACTCGGGCTCAGATGACTCAACAGCTGCGATATTGCTTCAGCTCAACAGGTAGGACTAAATATTCCGCGTCATCTGCAACAGACGAGCTCACATGTGATCTTTATGAAGCATTATGTTACTGGCTCAGTGTGCTCTAACAGCCAAACAGAATAAACTATAAACAAATGTGACAGTAAACTAGAGTATAGCTTGATTGATTACCAATGTACTCGTATATTAAGTTGTATTGCCAACAAAATAGCTTTGTATTTTTCGAACTTTTGATAGCGAGTTCAATCATTCTAAAAAATTGATTGGCTTATTTTTAAGATAAATCAGTGTTAAATTCCCTTCTAATTCATATAATTATTTTTTAACTTTAGGCTTTCAGGCCGGTGTTACAACTATAACTAGTTCTTCCGGTTCTCCAATTGGGAGTTCGTTTAACCGTAAGTATTCTGAAGACGGTACCACAGCGTGACCGAAATATTTTACCTAATTACTATGATGTTTTAACGCGGTGTAAACCGGAATAACCAATTACACATAATTTTGTCTAAATTCACATGAATTTTTTTGTGGGTCTGGGAAATGTTATTCTAATGTCCGTCAAAATTATACTACACTGTGATAATTTTGAATGTATATCCTTGGTTCAGACATAAAATACCAAGATCCTTTGTGGTTTTCCCCAGTCGCAGTTTACACTCCAATTAAATAAGAAATGTAAATCGATAATACAGCTCACCATGATGGTTAACCAAATGGTGCAAAGCACACAATTTACAAGTCAGCTGTATGATTTCAATGATAACTTTGCTGGTTTCAGCGTAGTTTAAAATAGTCTGCTGTTGGTTAGGCCCGTAAACAACGACAAAACGGAATGTTTTGTAATCTTGTTAAACAACACTTAGAGTAGGCCTGCAGATAGTGGAATGCATACATTGTGAAACAGCTGATAAGCATAGCTGTGAGTACGGCGAAAACAGAGTTTGAAAACCTGAACATGATGTTTACCATTGAGAGAGAATAGACAGGTTTAGGCGTACATGCAACAAGCAAAGTCATGTAATAGTTCATACTTTTATGAGTAGGTAATTTCAAACTGTGTGTTTTACAGGGTGAAAGAAATTCGCGAATTTTATACATTATACGATAGATGATGAATTATTAAAAAAATATTGGACATGATTATGACGAACATTTTGACCAAACTCCAAACTTTAAGAAACAACTAAAAACTCAAAACTTATAAAACATGAGACGCCAGGTAATGTACTGTTGAATAGAATATACGGAAAGAGATTCAATGTACATCATGCCACACCGTGCTTCTAAGCTAACAGCTTGATGCAACAACCTCATCCATAGTTATCAGTAAACATAACGTACATAAGGTCAAAAAGTATGACGTTGTATAACGCCATTGAAATGGAGTTCGTAAAACATCAAGAACGGATTATATAATTGTATAATTATTTAATTAGGCTTGTCTCACCAGTGGTAGTATAGCCAACACGATTCCTTTGTAAAATGGCCATACATAAGTTACACTCTACCACAGGAGAGAATTATTAACCTCTTCATTCCCTTGGCCGCAAAGAAACTCAAATGCTAAATGAGAGGTCTAGCCGGTAACAAATACAATATTCCAGGTTACAGCACAATACAACCAAACAAACTAGGAAAAATACTATGAGTTCTTACGAGTACCATGAGCTTGTGATATCATAATTTTAGTGCCGTATTCAGTTAAAAGTAATTTAGCAAAGATTTAATATGAACAAAACTCCAAAAATGGGTACAATGGGTCCTGAGGTAAATGGTACATAAATGTAATCAACGCTCAAGTAAATCTTGATAATATTTAGTTGAGAAAAGTACAACTAAGTTTCTTTGAAGTAATCAGTATATTGTTATCGTTTAATTTACGAGTGTATCGGGAATGTCGACAGCTTTGATACCAATCAAAAAGGATTAAAGTGTTTAAAATGATTTACAAAACTACCAAGGCAACATTACATGAAAATAAGAAACGAATTTTATTCGAACAGAAATGGAGATTGAAAAAATATTTTGAAATCTTAGGCATATCGATTCGAATGAAATCATTTAAAATAGAGATTTCAACACAAAGGCTGTCATATCAGTGTCATGGCCTGGTCAGTTTAATAATTTATCATTTTGGCAAAACAATTTTAAATCGAGCTTCATTTACACTCCGGAGTTGCTGAAAAGCGATTCCCGTGTTAAACATACCGACAAAAAATATGGAAGCCACGCATTACCAGAATTCCGACGAGCTTTTAATGGTGCATGTAGTAAATGTGTTATACAGCCAAAACATTTTCTAACCTCAAATTATGTAAACATTGAAAGCCGTTATTACCATGAATAAGTCAAAAATTTTGGAGTAAGATATTATAGCATTATTGCATGTCATGGTAAAATATTAATTTAACATGAATTATTTGTATAAACAGCTTGATTCGTTTATTGTTACAACAAAACCACCTAACCTGATTTTGCCTGGATATAGTATTTAGTACGGTCGTTTGGACCTGCTTTGGTACCTGATTTAAAGTCAATAATTTGTTTAAAATAAGTTTCTTGGTAAAAACTAAAATGACAGGGTTAAAAACAGTCATAAATAAAGAATATGGTCAGTAATTGCTTGTAACCAAAACAAAGAAGTTGGGAGAAAATAGCTGTCGTGGTTATTATAATCTCTGCAATATGTTTTATCAAGCTGTGCCATATCAGCTTAACACTCTCGCTGCGTTGTATTGCTGTATTTAAAATTTCACACGTTACGTGTCAAACAAAATGAATACTAATTTGAAATAACAAACAATACTTAACAGCTTGAGAAATCAATCAGCTGATATAACACAGCAGATAAAATATTGCAAAGTGCGCAATAACATAACCACGACAACTGGTTTTCTCTCCCAACTCTGTTTTATAACAGCTACAATTATTGTTATATTCTTATTTATGTTTGTTTTATGTCATTTTATGAGTTTTTACCAAGAAAACTATTTTATTAGAATTGTGGCTCTTAAATTAGGTACCAAGCAAGTCAAACGACCGTATAAACTACTAAAATACAGGCAAAATCAAGGTTAAAATTGGTTTTTGTTATAGCTCTTAAACGAATTAAGATACAAAGTTATGTTTTATACAAAAAATGTTCATATTTAAATTATCTTTACAATGATATGCAATATGCTATATCTTACTATTTAATATTTTTGACTTATTCATGATAATAGCAACTTCAATGTTTACATAGATTTTGAGGTTAGAAATGTTTTGAAAACATGCTTGTACTACATACCATTAAAAGCTCGTCAAATTCTGAGAAATAATACGTAAACTCATATTTTATCGAATTTATAGTTTAACGACAGGGCGTCCCGTAAAAGCTTACGCGACTCATGTTCATAGCTCTAGCTTTGTAATGGCGCAACATATCAAAAAATTGTTTCGCCAAAATGTCGAGAATTGTCTTCTGATTAAAACTATGTACAATATGACCCACCTTTGTATTTAAAAATCTCGAGTTTTGACCCCGTGAGTTTCAGTATTGACACCCTGTATACTGAGAATCTTAAAAATATTTTTCCTGAAATCTCCATGTACGATTTCCAGATAGAAAAGTTTGTTTCATCTTTCTAGCTCTAATAGTACTCCTGTAATCCGTTTAGGACACCTTATCGTGGCCACCCGGTATAAGTTTGAGTTTAGTAAAACAAATTAAAAATATTAAACTACTATGGTTTAAATAATGTTAGGACAGAAATTTAATTGTTTGGAGGCGTTTAACGTTTAGGTCTTGATCATTTCTGAAATCAAACTTTTCAGTTAGCAAAAACACATAAAATAAATGCCACAGGTATTTTGAACTCATAGAGTATGTAATACCACACAAACCCCAGAGGTAATACGAGTACATAAGCGGATTCTGTTTGGATATTAATCTGGTCACAGTTTATTTGTAAAACATAAAAGTTTGTTTTGATACCTTTGCCTGTCAATTAATGCCATCAGGTTGATGGATAGTCCCACAGCAAGTAAAGTTCCTATAACCTATATTGTATTCATAAAACACATTCAATAACGTATTTAACATATATTGATTCAAGGTTGCAATATAAGCCACACAATCATAAAAGTTTGGTTAACTTTAGAAAATAGTTTGAGGAATTAAATATCAATACACCTATTAATAGGCTTATCTAGATGACTAGATAGTAGATACGGTTTCACTAAAGAATTTAAACTGCCGGCATATGTTTTACACAAATTACTGAAACCCCTAGAGGAATGTTTCTTGATTGAAAGTATAAATAAACACGATATCAGTTGTTTGTAAAGTAACAGTCATTGCAAAAAGTTGATTTCTTTTTAGTTTACCTCTCACTTACGAGAGTTAGTCTTGATTTCGAACTACAAGGCAGTAGAGAACGAGTACATCAATAAATCGTGCATACGATAGCCAGTTTAACATAAAGAATAGTTATTTGTATAAAATCAGATACAAAGAAACTATGGTTACACCACTTTAAAACCAAAAAGCAGGAAAATACGACATTCCAAAATTTGTTTCAAACTTTGAAAACGTGTTTAATGCTTTTGTTAAAATATTACGCTGAGATCCAACCATAAACTGCGAAACTTCATCATTGACATTAATAAGAAATTAGTTATTTAGATTTCTTAACATAATATTCACTAAATACAACCTCAAAGAAAAAGGTGAAAACTGCAACAAATGAAAATTTAGTTGTTTCGAACAGGTTAAACCATAAAGGTGCTGGGTATATATTTTACTTAATAATTATAATTGGTATCTTTGTCATACTGCATTTTGAGTAATTTGTCCGCATAGAGTGCTTCTCTCCTTTTCTAAAATATACCCAAATTTACCACCATGGGTGCTACCGTTATGTGTTATGGCACTTGGTGTTAAATAATATTATATTTTGTATATTTGTACACTTTTGAGGGATGCTTGTACATTAATACAAGAATTGAGGCGATAGCTAGAACAAGGGCCTATTCGCTAAAAGCAATATGGAGTAAAACACTTCATAAGTTCATATAATAACCAAATACCATATAATATAATAGTCCAATCTTGGTTTCTATACTTGAAAATTTAAATTAAAATAGTTTGCATAGGAATTTTCTCTAGAACGCTTTTAGAGTCGTATTTAGAAGAAAGGCTCATACATTTCAATTCACAGCTTTCAAATGGCAAAACACGCATGACATTACTATGAAAGGATTACACAGTAAATTTAACCACCATATTTTACCATTAATAAATATTTTATGCTAATTGAACACATTATTAAATTTATTTACAGGTTTACAGTTGTCATCGTCATAACCCTCACTGCTTAAGGCTGTCGTCATTAACACTTGTTCGCTGAGGCTGTGATAATTGTTTGTTTCTTCGAACAAATCATTATAGAAGTCCCTGGTGGTTAATATAAAAGTACTTTTGTTTGTACATAAAGTTAAGTATTTTAGGTCATTATTGGCTTTGTACACCAGTAAGATGGGGAGATTATAAACCGGTAGTAGTTCAACCAAAATGTTTAACGAGTGTTCTAGGTGTTAGGTGAATTCTGTATAACAATATTAATATTATTTTATACAATATTAAGTATTAAGCACAATATTAAGATTCCTATAGAGGTGGTATTTCTTCCCGAAAATAAGATACTGTGAACGACTGAAATTTTGAAAATATTTGTGCATGTGTTTTATTGCTTGGATCAATCAATAACTTAATATTAGTCAAAAGAAATAACTTCACCTATTGTACTCGTGTTGTAGATAGATCGCAGAAGAAGCACGTGGTTTTTGACAAGACAAGGATTGAGTGGACCGCAGCATGTACAAGGAAGGCAAGCTTTCCAAGGCACGACTTATAAATACTGCTGTACTACCCAAGTTGAACATGTCAGGTTTGTGGGCGCTAGTAGTGTCAGGGACAAGTTAAACTACCAGTGGATAAACAGTCAGCTACACTACGGCATCCTTACTAGATTGCATAGTACATACAAAAATAAGTTTTCCCACCTTATTTGGAAACAACATAACAGATGATGAACCATGCTGTTTACTCACCAGTTGAAAAAGGAGGCTTAGCCAAGTTAATCCTGCTGAAACTGCTAAACGAAAAATTGACACCCTGTACAAAGTTGCCCTGTACTAGTTTCGTCATTTTAAATAAAGATAATTTGATCTTGAAAATCACAGAGAAAATCGCCTAATCAAGAAAACTGTGAACACTGCAAAGACAAGTATGATGATAAGCTACACAGTCTCTAGAAAAGTTTCCAGCTCTAAGGAAAGAACCATTCAAAGAGCGTTTACGTCAATAACCAAAAAATTCATCTTCATGCTGGTTATCTGTAGCCATTGAAAAGAGACCACTTTGATTTTATGGCAAGTGAATTTAGGATGCCCCAGTAATAAGGTTTAACCGACAACCCATAGGTATGCCCTTAAAGATGACGGTTGTGGGAAGAAAAATTTAATTTGGACCATGGCTTTGTTGCAAAACTGGTGGTCTTATACCTGAGTAGACACAACGAAGTTCGACACTTTTGGGGAAATGTGTTTAAAAATATTGGGGTAATAAGCAGCGAACCAATAATTAGTGAAGAAGAACCATGTTTGTGGGGTGATTTAGCTGTTGGTGGCATTGGGAGGCTCAAAGGGAGGCATTGTTTGATATTAATCCAAAACCTACTTTTCCAAGAAACCACTTTTTAAGGGGTTTCTGAGGGTTCCCATGAAACATCCTTATTAATAGCATACACAGTTTTTTCAAACTAACTGTCTAATCGATTGAGTAAACTTGAAAAGATATCGAAGAGTTTTAGAATCAATACCAGTTTCTTATTCTACCCTGATTATGTAAATTGAAAGCTAACATCGCCAGCATTCGACTGAGCGTATACTTATTTACATTATTTTGTAAGAAAGCTTTACATTAGTCTTTGTATACCTAGTTGTAGGACCTATTTTTAAATTTAAATACCTTGTACTTATGCCTGATGATCCTAAGTTTCAAGTTAAGGTTACGAGCAGATATACACTTCTCCCCGCTTGTGTGGTATCGTCGGAGCTCTTCTTCCTACAATTTCAACTGTTACTGTACAAGTGTACATGCTATTAATATAGAAATACACTATTTACACGCAAAGTGGGTTTTGCCCCTTGCAGTCACATAGGTCACGGGTAAGCATCCGTATCTAGTCGTCCAGTTATATTTCGTATATTACTAAAACGCAAATAAACTCTCTTTGATTGGTAGGTGATAAAAACACGTTTTATATTATATATGTTTTATTGACGCAAATCTTATACGATGTATAATTTAATCACTGACACATACATACCTTGGTAACATTAATGTGGCGCTAACAAAATGTAAAGCTTAACAACTCAAAAATTGATGCAGCTTGTAGATATTTCGAACCTATAAACGGATGAAGCCAGAATACTTACAAATGTCTCGGAGAAAGATAACTTAAGAGCTTAATATCTCTACACTTGCAACAACACGTTTCTATGTCCCAACTGATGTTGTTTTAGATAGTAGATATTCTCGATTCTAGCAGGCTTGGACGTTCATTACCTGCTTCTGTTTACCATCACTTGGCTGTGTTTGAGGTTTTATTGTTTTATATTTTAGGTATTTCTTGTTGCTGGTTTAGTCAGAGATCAAATTCCTTAACATCCTAGGTAAGTGTCTTTGTTGAATACGGAGGGTCTAGTATGTCTCCAGTAGCGCTAACATGGATAGCAACGATAGAAAATAAAGTTTTATTATTTTACTTTTAATAGCTTTAAGTTAAGTTTAGCTTTATCTAAACTTACAACTGATGGTAATATGAACATTCTTTTAAATTGTCTAGTTTGTGTACTTTAGAGGAACGTTTTAAGTCTTATACCGGCATTTTACTCCATTAGAACTTTCTCAGCTCACATACGCTGATAAACCTTCTCCATATTCAAATATGCCAATGTTCCTCGAAGATTTCAACAAGGATTGTGATCTACCTTTCAATATTTAGTACTGTTGCCTCTAAGCTCTTCTACACTTGTTAAATAACTAGTCAAGTGTTCAAACAAATCTTGTTTTCTTCGTGATTGAAGGTTTGGAGTAAAACTTAATTTAAAACGTAGCCGAAGCGTAGCCACAAGCGCTATCGTGAATGCTAGCGAATTTCTTTTAATGTAAAAATAACAAGAATTAGACCAGATGCCTTTAGACCTCTTATTGGACCCTTGAGACAACTCTTCAGACCGCATTTTTGTCCAATTTTCACAAAATTTGATTAAATTATTTTGTTTTTTGTCGTTGTAACCTTACTAGATCAAGTTTGTTAATTATCAATATTGGACCACTGGAAGAGCCCTTTTTGGGGGGAGGGGGCTTTAAATACGGTTGTAAATCAACATGATGTAGTTTACCATATTTCACTATGCGTAACGCGTAATACGGGTGGTAATTTGACTATTTATGTCCACACAAATTGTCACGCAAAGATGTTTTAGTTTACGAGTATATTTATTTAGACTGCTCTTGTGTTTACATTATTTTTACAGGGTTAAAGAACAAGCATTTTTAGCACAAAACAATCAAAGATCAGTTTGCGGAGTTTACCGCAAAATTATATTAACATTAATTTTTATGTTAAATAGCACCAATGTTGTTTACTTTTATGACAAATGATATTCTCTTTGGCTTAGTAAGCAGGCTTCGATGTGTCTCAATAGTAGAAAAATTCACGAAACAAATAAGTATACAGATGCTTGTTCGGGCTTCACGCCAGCTGGACAGACGCTAGGCTTACCGTGACAAGGGTCTGGTTAACCATCACGCGTAAATCCATTTCCCTTCTAAAGAAAACAAATAAGACGTTTTAATGCTTTAGTAATAGAGGTAAAATGGTGTAAAGTATTGTTGTAATGTGAATAGGCCGCGTTCTATATCAGTAATTCACGCGTTGCCAACTACGAAAGGAAAACTAAGTATGTTTGAGCTATACGAGTATCATATAAGTTAGCACTCTTAGTCGCGGAGGTTATTTTGTTCTATCGTGCAGGATCTAAGATGCAGCGGTGTCTATCCTGCCTGATCTGACAGATGCAGCGTAAAACCACCTGTGCAATTCTCGCTACACGGTACGTTACCTAAAGCAGTAGAGTAATGACTTAATTTTTGTTCAGATTGAGTTATGCACAATTCAATTAGCTGCTGAACTCTAAATGAATAAAGAAAATATTTTAAAATAACCATAAACCCTTCTCACTGATTTTGATATTCAAAGCCCTGTAATAGGGTTGAATACAATGCATCAGAGCGATGTTAAACCCCTGGATCATCGTCGAACCTTCAATGCTCTCAATTGATGACAAATGGTTCAACAAATCTTTTCATTCTTACCATTCAATTCTCGTTATTCATTTCAAACGAGGTTTCGTGGTTCATAATGAGGATTCATTCCATCGCTTAAATACTTTCATGCTCTCTGAAAAAGTATATATTTTAATTAATTGTTAAGGAACCCATTTTCAAGTATGTTTTCATTACATGTTTACTATTGCTTCAAATAAAAAGATACTGTGTATTTTTAAAATATTGTACAACGTAAAACTTATAAAGGTCCAAAGCTCTGCACTGAGCCCGTGCAATGGAATCTTTCGTTCAAGCCATCTTTTTTAAACAATATAGACGTTGTGTGTTATCAAATGCTTTTTATATCAAATATGACCTTAAACTCGCCATTTAAATCCCTCAGTTTTAGCTGTTATATTTCTAATATTTTTCTGGAGGACTGTTGTTGAAAACAATATGTGAAGAAGATAGATAAAATCGTCGTGCAGACCACTCCTGGAAAATATAAGGGGATATATCTCAAAAGGCTCGGTATTGAAATACTTTCTTTGAAACCCAGAACAATGGTTGGAAGATGTATTTATACAAGAACAATTGAGTTAAACTTTTGTATATGTCAGTTTATACTGTAAAACATGTTTTTAAAAATAATGTAACAAACTAATTTAAAGGGCTGAGGTGCGCTTTTGTTAAAATGCACTTTACTGCGTTCTTTACGGGCTGTACGAAAACCCAAACATTAAACACGTTGTTCATAAACATGATTAGTCATTACCGTTTAAACGTTAACGATTATATTACCCTTGTAAAACCCAAGTTAAGAATAATTTTGTTAATGGACGATTAATTTCTTTTCTTTCAGATGAGAAGCAGAAACTGACATCACTTCTTCATCTGATTCACCGTAAGTACCTCCTAGCAGCATTAAGTGTACACCTGTAGTAATTTTGCTATTACTTCAACAGTGTGTTAAATATTAAACTGCTGTCACACTGAATTGATCAACTAACGTGTTATTTGTTTCCAATCCATCACGGTTTATAGATTTCTGCTTATACTCAGGAGTGCAGGTGACAAGAGTATAACAGTGATGGATCACAGTGACAAACGAGTCACTGACACTGCAGTAACTGCTACTTTATCAAGCTTCTTATACCGGTTAAATATCACGCAACACATCACTCAAACCCGCTGCCGCGAAGCCGTGAGGATGTCTGAAATGCCTTCGGAGTCTTCTTATTTTCCATCACACCTTGTCTCTGAAAGTCACAAACTCCCTAATTTTTGGTTCGACGGAATACTAAACACGGAAGCTTTTCCTAACACATTAAAATCGAACTTAAGAGCATATTTTATGCCTGTTACTCAGTTACCATGTTCTTTTTAGTACAAGAGGTGTTTCTAGAACTTCAATGGCGACTCTAATGCAATGTATTTCGTTCATTTACAGGATAAACAATTTGAATTTGAGTAGAGATCATTACACTACTATAGAATGGGTCTGCCCATGCATAGAACACATTTTGAACCACTTAACTTCATTAAGTCTTAATTAACTCTTATGAAACTAGAGGCAGGGACAACTACCGAACTGGGAGACACAGAACGGTAGTTCATGAACGTTTGCCTTCTCAGGCAGGAGTTCATTTCGTCAACATATTACCAAATTCGTTCAAAAATGACCATATGCCCAAGGCATTCAAAGCTCGTCTGAAAGCTATTTTGATCTCTCAAGCATTCTATAGCACAGACGAGTTCTTGGCATTTAATTGGGAGACACTGCATTAACTAGGGTCTAGAGTGGTATGATTCGGATGAATGGGAGAGAGCGAATGTAACAAATCTGTATGTTTGAATGTGTTTTCGATGTAAGAACGAGTGGAACATTTTAGCGGTTAATCTGACGATGGCTATGCATTTATTGTTAGTGTTCACGCAGTAAAACATATTTATTTATTAAATACCTTAGTACTGCGCCTTTAGATCATACAGTGGAGATGAAAATGTTATGCAGAGCGGATGCGCATTTCGTCCCACTTGTGAGGCATACTTTAAAATCTATGTACACCAAGGATGAATGCATCTTTATCCTGGTAAATGTAGCAGAGTATATTATATACATTTTATTTCTGCTTTTAAATATTACTTTTCTTAATTAAGTTTAAATTGAAACCTTGACTGAGGTTTGTTCTTGTAATTTTTAATAATCTCTTAAACTGCCACCATCAAAAGTGCTCTGTTGTGTTAAAAGAATTAAATAATTTTTTAGGATACATTTAATTAGTTTTTATATTTAAAATATGCATATCTTTAAAAAGGCAATTCCAAAAATAAATAACTACAACCGCTTGATTGGTCTTCACTTGACCTGAACAGGTGCTAGGCTTGTTAGGCGTGACAAGGGTCTTGCTAATCACCACGCGTAATCCGTTTCCCCTCTGAAGAAAATAAGGTTATTTTTAGTCTCAAGTCATAAAGTTATGTACATGGTGTTTTGTCCTTGTGTGAAGTTTGTTGTTGGTGATAGTAAAATTTCTGGAGCTAAATATTATTTTTTATCTTTGATGATCGTTTAAAAAAAAAAAGAAAGAAGACGTCGTTTTGGAATCTAAAATCTGATCCCATCTTCGGTAAAAGTAACCTAAAACATTAGTAAATAGGCTGGTGTAAAAATAATCAGATGTAATCTACCGGTCATGCTGATTTTGTTTACGCTGGATCAAATTTCAAAGCCCAAAACGTAGTGTTCTTCTACTGTATTCTTCTCGTCACTTATAAAGCATGGAAATATCCGTAATATTATTTCAACAACAGGTGGTGTTTGAAGTGTACTTTATGAATGATTTGAACCGTAGTCACATAAAAAACTGATTAGCTGTATCACTTCTATCCCAGCCAGATTTAACATATTACTTTCCCAGAACATATACCTTCGTACCAAAGTTCTAAATATTCATTTACGTTCACCAAATACCCGAACAACAAAAAAACTCACGAATATTACTTTCCGAACTCTGATAGAATGTTACTCGTGACATTTCAGACAGTATAAAGAACGAGAAAGAGTTGAATGGAGCACTTGTTTCATTGTTGTAGTCTCAAGAGTTTCTTTGTTCTGTGATTCTTATCAGCTGACACGTCGTTACCTCTGTCGCTGAACAGAACAGAAGCTTTCCTTGCAACGTAAACACCACTGGCTTAGTCATGCCAGCAAAGGGATAAGCTTCCAGGACAGCGTGCAATTAATGAGCACGATAAGACATCATATTTCTGATTTCAATGCTATTGTTTTGCAATTTTTATTTTGAAGTGTAATTATGAAATGTCAGAATCCATACAGACTTGAAAAACATTGGATTCTTATAGCTCGATTGAATCATGAAAGAAATAAGTTATTTGAGGGAGACTTATCACTTACTTTTTAGTCAAATTACGCACAACAGCATAATCAAATAACAAAGGGTTCTGCTTCATATACTTTAACTATGTAGTACAGGGTTTTTTTCAAACACAACCCAACATTCCAACTAAGTCATACATCAATAGCAATACATGTTGATAAGTATGCATCACTAGTTTTTCGCTTCAATACTCGTCTATTAACTGGTCTGCATTCTTACAGTATTATTGTGGTTTTGATATTCTACCTTGATGGTATTGTAACAAACGCAATCACGGCTCAGGAATTTATTGTTGAAGACTGCTTAAGAATAAGATCATTTTCTTTTGTGTCAAGAGGCATTTGAGGCTAAGTTTGCAGGTGTGAGTATAGGTTATTCTGCCTTTGTTCTTATAGGCTATATGCAAAAATTTTCAAAGAAAATTTTAGGGAATATTCAAACTAACTAACATCTTCAAACATTTATTCATTCGGTACAGACCTCTCTGTTATGTTTTGAATTTTGTTCTCAACAAAAGTGTTTTTTTAACAAGTCTGTGAAAGCTAGACTTGTTTGGAATACTGCACTGCAAACTTGACCTCAAAAGCCTCTTGACACAAAAAATGATATTGTTCAAATACTTTCAACAATAAACAAGTTTTGACTTTTGCTAATAACCATGATGGCTAGTTTGTTTAAACATAACATAAAATTATGAGAATCAAAGCCACAATAATTTTTGCAGAAGAAGGAAAACTAACCTAACTAAAGAATGACTTACTATGGTTTAGTTGTGTGAAAGAAAGAACATTGGTGTGTTTTGTAAAAAATTATTAGTAAAATGATAAAACCTAAAGTTAAAATCTTGCTGTCAAATTATTGTTTTTTGAAGAAAGTTAACCTATTTAAATTTAAGCCTGTCCCTGAGCTTTATAAAGTTTAGCGGAAGCCGACCCGCCTTGATGTAATTATATCATTAGCTTATACCATTAATGATAATGACAGGCGAGTGGTTATGATCACCTGATCCCTCTCTAATCAGCTGTGATTTGCATCTCCAACATTCACGTGCACCTTGTTCACTTTTATAAATTTCTAATAAAACATTTACAATGTAATCGTAGCATAATTAAATTTATTTGTGTTATTTAATTGTACAAATTGATACAATGTCAAAACAGCCCCTCCCAAAAGCAACTTCCAGTAGGCCAGTTTTGCTGGTTAACAAACTTTACCTAGAGATTGGTTAAAGGATTTATTTGTACTAAATTTCGTGGAAATCACATGTATAGTGAGTAGTCACACATATACAAGGTGTGTATTTTTTTTTATTAAAGGGGTCACCATGGGGATGTGGGTTTGTCCAAATTACAGTAATGTTAAAACATGGTCCTTGTTTTACCCGCGTTTCATAATATGATATAGGATTTTGAACATCATCCGTATTTTCAATATGGTGGCCCCTTGAAGTATCATATGAAAAAAACCTGTTTTATTTTATATTTAACATACACTTTATGGCCTTTTACTATTTTTTTATTTCATTCCGTTTAAGATATTTACGCAGTCAAAGCCATGTAATTGTTCATTAAATATGCATAAGATAACAAACACTGTGAGTTTACAGCTTAAACTGATATGGCAATTCAATCAGTTACAAAGTTGGCTGTCATATTAAAATTAACGATGATTTTCAAAAAAAACTGCTTTCAGATGCATAAAGTATGGTAAAATATATTGAGCGGACGAGGAGGGGTTGGAGTTGCGCAAAATATGGCAATAAAATAAGTACTTTTAAAACAATATTGAAGGTGTTGTAAAGCTTTCCTTGTAAAATACTTTTTAATTTTTATTCTAAATATAAATAAATAAATAGTTCCTATTTAAAATCAAGAAAGCTTGCTGAAAGATTAGGAATATACATATATGGTTGTGTTTATCATTATGCAATTTTGAGTTATGAGCAGCCATAATCTGTTCATTTTTTAGTTGTATTGAAGCTTCAGACGTTTGAAATTACTGTATATGATTTTTGTGAAAGGAAACTCCTGTTCCGTTTTCCTAAACATTGCTTCAAAAAAACATAAGCCCATTATTAGTAAAGGCGATTGCTTTTTTTATTTTGTTTGATTTCCAGTATAGTTATCAATCAGCTGGTTATTACATATTACAAGTATTTTTTAAGAGTAAAAGTACATCTCACCCATTGATGTGTTTGTACATGAAAAATCGAGATAAAACACATTTGCCAGTGTTTTCAAATGGACGGTTTCCATGAAATGTGTTCCTCATTGCAATGATTTTTAAAACAATTATTACGTTGACACAACAATCACTTACGGTTTTCAAGATGCTTTTAAAGAAGTATAGATCTTCAAATTCAAAACGCGGTACTTTTCCTACCAAAGCTAATTAGTTATGACGAAACTTTGCTTCGTGGCTTTATCGACTTATTTTTTACTGTAGGGGGAAATTGAGCAAATATACTCTTTGTTTAGATCTCCAACTACAGTTGACAATACCATTACATTAAAAATAATTAAAACTTAAATTTGTCATTTTATAGCTTCGTTTGGCATTCTATCTGCCATTTTCTATTGGGATAAGATTAGCTCTAGTTTTCCATTGTTCTTATTCTTTTACCACGTCCTTTAAAATGAGGTGTCATTTAATGGGTCTTACTGTTTAATCAATTTGAGCTTCACTTAAAATGCTATTTTGTGGAAATAAGAAAGAAGTTAATAGTGACTAAAGGTTCACTTTTTTTATAAAGAACCCTGAGTTTCTTTTTTATCTTTATCCATTTAAAGACTTAACATGAGGTATCCATACTTTTAACTCGCCCGTGTAATAGCATGATTTTTTATACCTTTTATTACTAATTTCTTCATGATTGAATATTTCTTTGCGTGAGAACAACGTGAATACAAGCATTTTCTTGAGACTCCTCACTCTTAAAGTTTACGTAAAATGTTCATAAAAGCTTTTTTTTAAAGCTTATAATAAACAAAACGTTCTGAACGTCGTTGACCCGTTTTCAATTTTGGAAATTTACAAG
The DNA here is from genome assembly GCA_018831715.1 of Matsumurasca onukii. Classification (NCBI taxonomy): domain Eukaryota; kingdom Metazoa; phylum Arthropoda; class Insecta; order Hemiptera; family Cicadellidae; genus Matsumurasca; species Matsumurasca onukii. The sequence goes on along the minus strand of CM032066.1, from coordinate 7,391,831 downwards.
ACCATGGCAGAAGTTCACCTGAAAAGTTCAAACAGAAATAAAAAAATTTTATTTTTTGTGTGTTTAATTACACGATTGAAAGGCCAGTAGACACAAAGTCACTCACACTAAATCAAACCTTAAACTATAATCAAAAGGTCGGTGAAGAATTGCCAGCTGTTGAGTCTCAGAACACGCTTGTTTTAAATAGATCTTATAGGACAAAACAAAAGAGCTTGGTACCACAGTTAAGCGTCGTACCTAAACCACTGGTTAGTTCACATCTTCACAGTTGGTTATATGGTTTTACGTGTCTACATAAAGAAAGGTCCAGAAGACATTAGAGTAGTGACGAAGGAAATCAGCCGGTGATTTATAGCGTCATTCAAAACTCGTCTTATGAACACTCCCGCCCACACGTGTTTAGTGTTCTTACATAATATGTTTGTATACAACTTTATATACGACGAGATAAGACCGGCCACGCCCAAAACTATCATAAGTTTAACGTTTGCACATTGTCACGGAGAATTGTTAAGCGCCGTTATGCCGTTTCTATGTTTGGCGGCCAATAAATGATTCTCAGAATTGTTTTTCCACTTTTAGCTTTTTCCTCTTGGGCTGTTCTAAAGAAATCTAGTCAGAATTCACATATACTTGTGAACTCTTAGGATGGCAGTATTAGTTGGTAATCTTCAAATCCATGAGTAGCTAGAATGTTCCCAACCAAAGATGCATTCAAAAAAAAGGCTGTACATGTACTATTAGTTTTTTGAATGGGGTTAGCTTCACCAAAGACGAGATAATGGTAATCGATTTGCGATTGGACGATTCACCAGCCTATCACGATGGTGTTCTCAAATGCAGGTGTAAACCACAATACAATTATGACTACAATCCCTGCCACGCAAGGCCAACTGGGTCCTAAGCAAAAGAAACACTTTTTAACAAAAAAAGTGGACCGACTTTAAAAACAATCCAACAGTAAATGCTTTATAAAAAGTGTGGAAATAATTGGGTATCCAATCCTGTATTGCTTTACATGATACATTTATAAACAATGGGTTACTGATGTGTTACGCGAACAAACAATAATTTATCCATTACACTACAGTAGATATTACAGCTGTACCATTTCATGGTGACAATATAATAAAATATTATTTTGCTAATACATATAAAAAATACTATCAAAATGCGCACACTATTTGCCATATTGCTAGAACTACAATTTGAAGTTGTTGCCAATCTTCATTCACTTTTAAAAATATTGAGTCGGTGCTGCGACAATATTATCCTAAGAAGCAGCGCGACTCCAATATTTTTCAAAAGTGAATAACATCTGTAGTCTGTTTAAATAATATAATATTTTCTAATTATTAACTAAATAATATTTAATATATATATATCTTAACAGCGTCTGTTCATTAACCTGTTATAAATGTATCTTCGCCAAATTATAATATTTCACACACATAACATTATATTGAACAAAGACATCAGTCTAATTTTGTTAAAACTCATTTGTCTATTTTGATATTTATTCTTTTCAATCTTTATTTGAAGTCAATTGTTTTTTGTAAAGTAATTCCAATTATATAAATGTTTAATAGGCGGGATGGTTAAACAAAAATACAGTAACGGCAAGAAAATATTGATTCAATTTTTTTGAGCTGTTAATGATTTTGTACGTGTAGTTAATGTAATTATATTATCTCGAACTTAGTAATTAAGTCATGAGGTCTTGAAATTAAAAGTAATTGAATCATATAATATTTATTAAAAAACTTTCAGCCAGTTTGGGAGGGAAGCAGCCCTCTAATCGACCCTAGGGTTGAGTCATCCTCTGTATCAATCGCTGGTTTGACGTGATTTTCTTCAGTACAAACTGAAGTAAATGTGTACTGAGTATAGCTGTGAGTACAGCTCTTCTAGGTAGACAATTAGACCGCTGCACTCAAGACACAAATCTGCTACGGGAGTGGAAAGAATCGCCTGGATCACGGTAACGCTTCGTCCTTTTTGGCCTCAGGCCTTTGCTTATGGTAACAATGCAGATCATAGGCCGGTTTTCCATGGCTGCTCGAAGGATCAATTAAGTGATTGGCTTCGCTCGCGGTAGCGTTTTGGCCGAACGGGTATGGGACATCAGGGTGACGATTGGCTTATGGCTCGTTGGTTACAAGCCTTCGGTCTTTTCTAATAATAAGCAAGGTTACTTCTGAAATGTAGTTTCGGTGCTTGGTCAAGCTAAAAGGACTAGGTGGTTCGCTCCACTCGCATTGACGCTTCGTTGTTGCTGGCCTTTCATTTGCTTATTGCCAGTTCACAAGATCATGTTTAGTTAGGTTTCGGCCCGCATCCTTATGACTTATGAGTAGTTTGCTCTTCCTTTAGCAAGTTTGTTATATTATGAGCCGTTTACATTGCTCATAGTAACGCGTCGTCCTTTAGGCAAATTAGTAGAGATTTATTTTGCTGTCACTTTTGTGTTTTCTAACTGCCTTTCCTTTAACTTAAAGTTTTTAAAATATGTCGGGCGAGCTATTTTCTGAACTATTTATAAGTTAAAGTTGTTTGTACGGTTATGTACATAATTTATTAATGTTGAAATTAACACAAATGCAGTTCAGATTTACGAGTAGTTCACGCTTACCCTTAAAGTGTCTGATTGTTTCGAAATTTTCTCCAGTAATATACGTATTTTTAAACGTATCAGAGGTACAATTTTGGAGTAGGTTATGTTCTGGACAGAACGGTACCATTATCATATCATATACATCCATCACATCGAAATGATAACATCATCAGCTTAAATTCGGGAAAACCCCGTGTTTGCGTAAAATGTATCGTTTTTTAACATTTCATAAAACATTTTATGGAAACCACGTTGTAGAAAATTCAATTTTAATTAGTCTTGTACCTTAACTATTTTTATAACCTTCCAAAGCGAGACCTATACCACTAAGACGCATGGAGTACACGTTTCAGCATGACATTTGGACATTTTATACTTGTTTACAGAATCTATAAAAGTTTAAAGCTATAAAATACGTTTTTTTGTTGAGAACATAGCTATGCACAGAATCTTATCATAACCACGTTTATTATATTGAAAATAAAGTTTCTATGGATATAAAACTAATACAAATGATAAAAAATAACGTGCTTTTAGCGAGAAGGAGGCCATAGCTCGGTTAATATGAGTGTAATCATAGCAAATATATATATTTTCTGAAAGAAAATTAAATTTTACTGCACAAAGTTCCTTCAAATCTTTGGTCAAGTGTATATTTTGGCGTCTAGAACTCTGTAAATACAAACAAAGACATTTCAATGTTAAAAAATACAAAATAGACATTTTTCTATTTATCTCAACAACACCCAAGATTTAGAAGAACTTAAGACTACTACTTGTTGAAAATTTAATTCTACATCGAAATAGTGCTATGAAATCCATTTCGGTTCGAAATAGTGTTTTTACCACGCAAAACGCAACAAGTACACGGGTTTGAGATTTTTTGAGGTTTTACTTTTTTTATATGAAATATAAGTCCGATCAAAATGATTTTTAAATGGGACCACTATGGGTTAAAATCTACCAATCAAAGCAAACTGGGTGTAAAACGGTGCCCGCGTTCAAGTAATTCGTGAACAGACATAAAAAAAAATCCTTAAAGTCAACTTGTATAACCTCCTCGTTTCACTGAAGTCGGTCAAAATATCTATTTATCTCATCAACACCCAAGATTTAGAAGAACTTAGACTACTACCTTGTTGCAAATTTAATTCTACATCGAAATAGTGCTATAGAAATCCATTTCGGTTCAAAATAGTGTTTTACCACGTAAAATACGCAACAAATACATGGAATTTCGAGAATTTTTTGAGGTTTTACTTTTTTTATATAGAAATATAGTCCGATCAAAAGATATTTTAAATGGGACCACTATGGGTTAAGATCTACCAATCAACGCCAAACTGGGTGTAAAATGATGCTCGCGTTCAAAGTAATTCGTGAACAGACATAAAAAAATAATAAAATACGTGTTTTGAGCGAGAAAGGAGGTCATAGCTCGGTAAATATGTGTATAATCATAACAAATATGTATATACTTAAGAAAATTAAATTTTACTGGCACAAAGTTCCTTCAAATCTTTGGTCAAGTGTATATTTTGGCGTCTAGAACTCTGTAAATACAAACAAAGACATTTTTTTCGAGTATTTTTTTAGACGAAAATATCTATTTATCTCAATAAGGCAATTCCAAAGATAAATAACTGCAACCGCTTGATTGGTCTTCACTTTACCTGAACAGGTGCTAGGCTTGTTTGGCGTGACAAGGGTCTTGTTAACCACCACGCGTAATCCGTTTCCCCTCTGAAGAAAATAGATATTTTTTGTCTCAAGTCATACAGTTATGTACATGGTGTTTGTCCCTTGTGTGAAGTTTGTTGTTGGTGATAGTAAAATTTCTGAGCTAAAATATTATTTTATCTTTGATGATCGTTTAAAAAATAAAGAAGAAGACGTCGTTTTGGAATCTAAAATTTGATCCCATCTTCAAGTAAAAAGTAACCTAAAACATTAGTAAATGGGCTGGTGTAAAAGTAATCGTAAGTCTACCGGTCATGCTGATTTTGTTTACGCTGGATCAGATTTCAAAGCCCAAAACGTAGTGTTCTTCCTGTTCACTTATAAACATGGAAAACATCCGTAATATTATTTCAACAACAGGTGGTGTTTGAAGTGTACTTTATGAATGATTTGAGCGTGGTCACAAAAAACTGATTAGCTGTATCACTTCTATCCCAGCCAGATGTTACTTTCCCAGAACATATACCTTCGTACCAAAGTTCTAAATATTCATTTACGTTCTGCCAAATACCCGAACAACAAAAACTCACGAATATTACTTTCCGAACTCTGATAGAATGTTACTCGTGACATTTCAGACAGTATAAAGAACGAGGAAAGAGTTGAATGGAGAGCACTTGTTTCATTGTTGTAGTCTCAAGAGTTTCTTTGTTCTGTGATTCTTATCAGCTGACACGTCGTTACCTCTGTCGCTGAACAGAACAGAAGCTTTCCTTGCAACGTAAACACCCCTGCTTAGTCATGCCAGCAAAGGGATAAGCTTCCAGGACAGCGTGCAATTAATGAGCACGATAAGACATCATATTTCTGATTTCAATGCTATTGTTTTGCAATTTTTATTTTGAAGTTGTTATTATGATAATGTCGGAATCCATACAGACTTGAAAAACATTGGGTTCTTATAGCTCGATTGAATCATGAAAGAAATAAGTTATTTGAGGGAGACTTATCACTTACTTTTAGTCAAATTACGCACAACAGCATAATCAAATAACAAAGGGTTCTGCTTCATATACTTTAACTATGTAGTACAGGGTATTTTTTTTTTAAAACAACCCAACATTCCAACTAAGTCATACATCATATGTTAACTGGTCTGCATTCTTACAGTATTGTGGTTTTGATATTCTACCTTGATGGTATTGCTTAACAAACGCAATCACGGCTCAGAGAGTATTTATTGTTGAAGACTGCTTAAGAATAAGATCATTTTCTTTGTGTCAAGAGGCATTTGAGGTCAAGTTTGCAGGTGTGAGTATAGGTTATATGCCTTTCTTCTTATAGGCTATATGCAAAATTTTAAAGATTTTTAAGGGAATTATTCAAATTAACCCCAACATCTTCCAACATTTATTCATTCAGTACAGACCGCCTTCTGTTATGTTTTAAATTTTGTTCTCAACCAAAGTGTTTTAAAATATTTAACAAGTCTGTGAAAGCTAGATTTGTTTGAAATACTACACTTGCAAACTTGGTCTGAAAATCCTCTTGACACACAAAAATGATATTGTTCTTAAATACTCTTCAACAATAAACTAGCTTTGACTTTTGCTAATAACCATGATAGCGTTTGTTTAACATAAAATCAAATTAGGAAATCAAAGCCATAATATTTTTGCAAGAAGAAAGAAAGAAAAATTAAACTAAATAATGACTTACTATAGTTTGAAAGTTAGGTTGTGTAAAAAAGAAACATTGGTGCGTTTTGCAAAAATTATTAGTAAAATGATAAAACCTAAAAGTTAAATCTTGCTGTCAAATAGGCTAGAAGGGTAGTATTGTTTTAGAAAGAAAGTTAACCTATTTAAATTTAAGCCTGTCCCTCCGAGCTTTATAAAGTTTAGCGGAAGCCGACCCGCCTTGATGTAATTATATCATTAGCTTATACCATTAATGATAATGACAGGCGAGTGGTTATGATCACCTGATCCCTCTCTAATCAGCTGTGATTTGCATCTCCAACATTCACGTGCACCTTGTTCACTTTTATACATTTGTAATAAAACATTTACAATGTATCGTAGCATAATTAAATTTATTTGTGTTATTTAATTGTACAAATTGAGTACAAATGTCAAAACGCCCTCCCCAAAAGGCAACTTCCAGTAGGCCGGTTTTGCTGGTTAACAAACTTTACCTAGAGATTGGTAAAAAGGAACATTTTTACTTAATTTCGTGGAAATCGCATGTAGAGTAGTCACACATATACAAGGTGTGTATTTTATTTAAACGGTCACCATGGGGATGTGGTAATTTGTCCAAATTACAGTAATGTTTGAATATAAGGCTTCACCTTGTTTTTACCCACGTTTCATAATATGATATAAGATTTTGAAAATCATTCGCATTTTCAATATGGTGGCCTACTTGAAATTATCATATAAAACCTATATTTTGATATTTTATATTTAACATACCCTTTGCCTTTTACTATTGGAAATATTTTAATATTCATTCCGTTTAAGATATTTACGCAGTCAAAGCCGTGTAATTGTTCATTAAATATGCATAGGATCACAAACACTGTGAGTTTTACAGCTCAAACTGATATGGCAATTTTTTAAAAGTTGGCTGTCTATTAAAAAATTAACGATGATTTTCAAAAACTGCTTTCAGATGCATAAAGTCGGGTAAAAATATATTGAGCGGACCCGAGGAGGGTTGGAGTGTGTGCGAAAACATGGCAATAAAATAAGTACTTTTAAAACAATATTGAAGGTGTTGTAGAAAGCTTTTCTTGTAAAAATACTTTTAATTTTATTTTACATATAATAGTTTCTATTTAAAAAAGTAGAAAGCTTGCTGAAAGATTAAGAATATATATAGATTTGTGTTTATCGTATACAGTTTTGAGTTATGAGCAGCCATAGTCATGTTATTTTAGTTCTGAAGCTTCAGGCGTTTTGAAATGATACGATTTTGTGAAGAACCTCTAATTTCCGTTTTCCTAAACATTGCTAAAAAACATATTATCAGTAAAAGGCGATTGCTTTTTATTTTGTTTGATTTCCAGTATAGTTATCAAACAGCCGGTTATTACATATTACAAGTATTTTAAGTAAAAGTACACCTCACCCATTGATGTGTTTGTATGAAAATCGAGATAAAACACATTTTACAGTGTTTTTCAAATGGAGGTTTTCCAGAAAATGTGTTCCTCATTGCAATGATGTTAAAACAATTGCTCGTTGACACAACAATCACTTACGGTTTCAAAGGTATAGATGCTTCAAATTCAAAGCGATCACTTTTCCACAAGCTAATGAGTAATGACTGGCTTGCTTGGTGACTTTATCGACTTTGGTAATGTAATAAAGTCTTCTACACCAGTCCTAATTTTCATTGTAGAGGGGAAACTGAAGACAATCACATCTTTGTTTTAGATCTTCAACTACAAATTGACAGCCACCATTACATTAAAAATAAGTAAAACTTTAATTTGTCATTTTATAATTATTTTGGCATTCTATCTGCCATTTTGTATTGGGATAAGATTGAAAGCTCTAGTTTCCATTGTTTTATTCTTTGACCACGTCCTTTAAAATGAGGTGTCATTTAATGGGTCTTACTGATTAATCAATTTGAGCTTCACCCAAAAATACCATTTGTAGGAAAGTTGTAATAGTGACTAAAAAGGTACCTTTATTTCTATAAAGGTACCTGAGTTTCTTTTTCTATCTTTATCCATTTAAGATCTAACAGGAGGTATCCATACTTTCAACTCACTTTTTTATTGTAATAGCATGATTTTATACCTTTATATTTTTTTCTTTGCGTGAGAACAACGTGAATACAAGCATTTTCTTGAGACTCGTCACTCTTAAAGTTTACGTAGAATTTTCATAAAGTAACTTTATTTTAGAGCTAATAATAAACAAAACGTTCTAGTACGTCGTTGACCCGTTTTCTATTTTGAAATTTACAAGACCATGGCAGAAGTTCACACTTGAGAAAGTTTCAAACAGAAATAAAGAATTTTTTGTGTGTTTAATTACACGCTTGAAAAGCCAGTAGACACAAAGCCACTACACTAAATCATTTTCCTTAAACTATAACCAAAAAGGTCCGATAAAAATTGCCAGCCTGTTGAGTCTCAAGAACACGCTTGTTTTAAATTGATCTTATAGGACAAAATAAGAGCTTGGTACCACAGTTAAACGTCCCGTACCTAAACCACTAGTTAGTTCACATCACAGGTGGGTTATATAGTTTTACGTGTTTACATAAAGAAAGGTCCAAGACATTAGAGTAGTGACGAAGGGAAATCAGCCGGTGAGTTTATAGCGTCATTCAAGGCTCGTCTTATGAACACTCGCCCACACGTGTTTAGTGTTCTTACATAATATGTTTGTATACAACTTTATATACGACGAGATAAGACCGGCCACGCCCATAACTTCTGTAAGTTTAACGTTTGCACATTGTCACGGAGGAATTGTTAAGCGCCGTTATGCCCGTTTCTATGTTTGGCGGCCAATAAATGATTCTCAAATTGTTTTTTCCACTTTTCAAAAGCTTTTTCCTCTTGGGCTGTTCCTAAAAGAAATCTAGTCCAGAATTCACATAGACTTTGTGAACTCTTAGATGGACAGTATTAGTTGGTAATCGTCAAATCCATATCAAGTAGCTAGAATGTTCCCAACCAAAAGATGCATTCAAAAAGGCTGTATGTACTATTAGTTTTGGAATAAGGTTAGCTTCACCAAAGACGATAGTAATCGGTTACGGTGGACGATTAACCTTCACACGATGGTGTTCTCAAATACAGTATAAACCACAATACAGTATGACTACAATCCCCGCCACGCAAGGTCAACTGGGTCAGCAAAAAGGCGTGTCACCTTCAAAAAACTATATGGAACTTCCCACACGGGCGGTGGAAGTTTACAAAACTGGTATAGTCTCCAGCAGTGTTGCTTTGCGGACGTCAGTTAGATCAGTGCTTGACTCAAGAACTGCTTAGAACTCATGTAGACAAGGCGTCAGTCAAACAACATGAGCATAGCGACACACAGTTCAAATGAAGGCAGCTCAAGGGTGGCGAGCCTGTTTCACTCCGGAGTAGGGGGTACTGTGAAGGTGTCGTAGTCTCTAGATCTGGACCAGTTTCTTAACCTGTACAAGGGGAGGGTCAAACATAGAGACTCCACTCTAGGAATGTGATGTACTATCACATGTTATCATATTTTAATATTTTACTCTGTGTTAATATTTTTCACACAAACATTTTAGTAATCAAACTATGAGTACTTTGTGGAAATAAACGGGGTTTTGGTTTTCTAAAACTATTTTTAGTTAAAGGTTTGTATGCATTATCATTGGAGGCATTTTAGGCTACTTTTGTCAATAATAACATTAATAAATAAAAATTCAAATGTTTAAAATTCAAGTTTTTAAATTTATAATTGTTATTATTACAAATGACTAAAAATAAACCTAAAATATAACTAAGTTATAACTAATATAACCTAACAAATAACTATTGTTTAATTTAAATATTTCTTTTAGTATTCAGAACGGTCATGGTGGTATAGTATAGGCCCGATCTTAAGCAGCATTGATATACTATGTCGGTTTAGGCATTATGCCAATATGATAAAGTTGCAAAAGATTTTTTACGAGGAAAAGGTTCTATAGTTGAGTGACGCAATTGTTCTTGTTGACTAAGTTACTCTTTGACTTGTGGTCATGGCTTCATTTGACTTTTAAATGAATGAAATGTAAGCTTGACTGATGTTTGATTTTCTTTAGTCGACCCCTATCCGGCTGAAGGACCGCTCAACTTTCAATTTCTCTTATATCTTCTAAGCAGGAACTGTACATGCAGATAATGTCTATTGGTTTGTCATTTTGAAAATTGGTAAACATTGAAAAATTACACTTATGTACATAAACAAATATCTATTATAGGTATGTAGGTTAACATTTAAGAATGAACGGGATTTATGCAATATAATTCAACCTTGCTTATAAACAGGCCTTTATTAATTAACCAGCAATATATCTATATCTTAAACCTAGAACTTATAAATATTATGTCATAACAAAATTTTAAATATTTTACGATTGGACGACTTGCAGTTCAGACGCAAAAAAATTACACTTATGTACATAAACAAATATCTATTATGTATGTAGGTTAACAAATAATGAACGGATTTGTATTAACTACAGTTTTATTATGAATAAAATTCATAGAATAATAGACTTTACACTGGAAGCTTTATAATGACAGCTTAAGCCTAAGACTTAATCCAGGCCTAATTAACTAACCAGCAATATATCTGTATTCAAACCTAGAACTTATAAATATTATGTCATAACAAAATTTTAAATATTTTACGATTGGACGACTTGCAGTTCAGACGCAATTGCACCCTCTTTCTCAGAAGTCTTTGTGCGATAGTTACTAGCTTGGAACTTCTTTATGATATTATATTTAATTTCCGGTACTTTTTTACATAAATCGACTGATTAGTTTAGAACAGCTACATATCTGAAAGCATCTTCCCTTAAGTGAAAGCTAACAAAGAAGGTTAAGACAACATTAAATACAATTGATGTCAAAATGATCAATATCTGACCTACACCTGAGCACCTTATTTTAGTTTTCATATTAGTTTTAACCTTTTTAAAATGTACTTATACTGAGTGGTTTATAAAGACCTTACAACTTTAAATAGTCCATTTAACTTCTAAAGAATTATGTTCAAAACTGTTAAGTTGTCACTTGAAATGGGAATTTACAATATTTTTCATATTAGATATAATTTAAAATGACAATTTCATCAAAAATTTAACTAGAAAAAATTTTGGTAATTAATGCAAAGGACAGTAGAGCGATAAAACTATTTTACCAAACAAAATCCTTCCCTGAATCAGAGAAAATATATTTTCCTAAACCACAAACGTAAACTGACCATAACGTAATATTATGCTTGGTACAGTCATAATCAAAAGCCTATCCAGAATAATAATAGTGACGCAAATCAAAAGTATCATGATTTTTGGACCACTCTGTAGTTATTTAGAATAGTTGGGGATGAGGCGGAAGAATATATTGTAACTTATGTTTGAAAAGTTCTGTAAGACTGAAAGGCCAAATAATTAGGCTTATTGTGAGACAACTTCCGAATTGATTGACTCACTGCATGTTTCTTTCAATCGTTCCATAGCAGTGTCTTTCATATAAAAGTATTTTTGTTATAGCAAGTTCACTAACAAGCATAACATAGCTTTTTACTACAGGGTGATTCAAAAAACCCCGTACTCAAAGAACAATATGTATTGAAGCATAGTATTTGTATGATATACAATAAATAATAAATAAAGTTTCAATTCATTAAGTGTGGCTGGGTTGTTTGATAACTTTACCTTCATGTAACCCTAAAAACAATCACAAGGGGTAGATCTGATTCTGGCCAAAGTCTTTCGTAATTATTCGTTCATCAAACCATGAAGCATTGCCATATTGTTTCTTCCGTTTGACATGTCGTACCATCCTGCAGCAATACATCCTATCTCGTCCACTAAGTGAAGGAAAAACTAATGATGATTTCTGAATAAACATTTGAGTTAACAAGTGATTTTGAAACAATTGGACAACAATATCTATGTAAGCAATAATTTTAAATAGGTAAACTAATATGAAAATAAAAATATGTTCAGGTGTAGGTCATCAGATATTGATCATTTTTATATTGTTTGTATATTTATGAAAGCGTGGTTTGCTTTTATTTACTTGCAACTAGAGTACGGAGACTCTTGGTCCACCCGTTAGTATTAAATTATTTAATTAATAATTTTCAAACTTATTGTTGTTGGGTGCTACTCAACTTTGTTCAGTAATTGATTACATGTTAAATTCGAATTAGATGCAAGTTCATCAAAAATTATATCTCGGATTTGTCTGGGCAGAAAAAAAAAAAAACACTTGTCCCTTTGTATGTGGAAGGTGTTCCTAAGAGCGAAACCCAGTAGGCTAAACATAACCCCCTAGAAAGTAAACGAGCTGAAAGTTGAATCAGCCGTGTCTCATCTGACAGAGGAAACTGCTGACCACTAGGTGAGAAGCTAGTAACAAGATTATTGCAAAATCATTAATAACTGCAAACAACAGAAACTTTCAAGAGATGCCTCAAACGCTCAAAATTGGGGTCAAATGTCAATGCTGGTGTTCAAAATTCCATGATTGTGAGCTAAAGATTTCAAATGTTCTTGAGACGAGTAATTACAAGTTGGATAGAAATTTGAGGGAATCACAAGCATACTTAAGACTTAAAACGACGTGTGATATATTTTAAGAAAGTGTTTTTTATCTGACCCATTTTCATTTATAGTAATCAAACTCGGTGTCTTAATAAGACGTGAACGGGACGTTCCAATATCCTAACTTTGATCGAGAATGGCCGCTGTTTTGAAACGACAAAACTTGTTTTAACTATTTTCGTAGAAAATTTGGAAATTGAATTTTTATTACAATGATGACTCAACTTACTCTCCATGCTTAATCTTTGCGATTTGAACCCGTGAGTTTTGGTACATTCTGTTGTAATAAGAAACTTGAAAACAGTTTTCCTGGAATCGTCCTGAGCTGATTAAGATCAAGTTTGTTTGGTCTAGTTGTTCCGTCATCTGTGTAGGACACCACCCAGTATATTGTCGTGTATGTATATGTAGTATACTACCTGTCACATGTGTATATACTGTATATGACGTGTAGTGTGTGTGTGTGTGTGTGTGTGTGTGTGGGATCAAGAGCTCTGCTTTGCATAATCGGCGCGAACAATGAACGACAGCGAGGAGAAGTGGCTGAGATCCTCGCTATATCCTGCTCGTACCAGCCCGGCTTAGCTCACCACTAAATGTCACATACGTCACGTCACGTTCACGAAATAAAACCAGCAACTACAATATAGCAATGCATCTCAATCACTTTGTTTCTTACGCAACAATATCTTGTGGTCCAGAGTGGACAACTCTTAGTTTAAACTGTCATGAGTTACATCTAGGAGAGCTTTTTATTGGATGTATAGTTTTGAAGTTGATGAAAACACAAATTATCCAATAAAAACCTGTATAGGTGGTAAGAAGGCCTTACGTGAACAATGTTTAAGATCTACGGGCCATAACATCAATTATTTAATCTACTTAACAAGTTGATGTTATGCTCTGTAGATGGGAACATTGTTTTCGAAAGACCTTTACCAAACATAAACGTTTTTATTGGATAATTTGTGTTTTAATCAACAACTGTCATAAGTTATTGTAAAATCATCAATAAGTACAAAATAGTATTTTCATACTCCAATAAAATAGCACAAACTAAATAATGTTGTTAAGTTATTATTCGTACTAAACAGCCTCATTAACTATAGAATTCAATTACACCAATTAGTGTTGTACAATAACAGTGTTAATTAGATCCTATAGAAAAAATATCATTTACATTTTCTAGAAAAACAGTGCAAACGTCAAATATGTACCAAATTATTTCCACTTATTTTTTATTTATTAATATGTGTAGACTGTGCTCCAGCTGCCAGTTTCTTCTTGTCGTGTAGACTGGATAACCTTGAACATAGAGATTGTAAAATATTGCAATAAAGTTGCGAGAATAAGAAGCAAAATCTGGAACCCCATATGCTATGTTAACAATTTTTGACGAATGAATACCAGTAGTCGATTTTCATCTTTGAGTGTCATATCGTGTAATCAGGAATCGAACATGCAACAATGACTTTGCCAACAAATGTACCTTGTTGTTTTATTTTCCATTCAAATAACTTGAACTCGACTCATCTGAAATGAACACAGCTGTGAGTGTCTGGTGGTGTGCAACAATGGAACGCTTAGGAGTGCAACTGACACTGTTGCCAACCGTCAGTAAACTGTTCGAGTATGGGTTTCATTATAATACAGAAGAAGATCAATAATAACAAGTTAATCCATCGACTTGTTTCATGGAATTTCAACTTTCGATTTGATTGTTGAACCTCTTAAAATGGTACGGTTACGGAAAAATAATTATAAAGAGTATCTGTTGGAAATGGTTATTCACACGGAGTATACAAAGTGTGTTTTTCTATGTCAGGTTTGCAGGTATGAGTAGGCTATTTGCTTTTGTTGTTTCGAAATATTTACAGATTACCCGGGTTCATGTCTTCAAATTTCTTTAGTAATAAATTAGCTATTAAGCGTTTATACAAATTATGACGGATACATTTACTTGTATTTGAATGGTCAGATGTTTGAAAGGTTGAATGTTACAATCGCCAGAACAAGGCGATGAATGTGTTATGGTTGTAAGCAGTGTTTGCACAAGGGGAACTCATGAATATTCCTCGGTTTAGTGGCGGCGTGTCGAGAAACCGACCTCTTGTTGTGTTCATCAGTACATTGGCCGGCTAAGTACGAATTCTTAATGGTGGTTGATTTGTGTTTTATTATTGGAATATGAAGTTATTAAATTATACACACCGTTCTAATAATCAGAAGAGTTTTGCTTTGTGGATGCGTTCATTTTATAATTCTTAAACATGATTGAAGTAGGCCAACATGTGAAAATTTTCTTTCTTAGATATATATTAGCTATTTAGCGTTCATAAAAGTTAAGATCTATAATAAGTCATTTGACACAGTATTTATATTCTGTTTGTAATATTTCCAGCTTGTTGATTCAAAGTCACTATTTGACAGTCACATGTTTCGGATAAACATAAAACATAAAAGGTATTTTCATTATGACTAACCACTTGAGCTTAAAATTGAAAATATATTAACATTTATTTTAAATTCCATGACAGAGTTTCGTTGATACAAACATGATTTCGATTCGTCGATTTTTACCGGACATCAACTAAGAGGTTAGTCCATACATACTGTAGAAGACAGGATCGTACTGCAGGTCCCGAAACCTTGTGTTCTTCCATCTTGTTCACCAAACGTCCGCGATAATATTTCAAACTCAGAAGTTCTCCCATCGTCAACAACACAGTTCAAACGAAGAACACACTATGAAGCGTAAAGTGTGTCCCAATATCAGAATTTTGATCAGTACTACGAGGAAATATTGAAGGTCTTGTACTCCTTAAATATTTTTAATTAGGTATACTTAGTGACATTTGAACAATTTGACCTTCCATACAGTTAATTTTAAATAAACCTACCATCAAAGAGAGTTTAACGTTCTTATCGAGCCGCTCCGTAAAAGGTTACTCTGTAAAAGTATATTTGTTGAAACATTTGATGGCGGCCAGTGTGACCTTGCCACACTTTGCTGGTCCATGTGTGGACTCTCCATGCACAAAGGTACGAGAGCTGTGACGTCATTGTCTGTCAAGAGTCTCCTTGTTCTGTTCACTCGTTACACAAGTCCATTGTCACCGGCTACAACTCACTAATCACATTTCTCCTGTTTTCTTGTAATAATTAAAATTTACAAGAAAGTTCCTCTCCAATCCCCAATTTTGGTCAGTAGTTTTCTTCTTCACGTCATGCTCGTGTAGTATAAAATAAAACATATAACATAATATTAAATAAAAATATTTCTTAAAACTAATTGTCTGGATCCTTTTAGCAGAACCTGTGAGGGGTGGTTCACAGGAATCTTGGATACAAAATTAAAGCTCTTAAGGCTAAACCTAGGTTTGCAGATTATTTTTAACAAAACATGCATGTAAATCATGCTCACATTTTCGTGAAATAAAAGTTTAAACACTTTTAAATGTTTCCAAAAAAACAAATTTTATTTTATGGATTTTATACTTATTGATAAGTTGCTATAAAACTTAAGTGCGAGATAAATAAAACAATTCTCATACACAGGGTAAGTTTAGAAAATGGTACGTACGCATTAAATCGGTTTCTCAGACCAAAATGTAGTACATTTTGGTTTCTAATGTAACTACGCTGCTTGTTAATTATGTTGTAATACATTTTCAACACTATGGTGGTCGTTTTTCCAATTGCCTGCTAACCAGCTGGTTAACTAACCACCGGTTAAGATGTTTACATATGTATTGTTTAATTTTTAACGCAACGTTCAAAACACTTATGAATTATTGAAGATTATTCATGCGGTAGTCTACGCTTTTACCGTTTTTATTAAATTTAACATGTATAAATTATGCCAATACAGTTAAATACAAACTGTAACACCAAAATGCAAAATCAAAACAGACAAAGTAAAACTTAACCTCAAAAATATCCAGCTTTCCTATTGGTTGGCTGCCGGTCCTAACTTTAACCAACGGTTAAGGCGGAATTGAAAAAACGACCCTAGATATACAGATTTCTTGGTTGTAAAATATTAAGTTTACTAAATATGGATAATGCAAGATCAATTTTTTACTGATCAACTCAATAAGTTGTTAGACAGCCTCGAGGAGGGGTTTACAACTCTGGAAGCCACGAAGAATGATTTGAATCAGCCTGTTAAGAACAGTTGGAAAACAGTTAGTTTAGAAAAACAATCAAGCTACTCTGAATGACAAGTCATGCACGAGTGGAGGTGAGTGAGATGGTAGGGATGGGTGAGGGGTGGAGGAGTGTGTGATCAGTGGTTTGGTTTATCTCTGTGTCGTTCAATCTCGCGCCTCATGAAGCCTGGGTTAATGTGGTGTTGTTCGCCTGCAACGACTCCTTCCAACTTCATGAAGCCTATTCTACGTAACAGCTGTGAACCCGTACACCTTTGTTCATAACTATTAAACAAGGTCAGGTGCAAGGCCTTGTAATAAAGGAAAAGCCTAGTTACATAGACTAGTCGTACATGGGACCCAAATGTTCAACCTGCTGCCTTCCTACCTAAAGAAGCTCTCTACAGAAAAGTACTTCAGGAAAGAACTGCAAGGATGGCTCGTGACAAGACCTTTTTATGAATTAGAAGAATTTATTACTTGTAATAAATAACTAACTGTATAGACCAAAGATAACGCCATTGTATTTCTCTACGAAATTACAAATAAATAAATACGAGTATATTTCCTATATGTTTTTAGTTTTATAAAGTTATGAATCTGTTACAGTCCCATTGAAATATGATACAACTCTACTATTACACAGTAAAAGTAGAACATGACACTCTTTGCTTTGCTAAGACCTCTCTCCCTGTCTCCCCTCCCTCCAATCCTCATTGCAGTTACTTGGTTACATCTCTGAAAAGGTGTGATAAGATTAAGCAACATAGCAATTATTTAAAGTCAACGCGTATCCCATTCCCAACACAACTCTCATGAGTAGTTACTATACTTAAAACTATAACTGTTGTTACTTGTTACAGTATGGTAATTATTAAATACAGGGTGAAAACCAGTGGCGGCCTCTTGAGGTGGCTACCACGGGAATCATGCCCCCCTCCAGAACGGTCCTTATAAAATGTATTTCCTTAAATTATTTCCTTAGTGACAAAGACACACTATGTCCTACTATCAATACTTGTTCCTAAAAGGTTTTTAATATTTTATTTTACTGGCTGTATTCCACTATACAATTACTGTAAAGTAACAAATATATTTTACATTTAACTTAGAACGCAACTTTCAACAGCCTCTGTCCAAATTAAGCAGTTGTCATTATTATACAATACTCGTATGTTGATGTACGTTCAACTGTTAAAATGCTTTAAAAAAAGTATTTATTTATATTGAGTTGAATTTTATAGACCTTATCAGTACTATCATTCTGAAAAGGTACTAACAATCAGACTCATAAGTTAAATTCAAAACTAATTTTAGAGAGTTCAAGTACGCCTTGAGTCTAAATTATCTCTCCTCAAAATTGTGTAGGTCATTCGAACATGTTTGTTTTTTTTTTACTGGCACTGCATTTTCATTTTATACGTTGAACTAGAACTTATTGCATAATTTAGAGATAATCACGTTTTAACGATACTTTTGTTAAAGGTTCATAAAATTATATTCAAACGAATTTTTAGTTGGTTTTCCAGTTAGATAGTTAAGGATTTTCAGTTGTTTATCACTTAATGAGTACATAAAGCGTTTCTAGGGATGTAAATTTAACTAAGCAGTTTCATTAAAAAACTTATTATTAAATTTTCCTTTAAAGACTACAAAAAACTAAATTGATGTCAGTAAGTCAGTTACGTCGGTTTAAACGTATTGCAATGAAGCCTACACGTTTTAACTAGATACTGTTCTAAAAACGAAAACTTAGTTGCAATAGAACTGTTAATTTTAATAGTTGTGTAAGATACTGTAAAACATGTAATCAAGTTTAAAATTAACGAGACCTATTTCATATTAAATGAATAAAAGTTAATAAAGTTGGATTCAATTTGAATTTAAGAGCAGCTCTAGTTCCATGGTCAGACCATTTTTGTATTTTGACTCTTATAGCGTAATAAAATAACGGCCACATGGTTCCACCATAAAATTCATCCCAATCATATTATCCCGTATTTTTATTTGGGTGCCATTTGAAATGCTCCTAAATAGAAATGTGTTTAACGCAAGGTGAGAACAAAGTACTTGTATAGCAGTTGAGCTGGTTGAACAAGTGATCACCATGTTTAACACAGATCACTGTTGCTAGATGAGTGCAACGGACAGGCAAAACCTCGGCTCAGCTGTGGCGACAAATGTGTTAACATCAGCTGTGAATGTGACACCACCTGGCGCATCCGTCACACTCGCCTTTCCACACTTCACATTAATTAATAAATAGTCCATTTTAATAGTTAATCACGTGATCTTCATTATACACTGTAGATTAGTTTACACAATTAATCACACAGCATTCATAACTGCTTCTCTAGTGTGGTTTTGTTTGTAATAACGATAACATATACAGGGTGAGTTTTATATGTACCCTCCCACCTTAACTTTTCAAAAGGAAAAGTTTTTTGCAACCCTTTGGGGAATGTTTTTATAGGATTCTAAGGTTTGTGTTGACGTACTTTGCGTCACCCACCTCCAAATTAGAACTAAAGAAACACTCTAGTGGACCTATAACATTATTAGATGCTTTATGGTACCCTCACCTAACAGACGTTAGAGTGAATAATAAAAATATTGCTGTTTACCTTTCTACCGAGTATATTGCTGAATTTTAAAATATGTAGAATAAACATTTATTTTCAATGTCTAATCTTTCTTATTTACCTGTGTTACCATGGTACCCAAATAAAAATGGCTCACTACAAAATCCTAGTGAGGCTATCATTAGTATCAGAGTCCCCAAGTTAAGAGTGCACAGTAACGGTTGGCCATTTTGTTTCTGTCCTATGAGAACAATGTAAAGACAAGCATTTTCTTAAGACACCACCTCACGCTTCCAATTTTCATTAGATGTATATTTCATTTGAAAGTTGACAATGAACTGCAATGACTCCGCTGGCCATTGTTTTCAAAATTCTACTAATTTAATATTAAACCAACAATTTTAAATACCTACAACATTTATTCAATTTTCGGATTTGTCTCACAATTTTATAAATGAGAAAATGGACATTCGACTGTGCAGACAAAACTACAGTTTGAAACTAAATTTACTTCATAAAAGTCCGATGAAAACTGTTAGTAGGCTTGAAAGTGCCCAAGAAATAATATTTTTACATTGTTCTTATAGAACAAAATTTAAAGTCACAACCGCTACTGTGCTCCTATTTACCAACCGTACTTATTACGCATTCTTATAGTAAGTTAGGAAAAGAATTGTAGTCCATATACCAGAAATGAAGAATTTTATTGAAATTCAAACAAGAACATAATTTAGCTTACAACATATGTACTGAGTAACATTTTGAATTAAAATGAAAATTAAAGTTCCATTACCAATTATTTGTTGGCCTGGATTTTTACTGAAAATTTAAATTAATTGGAGCGACGGTCCCCATCGGTCCCTTTTCACCCTTCCGCTCTTCGAGGTTACGTAGATCCTGGCATTTTGGGGCGCGTTGCACCGGCCTCTCCTCACCTTCGCCCCAGACGTCTTGGGGCGCTCCGGTGATCGCCCTTGCTCTTCTGCCAAGAGCTGCGTCCTCCTTCTTGTTCGAATCTGCCATCCTAGAAACAAAACCACGTTAGGTGACTATTTCTTCTGAGGCCCCTGGCCTCTTTGGCCTCTCTGCTGATAATATTTCATCTAAGAACTGTGAAGAAATGAAAGTCGGTTACACCAATTATAGGTATGTCATTAAATCGGTTATGGGGTTGTTCAGCAGCCTCCTTGCACCATAAATGTTACATACATACATAAATGTTCTGTAACTTTGGTACCTAGGTACAGGGTACCTCTATCAGAATTGAAACGTTAATGTGTGTAATGATGCAAAAATAATATGTTGAACAATTGAACTACTACTGTAGTCTACTATGTGGAACCCTGAAAAGGTATATAAATCGTTACACAAGGTTGTTTTATAGTATTGGATCATTACCAACATTCATCAATTAAAATAAAATTAGTTGTAAACTCTTTATAAATGTTCGTAATCAGGTCAGTGGTAACACTATTATTATTAACACACAAAAACTATTAACACTTAAAATATATACACATATACTGATTATATACACACCTCTAAGCGCGGGGATTTAGCGCCTCTAAACTCAAAAGTGCCACTCTCCGCCTCACTGGATTTGATGAGCCATTTTCTCTTCAGTGATCCTCAGCGGGTCATTGTGGCCCCGCACCCGGCGTGATCAACAGCATTGCACCGTACCAGAGCGCACCCGGGTGGGATTCGAACCCACACTGTGACAGACAGGGGCCAGCTGTCCGTCACTATAACCACTAAACCACCGGGCTGTTTGTCGTGAGCGGTGAAACTCACACTTGAGTTGCCGTGGAGGGAGAAGTGGTAGTTTCGCTCTTCTCTGCTAGGGGCCGTTAGTGTTGCGTAGTGCTCGAATATCAGAGACGGTTTCAACCGTCTCCTATACTGCACATCCAAGCGTTAAAAAGGAAATAGCGTTTGTCGACCTATAGTCGACACGCGACCTCAAGGGTTAATATTAAACCAACAATTTTAAATACCTACAACATTTATTCAATTTTCGGATTTGTCTCACAATTTTATAAATGAGAAAATGGACATTCGACTGTGCAGACAAAACTACAGTTTGAAACTAAATTTACTTCATAAAAGTCCGATGAAAACTGTTAGTAGGCTTGAAAGTGCCCAAGAAATAATATTTTTACATTGTTCTTATAGAACAAAATTTAAAGTCACAACCGCTACTGTGCACTCCTATTTACCAACCGTACTTATTACGCATTCTTATAGTAAGTTAGGAAAAATTGTAGTCCATATACCAGAAATGAAGAATTTTATTGAAATTCAAACAAGAACATAATTTAGCTTACAACATATGTACTGAGTAACATTTTGAATTAAAAATGAAAATTAAAGTTCCATTACCAATTATTTGTTGGCCTGGATTTTTACTGAAAATTTAAATTAATTGGAGCGACGGTCCCCCATCGGTCCCTTTTCACCCTTCCGCTCTTCGAGGTTACGTAGATCCTGGCATTTTGGGGCGCGTTGCACCGGCCTCTCCTCGTCCACCTTCGCCCCAGACGTCTTGGGGCGCTCCGGCTGATCGCCCTTGCTCTTCTGCCAAGAGCTGCGTCCTCCCTTCTTGTTCGAATCTGCCATCCTAGAAACAAAACCACGTTAGGTGACTATTTCTTCTGAGGCCCCTGGCCTCTTTGGCTCTCTGCTGATAATATTTCATCTAAGAACTGTGAAGAAACGAAAGTCGGTTACACCAATTATAGGTATGTCATTAAATCGGTTATGGGGTTGTTCAGCAGCCTCCTTGCACCATAAATGTTACATACATACATAAATGTTCTGTAACTTTGGTACCTAGGTACAGGGTACTCTATCAGGAATTGAAACGTTAATGTGTGTAATGATGCAAAAATAATATGTTGAACAATTGAACTACTACTGTAGTCTACTATGTGGAACCCTGAAAGGTATATAAATCGTTACACAAGGTTGTTTTATAGTATTGGATCATTACCAACATTCATCAATTAAAATAAAATTAGTTGTAAACTCTTTATAAATGTTCGTAATCAGGTCAGTGGTAACACTATTATTATTAACACACAAAAACTATTAACACTTAAAATATATACACATATACTGATTATATACACACCTCTAAGCGCGGGGTTAGCGCCTCCCTAAGCTCAAAAGTGCCACTCTCCGCCTCACTGGATTTGATGAGCCATTTTCTCTTCAGTGATCCTCAGCGGGTCATTGTGGCCCCACCCGTGATCCAACAACTAGCATTGCACCGTACCAGAGCGCACCCGGGTGGGATTCGAACCCACACTGTGACAGACAGGGCCAGCTGTCCGTCACTATAACCACTAAACCACCGGGCTGTTTGTCGTGAGCGGTGAAACTCACACGAGTTGCCGTGGAGGGAGTGGTAGTTTCGCTCTTCTCTGCTAGGGGCCGTTAGTGTTGCGTAGTGCTCGCATATCGAGACGGTTTCAACCGTCTCTATACTGCACATCAAGCGTTAAAAGGAAATAGCGTTTGTCGACCTATAGTCGACACGCGACCTCAAAGGTTAATATTAAACCAACAATTTTAAATACCTACAACATTTATTCAATTTTCGGATTTGTCTCACAATTTTATAAATGAGAAAATGGACATTCGACTGTGCAGACAAAACTACAGTTTGAAACTAAATTTACTTCATAAAGTCCGATGAAAACTGTTAGTAGGCTTGAAAGTGAAATATTTTTACATTGTTCTTATAGAACAAAATTTAAAGTCACAACCGCTACTGTGCACCCTATTTACCAACCGTACTTATTACGCATTCTTATAGTAAGTTAGGAAAAAGAATTGTAGTCCATATACCAGAAATGAAGAATTTTATTGAAATTCAAACAAGAACATAATTTAGCTTACAACATATGTACTGAGTAACATTTTGAATTAAAAATGAAAATTAAAGTTCCATTACCAATTATTTGTTGGCCTGGATTTTACTGAAAATTTAAATTAATGGAGCGACGGTCCCCATCGGTCCCTTTTCACCCTTCCGCTCTTCGAGGTTACGTAGATCCTGGCATTTTGGGGCGCGTTGCACCGGCCTCTCCTCGTCCACCTTCGCCCCAGACGTCTTGGGGCGCTCCGGCTGATCGCCCTTGCTCTTCTGCCAAGAGCTGCGTCCTCCTTCTTGTTCGAATCTGCCATCCTAGAAACAAAACCACGTTAGGTGACTATTTCTTCTGAGGCCCCTGGCCTCTTTGGCCTCTCTGCTGATAATATTTCATCTAAGAACTGTGAAGAAACGAAAGTCGGTTACACCAATTATAGGTATGTCATTAAATCGGTTATGGGGTTGTTCAGCAGCCTCCTTGCACCATAAATGTTACATACATACATAAATGTTCTGTAACTTTGGTACCGGTACAGGGTACCTCTATCAGGGAATTGAAACGTTAATGTGTGTAATGATGCAAAAAATAATGTTGAACAATTGAACTACTACTGTAGTCTACTATGTGGAACCCTGAAAAGTATATAAATCGTTACACAAGGTTGTTTTATAGTATTGGATCATTACCATTCATCAATTAAAATAAAATTAGTTGTAAACTCTTTATAAATGTTCGTAATCAGGTCAGTGGTAACACTATTATTAACACACAAAACTATTAACACTTAAAATATATACACATATACTGATTATATACACACCTCTAAGCGCGGTTTAGCGCCTCCCAAACTCAAAAGTGCCACTCTCCGCCTCGGATTTGATGAGCCATTTTCTCTTCAGTGATCCTCAGCGGGTCATTGTGGCCCCACCCGGCGTGATCCAACAACTAGCATTGCACCGTACCAGAGCGCACCGGGTGGGATTGAACCCACTGTGACAGACAGGGGCCAGCTGTCCGTCACTATAACCACTAAACCACCGGGCTGTTTGTCGTGAGCGGTGAAACTCACATGAGTTGCCGTGGAGGGAGAGTGGTAGTTTCGCTCTTCTCTGCTAGGGGCCGTTAGTGGTATATATAAGAGACGGTTTCAACCGTCTCTATACTACATCAAGCGTTAAAAGGAAATAGCGTTTGTCGACCTATAGTCGACACGCGACCTCAAAGGTTAATATTAAACCAACAATTTTAAATACCTACAACATTTATTCAATTTTCGGATTTGTCTCACAATTTTATAAATGAGAAAATGGACATTCGACTGTGCAGACAAAAACTACAGTTTGAAACTAAATTTACTTCATAAAGTCCGATGAAAACTGTTAGTAGGCTTGAAAGTGCCCAAGAAATAATATTTTACATTGTTCTTATAGAACAAAATTTAAAGTCACAACCGCTACTGTGCACTCCTATTTACCAACCGTACTTATTACGCATTCTTATAGTAAGTTAGGAAAAATTGTAGTCCATATACCAGAAATGAAGAATTTTATTGAAATTCAAACAAGAACATAATTTAGCTTACAACATATGTACTGAGTAACATTTTGAATTAAAATGAAAATTAAAGTTCCATTACCAATTATTTGTTGGCCTGGATTTTTTGAAAATTTAAATTAATTGGGCGACGGTCCCCATCGGTCCCTTTTCACCCTTCCGCTCTTCGAGGTTACGTAGATCCTGGCATTTTGGGGCGCGTTGCACCGGCCTCTCCTCGTCCACCTTCGCCCCAGACGTCTTGGGGCTCCGTGATCGCCCTTGCTCTTCTGCCAAGAGCTGCGTCCTCCTTCTTGTTCGAATCTGCCATCCTAGAAACAAAACCACGTTAGGTGACTATTTCTTCTGGGCCCCTGGCCTCTTTGGCCTCTCTGCTGATAATATTTCATCTAAGAACTGTGAAGAAACGAAAGTCGGTTACACCAATTATAGGTATGTCATTAAATCGGTTATGGGGTTCAGCAGCCTCCTTGCACCATAAATGTTACATACATACATAAATGTTCTGTAACTTTGGTACCTAGGTACAGGGTACCTCTATCAGGAATTGAAACGTTAATGTGTGTAATGATGCAAAAATAATATGTTGAACAATTGAACTACTACTGTAGTCTACTATGTGGAACCCTGAAAAGGTATATAAATCGTTACACAAGGTTGTTTTATAGTATTGGATCATTACCAACATTCATCAATTAAAATAAAATTAGTTGTAAACTCTTTATAAATGTTCGTAATCAGGTCAGTGGTAACACTATTATTATTAACACACAAAACTATTAACACTTAAAATATATACATATACTGATTATATACACACCTCTAAGCGCGGGGATTTAGCGCCTCCCTAAGCTCAAAAAGTGCCACTCTCCGCCTCACTGGATTTGATGAGCCATTTTCTCTTCAGTGATCCTCAGCGGGTCATTGTGGCCCCAGCGTGATCAACAACTAGCATTGCACCGTACCAGAGCGCACCCGGGTGGGATTCGAACCCACACTGTGACAGACAGGGGCCAGCTGTCCGTCACTATAACCACTAAACCACCGGGCTGTTTGTCGTGAGCGGTGAAACTCACACTTGAGTTGCCGTGGAGGGGGGAGGGAGTGGTAGTTTCGCTCTTCTCTGCTAGGGGCCGTTAGTGTTGCGTAGTGCTCGCATATCAGAGACGGTTTCAACCGTCTCCTACCACATCAAGCGTTAAAAAGGAAATAGCGTTTGTCGACCTATAGTCGACACGCGACCTCAAAGGGTTAATATTAAACCAACAATTTTAAATACCTACAACATTTATTCAATTTTCGGATTTGTCTCACAATTTTATAAATGAGAAAATGGACATTCGACTGTGCAGACAAAAACTACAGTTTGAAACTAAATTTACTTCATAAAAGTCCGATGAAAACTGTTAGTAGGCTTGAAAGTGCCCAAGAAATAATATTTTTACATTGTTCTTATAGAACAAAATTTAAAGTCACAACCGCTACTGTGCACTCCTATTTACCAACCGTACTTATTACGCATTCTTATAGTAAGTTAGGAAAAAGAATTGTAGTCCATATACCAGAAATGAAGAATTTTATTGAAATTCAAACAAGAACATAATTTAGCTTACAACATATGTACTGAGTAACATTTTGAATTAAAAATGAAAATTAAAGTTCCATTACCAATTATTTGTTGGCCTGGATTTTTACTGAAAATTTAAATTAATTGGAGCGACGGTCCCCCATCGGTCCCTTTTCACCCTTCCGCTCTTCGAGGTTACGTAGATCCTGGCATTTTGGGGCGCGTTGCACCGGCCTCTCCTCGTCCACCTTCGCCCCAGACGTCTTGGGGCGCTCCGGGATCGCCCTTGCTCTTCTGCCAAGAGCTGCGTCCTCCCTTCTTGTTCGAATCTGCCATCCTAGAAACAAAACCACGTTAGGTGACTATTTCTTCTGAGGCCCCTGGCCTCTTTGGCCTCTCTGCTGATAATATTTCATCTAAGAACTGTGAAGAAACGAAAGTCGGTTACACCAATTATAGGTATGTCATTAAATCGGTTATGGGGGTTGTTCAGCAGCCTCCTTGCACCATAAATGTTACATACATACATAAATGTTCTGTAACTTTGGTACCTAGGTACAGGGTACCTCTATCAGGGAATTGAAACGTTAATGTGTGTAATGATGCAAAAATAATATGTTGAACAATTGAACTACTACTGTAGTCTACTATGTGGAACCCTGAAAAGGTATATAAATCGTTACACAAGGTTGTTTTATAGTATTGGATCATTACCAACATTCATCAATTAAAATAAAATTAGTTGTAAACTCTTTATAAATGTTCGTAATCAGGTCGAGTGGTAACACTATTATTATTAACACACAAAAACTATTAACACTTAAAATATATACACATATACTGATTATATACACACCCTAAGCGCGGGGATTTAGCGCCTCCCTAAACTCAAAAGTGCCACTCTCCGCCTCACTGGATTTGATGAGCCATTTTCTCTTCAGTGATCCTCAGCGGGTCATTGTATCGCACCCGGCGTGATCCAACAACTAGCATTGCACCGTACCAGAGCGCACCCGGGTGGGATTCGAACCCACACTGTGACAGACAGGGGCCAGCTGTCCGTCACTATAACCACTAAACCACCGGGCTGTTTGTCGTGAGCGGTGAAACTCACACTTGAGTTGCCGAGGAGGGGGGAGGGAGTGGTAGTTTCGCTCTTCTCTGCTAGGGGCCGTTAGTGTTGCGTAGTGCTCGCATATCAGAGACGGTTTCAACCGTCTCCTATACTGCACATCCAAGCGTTCAAAAGGAAATAGCGTTTGTCGACCTATAGTCGACACGCGACCTCAAAGGGTTAATATTAAACCAACAATTTTAAATACCTACAACATTTATTCAATTTTCGGATTTGTCTCACAATTTTATAAATGAGAAAATGGACATTCGACTGTGCAGACAAAACTACAGTTTGAAACTAAATTTACTTCATAAAGTCCGATGAAAACTGTTAGTAGGCTTGAAAGTGCCCAAGAAATAATATTTTACATTGTTCTTATAGAACAAAATTTAAAGTCACAACCGCTACTGTGCACTCCTATTTACCAACCGTACTTATTACGCATTCTTATAGTAAGTTAGGAAAAATTATGTAGT
The DNA here is from genome assembly GCA_018831715.1 of Matsumurasca onukii. Lineage (NCBI taxonomy): Eukaryota > Metazoa > Arthropoda > Insecta > Hemiptera > Cicadellidae > Matsumurasca > Matsumurasca onukii. Next base: position 7,363,881 of record CM032066.1, on the reverse strand, counting down.
CCATATAGAAATGAAGAATTTTATTGAAATTCAAACAAGAACATAATTTAGCTTACAACATATGTACTGAGTAACATTTTGAATTAAAATGAAAATTAAAGTTCCATTACCAATTATTTGTTGGCCTGGATTTTACTGAAAATTTAAATTAATGGAGCGACGGTCCCCATCGGTCCCTTTTCACCCTTCCGCTCTTCGAGGTTACGTAGATCCTGGCATTTTGGGGCGCGTTGCACCGGCCTCTCCTCGTCCACCTTCGCCCCAGACGTCTTGGGGCGCTCCGGCTGATCGCCCTTGCTCTTCTGCCAAGAGCTGCGTCCTCCCTTCTTGTTCGAATCTGCCATCCTAGAAACAAAACCACGTTAGGTGACTATTTCTTCTGAGGCCCCTGGCCTCTTTGGCCTCTCTGATAATATTTCATCTAAGAACTGTGAAGAAACGAAAGTCGGTTACACCAATTATAGGTATGTCATTAAATCGGTTATGGGGTTGTTCAGCAGCTCCTTGCACCATAAATGTTACATACATACATAAATGTTCTGTAACTTTGGTACCTAGGTACAGTACCTCTATCAGAATTGAAACGTTAATGTGTGTAATGATGCAAAATAATGTTGAACAATTGAACTACTACTGTAGTCTACTATGTGGAACCCTGAAAAGGTATATAAATCGTTACACAAGGTTGTTTTATAGTATTGGATCATTACCAACATTCATCAATTAAAATAAAATTAGTTGTAAACTCTTTATAAATGTTCGTAATCAGGTCAGTGGTAACATTATATTATTAACACACAAAACTATTAACATAAACACAAAACTCTTAAAAGTAAAATATATTTTTACATTGTTACATAGATTAAAGTCACAACCTTACTGTGCATAAGCCAACCGTACTTATTACGCATTCTTATAGTAGTTAGGAAAAGAATTGTAGTCCATATACCAGAAATGAAAATTTTATTGAAATTCAAACAAGAACATAATTTAGCTTACAACATATGTACTGAGTCATTTTGAATTAAAAATGAAAATTAAGTTCCATACCAATCATTTGTTGCCTGATCAACAACTAGCATTGCACCGTACCAGAGCGCACCGGGTGGTTCGAACCCACACTGTGACAGACAGGGGCCAGCTGTCCGTCACTATAACCACTAAACCACCACCGGGCTGTTTGTCGTGAGCGGTGAAACTCACCTTGAGTTGCCGAGGAGGGGGAGGGAGTGGTAGTTTCGCTCTTCTCTGCTAGGGGCCGTTAGTGTTGCGTAGTGCTCGCATCAGAACGGTTTCAACCGTCTCCTATACTACACATCCAAGCGTTAAAATAGCGTTTGTGACCTATAGTCGACACGCGACCTCAAAGGGTTAATATTAAACCAACAATTTTAAATACCTACAACATTTATTCAATTTTCGGATTTGTCTCACAATTTTATAAATGAGAAAATGGACATTCGACTGTGCAGACAAAAACTACAGTTTGAAACTAAATTTACTTCATAAAAGTCCGATGAAAACTGTTAGTAGGCTTGAAAGTGCCCAGAAATAATATTTTTACATTGTTCTTATAGAACAAAATTTAAAGTCACAACCGCTACTGTGCACTCCTATTTACCAACCATACTTATTACGCATTCTTATAGTAAGTTAGGAAAAAGAATTGTAGTCCATATACCAGAAATGAAGAATTTTATTGAAATTCAAACAAGAACATAATTTAGCTTACACATATGTACTGAGTAACATTTTGAATTAAAATGAAAATTAAAGTTCCATTACCAATTATTTGTTGGTGGATTTTTACTGAAAATTTAAATTAATTGGAGCGACGGTCCCCATCGGTCCCTTTTCACCCTTCCGCTCTTCGAGGTTACGTAGATCCTGGCATTTTGGGGCGCGTTGCACCGGCCTCTCCTCGTCCACCTTCGCCCCAGACGTCTTGGGGCGCTCCGGCTGATCGCCCTTGCTCTTCTGCCAGAGCTGCGTCCTCCCTTCTTGTTCGAATCTGCCATCTAGAAACAAAACCACGTTAGGTGACTATTTCTTCTGAGGCCCCTGGCCTCTTTGGCCTCTCTGCTGATAATATTTCATCTAAGAACTGTGAAGAAACGAAAGTCGGTTTACCAATTATAGGTATGTCATTAAATCGGTTATGGGGTTCAGCAGCCTCCTTGCACCATAAATGTTACATACATACATAAATGTTCTGTAACTTTGGTACCTAGGTACAGGGTACCTCTATCAGGGAATTGAAACGTTAATGTGTGTAATGATGCAAAATAATATGTTGAACAATTGAACTACTACTGTAGTCTACTATGTGGAACCCTGAAAAGGTATATAAATCGTTACACAAGGTTGTTTTATAGTATTGGATCATTACCAACATTCATCAATTAAAATAAAATTAGTTGTAAACTCTTTATAAATGTTCGTAATCAGGTCGAGTGGTAACACTATTATTATTAACACACAAAAAACTATTAACACTTAAAATATATACACATATACTGATTATATACACACCTCTAAGCGCGGGGATTTAGCGCCTCTCTAAGCTCAAAAAGTGCCACTCTCCGCCTCACTGGATTTGATGAGCCATTTTCTCTTCAGTGATCCTCAGCGGGTCATTGTGGCCCCCGCACCCGGCGTGATCCAACAACTAGCATTGCACCGTACCAGAGCGCACCCGGGTGGGATTCGAACCCACACTGTGACAGACAGGGGCCAGCTGTCCGTCACTATAACCACTAAACCACCGGGCTGTTTGTCGTGAGCGGTGAAACTCACACTGAGTTGCCGAGGAGGAGGAGTGGTAGTTTCGCTCTTCTGCTAGGGGCCGTTAGTGTTGCGTAGTGCTCGCATATCGAGACGGTTTCAACCGTCTCCTATACTACACATCCAAGCGTTAAAAGGAAATAGCGTTTGTCGACCTATAGTCGACACGCGACCTCAAAGGTTAATATTAAACCAACAATTTTAAATACCTACAACATTTATTCAATTTTCGGTTTGTCTCACAATTTTATAAATGAGAAAATGGACATTCGACTGTGCAGACAAAACTACAGTTTGAAACTAAATTTACTTCATAAAAGTCCGATGAAAACTGTTAGTAGGCTTGAAAGAAATAATATTTTTACATTGTTCTTATAGAACAAAATTTAAAGTCACAACCGCTACTGTGCACTCCTATTACCAACCGTACTTATTACGCATTATAGTAAGTTAGGAAAAAATTGTAGTCCATATACCAGAAATGAAGAATTTTATTGAAATTCAAACAAGAACATAATTTAGCTTACAACATATGTACTGAGTAACATTTTGAATTAAAAATGAAAATTAAAGTTCCATTACCAATTATTTGTTGGCCTGGATTTTTACTGAAAATTTAAATTAATTGGAGCGACGGTCCCCCATCGGTCCCTTTTCACCCTTCCGCTCTTCGAGGTTACGTAGATCCTGGCATTTTGGGGCGCGTTGCACCGGCCTCTCCTCGTCCACCTTCGCCCCAGACGTCTTGGGGCGCTCCGGCTGATCGCCCTTGCTCTTCTGCCAAGAGCTGCGTCCTCCCTTCTTGTTCGAATCTGCCATCCTAGAAACAAAACCACGTTAGGTGACTATTTCTTCTGAGGCCCCTGGCCTCTTTGGCCTCTCTGCTGATAATATTTCATCTAAGAACTGTGAAGAAACGAAAGTCGGTTACACCAATTATAGGTATGTCATTAAATCGGTTATGGGGGTTGTTCAGCAGCCTCCTTGCACCATAAATGTTACATACATACATAAATGTTCTGTAACTTTGGTACCTAGGTACAGGGTACCTCTATCAGGGAATTGAAACGTTAATGTGTGTAATGATGCAAAATAATATGTTGAACAATTGAACTACTACTGTAGTCTACTGTGGAACCCTGAAAGGTATATAAATCGTTACACAAGGTTGTTTTATAGTATTGGATCATTACCAACATTCATCAATTAAAATAAAATTAGTTGTAAACTCTTTATAAATGTTCGTAATCAGGTCGAGTGGTAACACTATTATTAACACACAAAAAACTATTAACACTTAAAATATATACACATATACTGATTATATACACACTCTAAGCGGGGATTTAGCGCCTCCCTAAGCTCAAAAAGTGCCACTCTCCGCCTCACTGGATTTGATGAGCCATTTTCTCTTCAGTGATCCTCAGCGGGTCATTGTGGCCCCCGCACCCGGCGTGATCCAACAACTAGCATTGCACCGTACCAGAGCGCACCCGGGTGGGATTCGAACCCACACTGTGACAGACAGGGGCCAGCTGTCCGTCACTATAACCACTAAACCACCGGGCTGTTTGTCGTGAGCGGTGAAACTCACACTTGAGTTGCCGAGGAGGGGGGAGGGAGTGGTAGTTTCGCTCTTCTCTGCTAGGGGCCGTTAGTGTTGCGTAGTGCTCGCATATCAGAGACGGTTTCAACCGTCTCCTATACTGCACATCCAAGCGTTAAAAAGGAAATAGCGTTTGTCGACCTATAGTCGACACGCGACCTCAAAGGGTTAATATTAAACCAACAATTTTAAATACCTACAACATTTATTCAATTTTCGGATTTGTCTCACAATTTTATAAATGAGAAAATGGACATTCGACTGTGCAGACAAAAACTACAGTTTGAAACTAAATTTACTTCATAAAAGTCCGATGAAAACTGTTAGTAGGCTTGAAAGTGCCCAAGAAATAATATTTTACATTGTTCTTATAGAACAAAATTTAAAGTCACAACGCTACTGTGCACTCCTATTTACCAACCGTACTTATTACGCATTCTTATAGTAAGTTAGGAAAAATTGTAGTCCATATACCAGAAATGAAGAATTTTATTGAAATTCAAACAAGAACATAATTTAGCTTACAACATATGTACTGAGTAACATTTTGAATTAAAATGAAAATTAAAGTTCCATTACCAATTATTTGTTGGCCTGGATTTTTACTGAAAATTTAAATTAATTGGAGCGACGGTCCCCATCGGTCCCTTTTCACCCTTCCGCTCTTCGAGGTTACGTAGATCCTGGCATTTTGGGGCGCGTTGCACCGGCCTCTCCTCGTCCACCTTCGCCCCAGACGTCTTGGGGCGCTCGGCTGATCGCCCTTGCTCTTCTGCCAAGAGCTGCGTCCTTCTTGTTCGAATCTGCCATCCTAGAAACAAAACCACGTTAGGTGACTATTTCTTCTGAGGCCCCTGGCCTCTTTGGCCTCTCTGCTGATAATATTTCATCTAAGAACTGTGAAGAAACGAAAGTCGGTTACACCAATTATAGGTATGTCATTAAATCGGTTATGGGGGTTGTTCAGCAGCCTCCTTGCACCATAAATGTTACATACATACATAAATGTTCTGTAACTTTGGTACCTAGGTACAGGGTACCTCTATGGGAATTGAAACGTTAATGTGTGTAATGATGCAAAAATAATATGTTGAACAATTGAACTACTACTGTAGTCTACTATGTGGAACCCTGAAAAGGTATATAAATCGTTACACAAGGTTGTTTTATAGTATTGGATCATTACCAACATTCATCAATTAAAATAAAATTAGTTGTAAACTCTTTATAAATGTTCGTAATCAGGTCGAGTGGTAACACTATTATTATTAACACACAAAAACTATTAACACTTAAAATATATATATACTGATTATATACACACCTCTAAGCGCGGGGATTTAGCGCCTCCTAAGCTCAAAAGTGCCTCTCCGCCTCACTGGATTTGATGAGCCATTTTCTCTTCAGTGATCCTCAGCGGGTCATTGTGGCCCCACACCCGTGATCAACAACTAGCATTGCACCGTACCAGAGCGCACCCGGTGGGATTCGAACCCACACTGTGACAGACAGGGGCCAGCTGTCCGTCACTATAACCACTAAACCACCGGGCTGTTTGTCGTGAGCGGTGAAACTCACACTTGAGTTGCCGAGGAGGGAGTGGTAGTTTCGCTCTCTCTGCTAGGGGCCGTTAGTGTTGCGTAGTGCTCGCATATCAGAGACGGTTTCAACCGTCTCTATACTACACATCCAAGCGTTAAAAGGAAATAGCGTTTGTCGACCTATAGTCGACACGCGACCTCAAAGTTAATATTAAACCAACAATTTTAAATACCTACAACATTTATTCAATTTTCGGATTTGTCTCACAATTTTATAAATGAAAATGGACATTCGACTGTGCAGACAAAACTACAGTTTGAAACTAAATTTACTTCATAAAAGTCCGATGAAAACTGTTAGTAGGCTTGAAAGTGCCCAAGAAATAATATTTTTACATTGTTCTTATAGAACAAAATTTAAAGTCACAAGCTACTGTGCACTCCTATTTACCAACCGTACTTATTACGCATTCTTATAGTAAGTTAGGAAAAATTGTAGTCCATATACCAGAAATGAAGAATTTTATTGAAATTCAAACAAGAACATAATTTAGCTTACAACATATGTACTGAGTAACATTTTGAATTAAAATGAAAATTAAAGTTCCATTACCAATTATTTGTTGGCCTGGATTTTTACTGAAAATTTAAATTAATTGGAGCGACGGTCCCCCATCGGTCCCTTTTCACCCTTCCGCTCTTCGAGGTTACGTAGATCCTGGCATTTTGGGGCGCGTTGCACCGGCCTCTCCTCGTCCACCTTCGCCCCAGACGTCTTGGGGCGCTCCGTGATCGCCCTTGCTCTTCTGCCAAGAGCTGCGTCCTCCCTTCTTGTTCGAATCTGCCATCCTAGAAACAAAACCACGTTAGGTGACTATTTCTTCTGAGGCCCCTGGCCTCTTTGGCCTCTCTGCTGATAATATTTCATCTAAGAACTGTGAAGAAACGAAAGTCGGTTACACCAATTATAGGTATGTCATTAAATCGGTTATGGGGGTTGTTCAGCAGCCTCCTTGCACCATAAATGTTACATACATACATAAATGTTCTGTAACTTTGGTACCTAGGTACAGGGTACCTCTATCAGGGAATTGAAACGTTAATGTGTGTAATGATGCAAAAATAATATGTTGAACAATTGAACTACTACTGTAGTCTACTATGTGGAACCCTGAAAAGGTATATAAATCGTTACACAAGGTTGTTTTATAGTATTGGATCATTACCAACATTCATCAATTAAAATAAAATTAGTTGTAAACTCTTTATAAATGTTCGTAATCAGGTCGAGTGGTAACACTATTATTATTAACACACAAAAAACTATTAACACTTAAAATATATACACATATACTGATTATATACACACCTCTAAGCGCGGGGATTTAGCGCCTCCCTAAGCTCAAAAAGTGCCACTCTCCGCCTCACTGGATTTGATGAGCCATTTTCTCTTCAGTGATCCTCAGCGGGTCATTGTGGCCCCACACCCGGTCCCAACAACTAACATTGCACCGTACCAGAGCGCACCCGGGTGGGATTCGAACCCACTGTGACAGACAGGGCCAGCTGTCCGTCACTAACCACTAAACCGGGCTGTTTGTCGTGAGCGGTGAAACTCACACTTGAGTTGCCGAGGAGGGAGGAGTGGTAGTTTCGCTCTTCTCTGCTAGGGGCCGTTAGTGTTGCGTAGTGCTCGCATATCAGAGACGGTAACCGTCTCTACTACATCCAAGCGTTAAAATAGCGTTTGTCGACCTATAGTTACACGCGACCTCAAAGGGTTAATATTAAACCAACAATTTTAAATACCTACAACATTTATTCAATTTTCGGATTTGTCTCACAATTTTATAAATGAAAATGGACATTCGACTGTGCAGACAAAACTACAGTTTGAAACTAAATTTACTTTAAAAGTCCGATGAAAACTGTTAGTAGGCTTGAAAGTGCCCAAGAAATAATATTTTACATTGTTCTTATAGAACAAAATTTAAAGTCAACCGCTACTGTGTGCACTCCTATTTACCAACCGTACTTATTACGCATTCTTATAGTAAGTTAGGAAAAATTGTAGTCCATATACCAGAAATGAAGAATTTTATTGAAATTCAAACAAGAACATAATTTAGCTTACAACATATGTACTGAGTAACATTTTGAATTAAAATGAAAATTAAAGTTCCATTACCAATTATTTGTTGGCCTGGTTTTTACTGAAAATTTAAATTAATGGAGCGACGGTCCCCATCGGTCCCTTTTCACCCTTCCGCTCTTCGAGGTTACGTAGATCCTGGCATTTTGGGGCGCGTTGCACCGGCCTCTCCTCGTCCTTCGCCCCAGACGTCTTGGGGCGCTCCGGCTGATCGCCCTTGCTCTTCTGCCAAGAGCTGCGTCCTCCTTCTTGTTCGAATCTGCCATCCTAGAAACAAAACCACGTTAGGTGACTATTTCTTCTGAGGCCCCTGGCCTCTTTGGCCTCTCTGCTGATAATATTTCATCTAAGAACTGTGAAGAAACGAAAGTCGGTTACACCAATTATAGGTATGTCATTAAATCGGTTATGGGGTTGTTCAGCAGCCTCCTTGCACCATAAATGTTACATACATACATAAATGTTCTGTAACTTTGGTACCTAGGTACAGGGTACCTCTATCAGAATTGAAACGTTAATGTGTGTAATGATGCAAAATAATATGTTGAACAATTGAACTACTACTGTAGTCTACTATGTGGAACCCTGAAAGGTATATAAATCGTTACACAAGGTTGTTTTATAGTATTGGATCATTACCAACATTCATCAATTAAAATAAAATTAGTTGTAAACTCTTTATAAATGTTCGTAATCAGGTCAGTGGTAACACTATTATTATTAACACACAAAACTATTAACACTTAAAATATATACACATATACTGATTATATACACACCTCTAAGCGCGGGGATTTAGCGCCTCCCTAAGCTCAAAAAGTGCCACTCTCCGCCTCACTGGATTTGATGAGCCATTTTCTCTTCAGTGATCCTCAGCGGGTCATTGTGGCCCCACAGCGTGATCAACAACTAGCATTGCACCGTACCAGAGCGCACCCGGGTGGGATTCGAACCACTGTGACAGACAGGGGCCAGCTGTCCGTCACTATAACCACTAAACCACCGGGCTGTTTGTCGTGAGCGGTGAAACTCACACGGGTTGCCGAGGAGAGGAGTGGTAGTTTCGCTCTTCTCTGCTAGGGGCCGTTAGTGTTGCGTAGTGCTCGCATATCAGAGACGGTTTCAACCGTCTCTATACTGCACATCAAGCGTTAAAAGGAAATAGCGTTTGTCGACCTATAGTCGACACGCGACCTCAAAGGGTTAATATTAAACCAACAATTTTAAATACCTACAACATTTATTCAATTTTCGGTTTGTCTCATTTTATAAATGAAATGGACATTCGACTGTGCAGACAAAAACTACAGTTTGAAACTAAATTTACTTCATAAAGTCCGATGAAAACTGTTAGTAGGCTTGAAAGTGCCGAAATAATATTTTACATTGTTCTTATAGAACAAAATTTAAAGTCACAACCGCTACTGTGCACTCCTATTTACCAACCGTTACTTATTACGCATTCTTATAGTAAGTTAGGAAAAATTATTGTAGTCCATATACCAGAAATGAAGAATTTTATTGAAATTCAAACAAGAACATAATTTAGCTTACAACATATGTACTGAGTAACATTTTGAATTAAAATGAAAATTAAAGTTCCATTACCAATTATTTGTTGGCCTGGATTTTTACTGAAAATTTAAATTAATTGGAGCGACGGTCCCCATCGGTCCCTTTTCACCTTCCGCTCTTCGAGGTTACGTAGATCCTGGCATTTTGGGGCGCGTTGCACCGGCCTCTCCTCGTCCACCTTCGCCCCAGACGTCTTGGGGCGCTCGTGATCGCCCTTGCTCTTCTGCCAGAGCTGCGTCCTCCCTTCTTGTTCGAATCTGCCATCCTAGAAACAAAACCGTTAGGTGACTATTTCTTCTGAGGCCCCTGGCCTCTTTGGCCTCTCTGCTGATAATATTTCATCTAAGAACTGTGAAGAAACGAAAGTCGGTTACACCAATTATAGGTATGTCATTAAATCGGTTATGGGGTTGTTCAGCAGCCTCCTTACCATAAATGTTACATACATACATAAATGTTCTGTAACTTTGGTACCTAGGTACAGGGTACCTCTATCAGGAATTGAAACGTTAATGTGTGTAATGATGCAAAAATAATATGTTGAACAATTGAACTACTACTGTAGTCTACTATGTGGAACCCTGAAAAGGTATATAAATCGTTACACAAGGTTGTTTTATAGTATTGGATCATTACCAACATTCATCAATTAAAATAAAATTAGTTGTAAACTCTTTATAAATGTTCGTAATCAGGTCAGTGGTAACACTATTATTATTAACAACAAAAAATTATTATTAAACCACATTTGCTCTGGAACCTCTGACGTTTTAACGCTGAACTGAAATTATATTATTATTGATTGCAATCTTGTAATAAGGAAGAGTTTATATTGACAGATGTAACTTGTTTCCCATTAAAATCATGTAGTTTATGCATAACGCTGAAACAATGACAATTCTAGAACTGATTTTACCAAACCGGAAAACCACCAAAGTGAGATTTTAAAATCTGAAATTATTCGATTAGTCGTGTGGTATTTTTAATTTGAGAACTGATGATCTTTAGATACACATGTATAATATATTATAGGCTGCCCGCTGGTCGTCTATAGCTAAACCTACTTAAAAGGCGAAAAAAAATGGTTTCCTTTGTTAGAAATTATTTCAACTTTGAATTTATTAGACTTTATCTACTGTAAATTTATATATTTTTAATTTTCTTTGTCTAAGCAACAAGATAGATACCATAGTGTAGAACAAACAGTGGTGGGTGGTGACTGTTTAGCGAGGGGTTCACACAACCCGGGGTCTGGGGGATAAGCCCCTACAAGGAGGGTCTGGGGGCCCTCCCTCGGAAGATTTTAAGGCAAAAATATGGACACGCTAAATATAAAGTAAAATTTATTCTTTTATCCTACGTTTTTTTTTAGTTTTCTGATATTACCAATTGAAACGTAAAATAAAATAGAAATATATATATCTCATATATATATATATATATACTCTTTCCACAAACAGACGTATATACCCTGTATACTATATAGTGTACAGTCCTCGTGAAGCGTTTATTCTACAACACTTTTAATGTTGTAAATGTTATGTACAATCTTGAATAACGATTATTTGAATTGAGTTGGAAATTTATAGGCTAATTTTCAGGAAATAAAATTGTTTAAAGATAAACACTTATAACGCTCGTGATGATCACACAAGAGGCCGAAGGCCGAGGCCAGGCTGTGAGTGTAACAGCCTTGTAACACTCGTCGTAATAGAATAATTATAAAATCTGAGGCCAAACGTCGAATCGAAGCTGTGAGTGAAGCGAATTACGTTTTCCCCTTACGATGTATAATAAAACGATATACGCTGGGAGTACCCGCGCGCTTCCCTCGGGGCTTTCTTATCATTGCTGTGTGTCTATTTTAATAAAACTACAAATTTAAAGTAAAACAAAGTTTCCTATATATCCTTCAAATACTCATTTAGTTTGCCTGTTAGTTCACCATCTTCTCCTTATAACTGTTGGCTACCTTGTGAGAGTCATAGTTACTCCGCTGTTACGGCAGTTTTTAGGCCTTTTGCAATTCATTTTGAGGATGTTATATTGACATCAAATGTAGCTAATGACACATTGTGTGATTATCTTAACCTCTAAACAAAGTTTCACCGCCATAGTTTCATATGATTGACTTATAAGCGGTCCAAAATGCCTAAAACATTTTCAGAGTCTACTTTGGTCCCTTGCTATTTATTTTATGGATGTTGTATGAACATATTATATAGCTAAAGACACACTGAGTAATGGGGCGAAGTTTCAACGCCATAGCTTCAGCCGATTTTGATGTATAAGCAGTCCCATTTGCCTTGAAAACGTTACAGAGCCAGACGGACAGGATTTTTTTAGTCAGTCTCGCCACCGCGGCCACGTGAGTGAAGAGTGGGGTACTTATTCGCCGGACACACCGCAGAGAGTGCCTGTTGGAAAAAACCTTTTCAGAGCCCAATTTAGATAGGCTGGAGTTCCAAAATGACTAAAAAGTTTTACATACTTACAGACAGGAATTTTCTTAACGTCAGTTTTAGCAATTTACAAAGTGCAAGAAAACTTAATAACCAATCGTCGATCAGTTTTAGCACTTTACAAAGTGCAAGAAAACTTAATAACCAAACGTCGATGGATTGATTTCTATGTACAGTCAAACTGAAACCAAATAAGTGTTTATCGATGTTTGACTACCACGTGAGAGTCGTAATAATCCCGCCATTCCGACGTTTTCAGAGCTTAGTTTGGTTCCTCGCCATTTATTTTGTGGTTGTTGTATGGATATAAAATAGCTAAAACACACTGCGTAATAGCTAGGCTTTACCTTAAACGAAGTTTCACCACCATAGTTTCAGCTGATTTTGAGTTATAAGTCAAGTCAAATCTTTTTATTGCATAAGATACAGCTGTACAATGTAATCGTCATCCAGCATAAATGCAAAGCTAATACATAAATACAATACAAATATACAGAATAAAACACAAACTAATCGAGTCTCAGTCAGATAAAGAACTCCTCCACACTATAAAATTCCTTTTCTATTAAAAATTTTTTAAACGAGGAGGAAGAAACTTCGACTCTGGATCGATTCTCGATGGCAACTTGTTGAAAACATAGCTCCAGCGTATATCGTGTCCCGTTGGGACAAAGCCAAACAGTGTCTGGGAGTGCGGAGATTAGCTCCGTGGCGGGTCGGAAACCTATGACCTGACCAACAGTTTCAATATGATTTTGTGACGATTGTAAGCTTACTACTTTGAAGATGTAAAGGGACGGAAACGTTAAAAGATTATGCCTTAAACACACCTCTACAGGAACTCAAGGGAGGAAGTCCACCAATGATTCGTAACGCTCTCTTTTGCTCAATAAAAACTCTTGATGCGAACGAAGATCCACCCACACCTCTACTCCATAGGACATCAATGATGAAACACCATGGTATACCAGCAGAAGGTGTTTGGATCTATCAAGAATTTTACAATGTCCTGAGAGCAGAAGCTGTAGCAGCTAACACCGCAGAGATTAGAAATGTGGGCACACAAGTAAGACCGAGTCGAAAGTCAAACCAGAACTTGGTGGTGTGTACCTGTTTTATTCAAAACAGTCAAGGTTTAGTTGAGGATTTTTGTTTTTGGTCAAAAGACGGTTTTCTGCATTCAGGATCAGATTGTTGTCGGATAAGTATTTTTTTTTGAAGGATGAGTGAATCTGAAATTCTTTTGTCTAAGTCGCTTTTGGAGCCTCGAAATAAAAAGAGTTGTGTCATCAGCATACAAAATAGGTTTAGTAAGAGGAAGACTGAATACCACGTCATTGAAGTAAACCAGAAAAAACGGTCTATAAGCGGTCATTAAAACCATTTTATTAAACTAATTTTAAATTAAATGGTAATATCAATTACAAGTACCCGCGCTTCGCCTCGGGGCTTTCTTATCATTGCTGTGTGTCTATTTTAATAAAACTATAAATTTAAAGTAACACAAGTTTCCTATATTTCCTTTGAAAACTCATTTAGTTTGCCTGTTAGTTCACCATCTTCTCCTTATGAGTGTTCGCTACCTTGTGAGAGTCATAGTTACTCCGCCGTTCCGGCCGTTTTAAAACCTTTTGGAATTTATTTTGAGGATGTTATATTGACATCAAATGTAGCTAACGACACATTGTTGATTAGCAACCCTTAAACAAAGTTTCACCGCCATAGTATTATACGATTTTGACTTAGCGGTCCAAAATGCCTAAAAACATTTTCAGAGTCTACTTTGGTCCTTGCTATTTATTTTATGGATGTTGTATGAATATAATATACTCGTATAGTTTAAGACACTGAGTAAAAGGCGAATTTCACCGCCATAGTTTCAGCCGACTTTGAGGTATAAGCAGTCCCATATGCCTTGAAAACGTTACAGACAGACAGACAGGATTTTTTTTTCAGTCAGTCTCGCCACCGCGGCCACGTGAGAGAAGAGTGTACTATTGGGGTAATAATTCGCCGGACACAGTGCAGACACACTGCTTCAGATAGGCAACAGTGTTGTACGTGTACCCTGAAGCGTGGCTGTGTCGAATGAGGCCTCCCACCGTCGAGATGTCTACGATCAGTCTCCAGACCAGAACCCCAAGGACATGCCGGGACTCTATTTTTTTTTTTACTGGGGCGGCCACGTGAGAGAAGAGTGTACTATTGGGGTAATAATTCGCCGGACACAGTGCAGAGAGTGCCTGTGGGAAACACCTTTTCAGAGGCCAATTTGGATAGGCTGGAGTTCCAAAATGGCTTAAAAGTTTTACATACTTACAGACAGGAATTTTCTTAACGTCAGTTTTAGCACTTTATAAAGTGCAAAAAAACTTAATAACCAAACGTCGATGGATTCATTTCAATGTACAGACAAACTGAAACCAAATAAGTGTTTACCGATGTTTGACTACCTCGTGAGAGTCGTAGTAATCCTGTCATACCGACGTTTTCAGAGCTTAGTTTGGTTCCTCGCCATTTATTTTGTGGTTCTTGTATGGATATAAAATATAGCTAGAACACACTGCGTAATAGGCAGTGTATTTTAGCTATATTTTATATCCCTTAAACGAAGTTTCACCACCATAGTTTCAGCTGTTTTTCAGTTATAAGCGGCCATTAAAACCATTTTATTAAACTAATTTTAAATTAAAATTAAACTTCTGGGTCGACCACAATAAAAAACAATGTTTATTGTAATCTGGTTGACCCAAAGGTTTTATTTTAATTTACCATGACAAACCACATAAGTTTGAAGTCCAAAATAAACTACTCTGGTTTAAAAAAAAATACATGGCTAAAGTACATTTATTTTAAATGTATCATGACAAACCACATACGTTTTAAATCAAAATAAACTAATTTTGTTTAGTTGAAAATGGAAAACTACATGGCTATAGTACAACACTCGCTGTAAAGCATGAATAGTTAGTAAAATGATCAACAACACTGCCGGTCAGACGTACTGACGCGCCGAGGAGAGGTACAACCCGTGGAAGTGCCGAGTTTGAGCGTGCAGCGGCGCGCATCATGAGCCTGTTTTTCCACGCTGAAGCAAGCTTTCCGAGCAAACGGTTGAAGATACGACAAAAGGGCTCAGGACCATTTGTTTAGGAAATTAAATTTTAAAGCTCGTATGTGCTGTAACAAATTAAATATCTTTTACGGTTTTTCTAGAATTTTACGTGATAGTTTTGGGGTTGTAAATTTTCACATGTAGTGAGGTCCTATTAACGACCGCCATCTTGAAAATAATTAAATTATCAAACATGTTAATAGCCTATGTGTTAACCAGGTATATAATCCACATTCCTGTAAAATTTCATTAAAATTGGTCCAGTGGTATTTGCGTGATTGAGGAACAGACAGACACACAGACAAACAGACACACAGACACACACCATCTCATTTTTATATATTAGTATAGATGACACTACCTAGCCTTTATATTTTTAAGCCATAATCTCTAGTCTTACTAGGTGTCATCTAGTTAAAGGCACTGATATACAAGATTATGGCACAAGGTATAAACATTTGTTTCGGCAAAAAAGCCACAGGCTAAAAATGTTTGAGAGAACCCTTCACAAGCAGGTGCCAGATTTTTCAATAGACTGCCTGCAGGGATGAAGTCTAATCAACTCACGAACCTCTTTAAAAAACATCTAAAAAACGTCTGACAAAACATGCGTATTTAGACTGTTATGCACCAAAAACGTAAGTTTCCAGTGCACCAAAGTTATAACTAAAACTATAAAATTAGGTTGGTATCATATTAGAACAATATTATACAGGGTGTCTCAGACCACCCGTATCATATGTATATCTCAAGAACGGGCTGGCCGACTCGAGTGAAACGAAAAATTCCAAACTAAAACCGGTTCAAAGAATTCAGGAAAATTATTTTTAACTTTCTAGTATATAGGGCGTATCAAAAACGGAGGGTCATGGGTTCAAATCTCGAAATTTTCAGATATAAAGGGGGGTCGTGCTATACATCATTTTAAAGCTCTCTTTAAATGAAAAACAATTATGAAGATAACATTGTTTTTTGTTGGGCCGTTACAAAATGGCGGCTGAAAATCTAAAAATAAAACAGAATTAAGAAACGCCCTGTATTTCCATTATTTTTTATCAAAAAGAAAATCTAATTACTGATTTTTACTCGTCATTACGTAAGCTTTTCAACGATATACAACAACATGCTATTTCAAACACCTTAGTACCCACCAAAAAACCCCAAATTTTGAAAATGGTCTACTATGATTATCTAATTTTTTTCAAATACTAAACCCTATCGTGTTGTATACCGTTGTAAAGGTCTATGTACGTAAAAACATTGGTGAAAATTTTGTTGAAAAATATTTACGCGTTTCAAAATGGCGGCCAAAAACGTAATTCGTAGGGTATAATTGACAAAAACGTTTAAAATATGTATGTAATTTACACAAAACTCAAAAATGATGAATTATGATCTTTTGGTATACAAATTTCATCATATACCGCGTTAGTAGACCCGTGGCGGGTTGGAATCATGCGTGACTCCGGAGCTCATCGCTCCGCTGGCGCAAGTTCGAGTCCCCGCTATCACCAACCACATTTGTAATTGCAACGCTAGGTAAAGATCGAGGTTGAGTGGTAGATAAGACTTTGTAGTCCTAACTTCGCCTCGTTGACAAACTTTACCTTTACCTTTTTTTGCCATATTTTCATCAATAACTACATTGTTGAAATAAACAGCAAAAACGTAAAAAGAGTGGCAATATGCATGGAAGAGTTGGGAATAATAAATGGAAAGCATTTGTATTTCAAACTTTATTACTGCTAAGATAAACTTATTGATATTTTCAACATGCACATTTATACTGAATAAGTCATAAATGTTTGTTGGCTTGATTATTTAGATACTTAAATGATATGTTCAAAATGCTGGCCTTCCAAACATTTTCAACACGGCTTTTGAAGCTCGATGTAGCAATTTTGATTACTTGAACTGAGAACTAAGGACCTGCGTGACGAGTTCTATCTTTCATGTCATCTCTTAGGGTTGGTTTTTCGAAATAAACTAGCTCCTCTATGCCGCTTCACAAGATCTGGCAGGCCAACAGCTGCACAGCCAGGTGCTTTAAAGGAGTGGAAATACATATGAAATAGTTAAGAATACATAACTAAATCGAAAGCATACGTACTTCAACCTTTATTACGGCTGACTTACTATAAGATAAACCTTTAGATGTAATCAACATACACATTTATAATGAATGCTTTTAGAGAAGTGTTACAGATTTACGAGTAGAAGAGCGGTTCGTATCTGTGGTGAATGCTACCCCTGATGGGCCCATCACTCGTACAACGTGTTTAAAGTACTTCAAAACAATGGGATTTTATCTGGCTTTAAGCAGTCGGATCACAACAATCCAAAAAGATCGCTCATTACGACCTTAAAGCACCTGACATAGTCGCAGACGTTCTTGGTCTGCCAGATCGCTATATCTCACCGCTGTTGATTTCTACTTGTGGGGCGGAATAGAAGAGCTAGTTTATCAATTAGAAAAATCAATGATAAAAGATGACAAGAAAGATCTAACTCGTCAGGCAGGTCCTGAGTTCTCAGTTAAAGAAATCAAAATTGCTACATCGACCTTCGAAAGCCAGGTTGAAAAATGTTTGGAAGGCCAGCATTTTAAACATACAAGTATCATCTAAGTATCTAAATAATCAAGCCAACAAACCTTTATGATTTATTCAGTATAAATCAGCATGTTGAAAATATCAATAGGTTTATCCTAGCAGTGATAAAGTTTTAAATACAAATGCTTTTTATTTAATTATTCCTATCTTTTCCATTCATATTGCCACTCTTTTCCAGTGTTTGCTGTTTATTTCAACGATGTAGTTATTGATAAAAATATGGCAAAACAAGATAAAGGTAAAGTTTTTCTTGTTTAACCGGGCAAACTTAGGACTTCAGATTCCTATCTACAACTCAAACTCGACCTTTACCTAGCGTTGCCGTATAGTCACATTAAAAATGTAAGTGGTGACTGCGGGGACTCGAACTCGCGATGAGCTCCGGGGTCGCGCATGATTCCAACCCGCCACGGGTCTATTAACGCGGTACCGCTGCATATGATGGAAATTTGTATACCAAAAGATATAATTCATCATTTTTGAGTTTTTTTGTTTAAATTACATACATATTTTATACATTTTTGTCAATTATACCCTACGAATTACGTTTTTGCCGCCATTTTGAAACGCGTTAATATTTTTCAACAAAACTTTCACCAATGTTTTTACGTACATAGACCTTTACAACGGTATACAACACGATAGGGTTTAGTATTTGAAAAAAATTAGATAATCATAGTAGACCATTTTCAAAATTTGGGGTTTTTTGGTAGGTATTTTTTAGGTAGGTTAGTATGTTGTTGTATATCGTTGAAAAGCTTACGTAATGAAGAGTAAAAATCATTAATTAGATTTTCTTTTTGACAAATAATAATGAAAATACAGGGCGTTTCGTAATTCTGTTTTATTTTTAGATTTTCAGCCGCCATTTTGTAACGGCCCAACAAAAAACAATATTTTCTTCATCATTGTTTTTCATTTAAAGAGAGCTTTAAAATGATGTATAGCATGATCCTTCTTTATATTTGAAAATTTCGAGATTTGAACCCATGACCCTCGGCTTTTGATACGCCCTGTATACTAGAAAGTTGAAAATAATTTTTGATTCTTTGAACCGGTTTTAGTTGGAATTTTTCGTTTCACTCGAGTCGGCCAACCCGTTCTCGAGATATACGTATGATACGGGTGGTCTGAGACACCCTGTATATATTAAAACGACACATTTGGCTGTAAGATTTTGTTAGCAGTGGCTTACCACACTTTATTTAATCTTAACTAATATGTCTACAAAATTATCAATTGTATTTGACAAACAAACAAAAAAGTGTTAGATTTCAATTCCATTAGCTTGTGAAGATTCTGTAGACAAATCTTCTAATACCAACATTCTTGACTTTTTTTAACAACTTTTTCCCAAATTGAATTAGTTGGGTGTAAATCTTTTACTGTAAAAACGTAACTCCGTGTAAAGAGCACTACACACACAAATAAGCGGTGAATTTAGCAGGCAAGCAGTTGACAACACTCTACCAACCTACGAGTAAAGCAACAAAGCACAGTTGGCTTGGCAACGCTTTAAAAACGTAGACTGTTTATTAAGTTTTGCACTGATTCGATAGTCCGAGGGTTCATCTTTCAGATACAACGGACATGTTGATTCCTCATCTGACCGGAATTTAAATCCTTCATCACCGTAGCGTATTTTATCGTGTTTTCGTTCATAGTAACGGTACGCTTATCGCGATATCAAAACTAAACTATATTAATGTGAAATTAATACAAATTGGGTTTGAATAAACATTACCCTATCTTTCGGTTGCCTTTTGGCAAAGACGATTTAAGCTTACGGGCGAATAAAAACAACGTAATCGCACCGTTTTCCTTGATATACAGTATAATAGAAACATTTACGTGCCGTCCACCTTTATAGCGGCTAGCCTTCTCATAGGACCTTATCTGAAAACTTTGCAACTGCGTAAAATATTACGTAAAACATATTTATAGACGTAAAATAAGGTCATAAATACCGGAACAATTTGTATTCATGGTGAAAAACGGAGTTAAGATTACAACTGAAACCTAAAATTATTGTAAAAAGTGTTGTTAATTTTATAATTTAATTTGAAAAGTAAATATTTAACATTTTCGATTTCGTTGTTCTTACTATAATACCGAACTTAATCAAAAAATAGGGTAGACCAAATTAAACGTTATAATTCAAATATGTGAACCCAATTTCATAAAGAAATAAAATTGTTTCCCTCTACACAATGAGAATCATTAAACCAGAAATCAACCTTTGTATAGAGCTTGACCTAAGTTAAGGGTTAAAGGTTCAAATCTAAGCTTTCAAAATATTAACATTATTAAGTATGGTTGCGTTGTCCCTGTTCGGTCCACACATTCTGTCTTATCCAACATCTTGCCACCTTTACGTTCAATTTGAATGCTAGTCTCTAAATATTTTAAATAATTATATTTTTGGACTAAATTTTTATAGTTATTTATTGTTGAAACCCCTGTTTAATATTAGAAACAATTTTTTGTATAGCTCTCTCGTTAAATTTAAAGAACCATTTACGGCGTTCCTTAAAGGTTTATAATATTTATGTTTGTGCAATTATTTAGCGTTTTTTAATATTTGCTTCCAAAATGCTAGGCAAGTAAATATGTTTAAAATTTTCTTCATCCAAACATTTGAGTGCTGAGATTCATCACAAAAGTGCTGAGATACCAAAACAAGTCTTTCAGTTTAGGTCATAACCTATATCAAAATATAGTTGATTTATTCTGAGTCATTCTATGGGTACGATTGAGGGTGGTTTTATTTCATGTTTTAACGCTTAGTTAGGTCCACCCACACTAAGCATGCTTACAAATGCTGCATTTCTCGCAAAATGCTAAAAAGACTGTCAGATCAAAGGTCCTGTCCTAAAGTTCGCCTTGAATGTTAACATTTGAAACAGTTAATTACACCTCGAGGTTTCTAGCGTTGTTTTTAATTTGCTCGTTGTCCCACGCTTGTCTGCTTGTGACAAACATCCAGAGCTACTCGACACACTTGACCTGATTGCTCACCGCTGGGTTTACACGCTTTTGATTAACTTACTGCTTTGAAGGCCTAATCAAACTGTGCACAAATACATGCAGGAACCAACCATACTGTTACTTTCACGAGATACAATTTTCAAGCTGTCTAGATGAGATGTAAAGAGTGAGTTTTAAATGTACCCCCCTTAACTTTCGAGAAAGGAAGTATTTTTAAACCCCTTTGGGGAATGTTTTTATAGGATTCTGAAGTTTGTTTTGACGTACTTTGCGTCAACCACCCTCCACCCAAAATCCGGGAGCCCTGGTGTTTTGAATACAACTCCATCCCCTTGTAGCACATTTAAGGAAAGGAAATTTCAACACAAATTCAATGATGCATAGACACATTTTTTATCTCGACTGGTTTTTTGTAGTACAAATTTAAAGGTGACACAAAATCAGGTTTAAAATGCTACATTTGATGTATACAATTTATTTAAAAGACAAAACTCTTTCTTTAAAATACTTTATTGAATTATGTTATAGGGTTGTGATGATTCCCTCACAGAAGAAGAAAATGTTGTCATTCAAAATAAATTGTACGTGAAATGTGGCATCTTAAACCTAGTTTTGTGTAATCTTTAAATTTGTATAACAAAAAACCAGTCAAGTAAAAATATTGTTCTTTGCGTCGTTGAATGTGTGTTAAAATTCCTTTCCTTTGAGGTGCCACAAGGTTTTGTATAAAAACAAATTGGGGGGGCTTTCCCCGGTTTTGGTGGGGGGGGGATGAACAAAAAATCAAAACAAACTTCAGAATCCTATAAATTCCCTAAAGGGGTTTAAAAGTATTTCCTCTTTGGAAAGTTAAGGGGGAGGCATTTAAAACTCACCATGTATATATCATAAAATTGAGCTTTGTATTCATCTAATGCCATTTATTTACAGATAAAGCTTCCCTCAAGATAGCGGCCACGGCAGCAAAGGAAAAGCATAAGTTGAAAAGAACGGCGGTTGACTAAAATATTTCAACAGCAAATCCAAGCGAACTGTTTGGCCTTGTTTGTCACAACCCAGGCTGCTGCGGATACTTAGCTGACGTGGCCTTTTAACTTTTAGACGATTGCTAGTAAATAGTCACTATCATAGTTTTCCCGTTAAAGTGGTTTAATATCGAGGAAGTTTACTCCTCAAAGGGGAATTTGTAGTTGTTTCATACATAAACTAACTGTTACTTCTTGAGAAATACTGCGTAAGACCTTAAAATCTGCCAAAGAGTTATTAACAAAACACTCACTGGGAATTTCAATGTCACAGCCATCAGTAGTAGTGTGTTTGCCATTATACACAGTATCAAATGAGTATCAACTTTTCTGCCCCACGAAGTTGAAATAATGCTTGTTAAGACAATTTTACTGCCTCGCTTTAACTACTGTGATGTCGACATCAATGACATGACTGTAGAGCTCTTACTCAAACTGCAAATTGCTCACAATTATTGTGTAAGATGAATATTTAATTTAAATTATGATAACCAAGTATTTATATTAAAATAGTTAAGAATGGATCATATCATTTGTCTTATACATAAAATTCTCATTTCCAAATTATCAATTATAAAATATTTTCTTCTTTTTGTTTAATTGTTTTGTTTTCAACATTTTGTTATTAACCTTGAACTTTCTATTGCAGTTTAAAGTATTTCATGTGATATATTGTTTTTTTATCTTATCTATAGTTATAAGGATAAGTTATTTTACCATTGTTAAGGGTAAGTGGTAATAAGGGTTCCTAAGCCTAAACTTCGCCTTTTGTTGAATAAAATAAAGACGATCTATTATTATAACTGTATTATAAAACCTTAGTGTAAAATTCTGGAACGTTATAAAATAATTAACATAATTAAAGATAATTAACTAAAAAAATACATAAAATTACAAATGCAACATTAACACTGGAAACGACATAGAACTTTTGCGACGGGCAAGTCCACTGAGGATGCTCCATTGGAAAATGAGCGAAACGTCTGGCGCAGTAAGACTTAATTTGTTACAGGTAGAGTTCATTTGGGTGTGGTTTCGGTTTGAAACCCATTTACCAACCAATTAAAAAAGGTTCAAGATGTCTTTCGTTTTATAAAGATTAATGAACTGGACATGTTTAAAGACTTAGAAGATTCACTTACTCATCCCAGAACCACGTAATTGTGAGTAGGTTTTCCTAAATTGTTGTCTACTAAATCAGCCATCGCTGAACATAGTTATAAATCCAAACACCAAAGTAACTTTCATAATACAAAATAAAATTAAATTTAAATTTTAATGTTAATTCTTTTGTGTTTTTTCTCTATAGATCTAAGTCATTACCAGTGGTATTGTATTTTAAATTTTTGTTATGTCAAATAAAACAAACTTTTGTATTAATATTTGACAATAAATCTTGTTGTTGTTGTTGTTTATAAAACGGTCAGTTTTATTTGACAAATAAAAGTTGACATATAATAGTTTTTGATTGAATTTACTGAGCATTGTTCAATAGTTCAGAATACTCTTTACATTGTATGAATTCAACCCGGATTTAATTTCAGTTGAACATATTAAAATG
This sequence comes from Matsumurasca onukii, assembly GCA_018831715.1. Taxonomy (NCBI): domain Eukaryota; kingdom Metazoa; phylum Arthropoda; class Insecta; order Hemiptera; family Cicadellidae; genus Matsumurasca; species Matsumurasca onukii. The sequence goes on along the minus strand of CM032066.1, from coordinate 7,340,460 downwards.
TGAGTGAAGTATTGGTGGTTTAAAGCATAGTAACAAAATAACTGTTAGTTAAAAATATTGTATTTACAAAAATGTGTATCAAATATAAAATATACTACTAATACTTTTCGCCCTAAATACTTACAGCAAAGATATAAAACCTTAAAAGTTAAACGCAGAGTACACATGACAACACACTCGTGCAGATAATAAAGAAATAACTTTCAGCTTTCCTACAAACAACTGTATTATCTAATGGCGAGCTGTACAAGGGCTCTTGTTAGGAATATTACTTTGTTTTAACAAGGGTACAATCGTATGGTAATTCAAAAGAGACGTTAGCAGTGTTTATGACAACATTTACTAAACGAGCTTGTTACTTCACGTTGTTACCTAATGGCCGATCTTGTAGTTGGTTACTATATGTGTTTAGAACCGTTCTGAACATGCTGAGTTGAAAACAGACGGTTATGCATAAAGGAAAGACAATGATCGGTATAGCTATTGTTTAAAATAATATAACTGAATGCGTTGAAACCTTGCTTCTACTATGCAACTCGACTTCTGATCTCGGCAACCATAGTTTGCAGAATATCAAGAGCACACTAGACTCAATTCTTGTTTACTCAAAGACTTGTTTCCAGCTTCGTGAAGTTTAATACATGCTGATCATCTTGTCTGCACTTTCGACAACTTAAAATGCGATTATGTGTAATGTGGTGATGGTGTCAGTGTTGAGCGATGAGAGAGGGCGGAGATGTTTCACAAGGTAATCACCTAACTGCTGAGACAATAGACGCTCATTAGTGCAAAAATAATTAGCAAACTCAGAACTCACTTCCTGCCTTGGGCTGAGACACTTGTTCCATCCCTCCACCCCCTACACCCTCCCTCACCCACACGACATCAACATCGTCACTAAACGCTACCCAGAACTTACTTTCATCTTTGCAACACGTAGATACACATACGAGTAGTAAGAGTTACTAACTACCCTCTTTGTTTCTATATGCAAAATGTATACATAGTATTAAGTATTGGTGTAACTTCCAAAGATAAAGGTTTTATTTCGAATTAGCTACATTCAACTAAAGTGTGTATACATTTTATTGAGATACTCTGTAAATTATCCTAGATATCATATATGAATATAACAGGACCTAAAAAAGCAAGTAACAATTTTTTTGATTTTATTTGTTACATTCTTCAGTTATGGATTTTACATCTCAAGTTGACATTTGGTTGAGTGCATGCCACAAATGCTTACGAAATACTTTGCAATGATTGCAACATTAAAGGGTAAATTAATAAGTTTAAAATAATGCAAAACTATATCAAATTGATGGTTCTTGATGCCCTAGCAGATTAAATGTTAGTCAGTAAAGCTATACAAATAGGGTGAAAATAGGTGACAATATGAAGGTTTGCAGTCAGAAAACTTTGCAATTATACGCACGTTAGCGCTACTTTAAAAATTATTTTAAAATACAATTTGTTATATTGTACATTGCTGTACGGAAACCGACTTAAAAGGTTTTATGCAAACTGTTTGGTATTGTTCATTCTAAAACATGGTATTTTTAGAGCTTTGTAAAATGCATTTGAAGATATTATTTTTTAAACGTTCTCTGCCATTGTAGATACACTGTTTCACATTATGTACAAATAAATTCATATTACGTTCAATGCATAACACGGGTTCTAGGAGACCGTAGCTTTAGGAGGCCCATAAAGCCTTGTAAAGGCACCGTAAGACGCACATAATAAAGGCGTGAGGTTTTGTAGTTTTAGTCACTCGGAATATTTTCATTATTTTAAGTATGGTCCCTCGATAACATTTATCCGTCGTATCCGTCTATATTTGTTAACGTCAGTCCTACGCACTCTCATCAATATTATTTAGTTCATTAAAAAATATATCATGGAATTAATGCTCACTATCATTATAACAACGTGTTTAATAAATTGTGTTGGATTTACAGAGTAGGTACACACCATTAGAGCTAAGCTGGTCATAACTGTGTATGAAATAAAACCGCGTTTTATCGCTGTAGTATGACGGTTATGGTTTTATCCTTGGATGTAGTTACTGTGCAGTTTGAAAACTTTACAAAATATGCAATGTACATTTGCACAACTCTGTTCAGTCAATAGCTCGATCATATCTGGCTGAGCTGATACAGAAACTGTTTTACAATCATGCCACAAACAATATAAGCCATTGTGTCACCCTCTCTCTATCAATTGGTTTATTGTTTAGCTGGAACAACAAAAAGTGCACTCAGCGCACTGGCTTTCCCCGTAGATTTAATAAATTGTATCTTCGGATGTTGCTAATACCTCGGGAATTGCACTCGTATACCATACAATCAGCAATGAGCAGTGAGCTAATTGAAATATTGCTGTTCGACCTCATTTATATTTAGGGTTTGTGAGAAGGAAAATTAAATTGAGCTATTTACTAAATAAATGCGCTATTGGTGATGGGTAGTTTTAAAACAAACTCTAAAATATATTTTCTAACTCACCTGTACATTTTGTGTAAAGCGTATTTGAAACAGAAAAGAACAATATAAAATAATTAAGAGAGTATACAGGGTGTCCAGTTATTAGGAGATCAAACTTCACCAGGTGGTTTATCAGCTCATAGTAAACAAAAAAGTCCTGTAACGCATAGCCTATTCGTTAGTTTTCTGTGTCTGTGTTTATCACTAAATAATTTTATCTTTCAGGTCAATTATAAACCAACTGTTCACACCTGTTAGTATAATTAAAAAATTCAAAATATAAATTTGACTAATTTACTTTCGGTTTAAAAACGCATTAAGTTTTAAGCTTAATAACTCTTAACCCTAATCATTACGGTAAATACACAATATATGGAAAATGCATTTATGAACATTTAAGAACAAATTTGTTAATGAATACGACATATCGAGAAATTTATTTCTGAGCGCACTCCTTTGTTTACATTTAAAAAACATGTAAATACAGGAGTGCGCTCAGGAAAACTTAAATTTCTCCGTTACTAACTGTCTCAGAAAACAAACTTGGTCTTAAAATGTTTTTAAATGCATTTTCCACATATGATTAGTCTTGTGTGTTTACCATAAAGATTAAGCTTACAAAGTTTAATATGGCCACCATTTTTAAACTGGAAGTGGAAATTAGTCAAAATTAGTCTTTAAATATTGGTTTTAGTTATACTAACAAGTGTGCAAAGCTTGTAGTTTATGACTTAATTGACCTCGGAGATGAAAATTATTTAATGAAAACACAAACAGACAGACAGAAAACTAAACGAGATAGGACTATGTGTTATAGAATCTTTTGTTTATTATAAGCTGATAAACCACCTGGTGAAGTTTGATCCCCTAATTACTGGACAACCTTATAATGTACACGTACCTAATATAAGTTTTGAACATTTAAATGTTACGAACATGATAGATCTTAAAGATGAGAATTCATCTACCAAATGTATTAGAAGACAATTACACAACAAGGGCGTCGAGGAGACTTCCTTTATTGCAATAAATAGGGCTAAAAGTTAGAAAAGATTTTGTTTATTACAGATCAAAGATTTCTTCTGGGAAATGTCAATCGATACCTTTCCTAAGACTGTAAGAAGATAAAGGTTACGGAGCCAATTTTAATTGTTATATGATATGGTGGCCTTTCAAACAGCGCCTTAGCTTCAGTCGAATCTGAGCTATAAGTGGTCCAAGATGCCTTAAAACGTCACAAACAAACAAACATTGCAGGAATTTCTCTAAACACCAAAACCGATGGATTCTTTGCAATGTACAGACAAATGTCTTATTTTTATAGATATTGAGAAAGTTAAAGTTAATTCCCAACTATGACTGGCCACCGTTTTGTAAAGGGTTGTTTACATGTCCCATTTGGTTGACACTAATATATCATTTGAAATGGGTTTGAACTTTAAACAACTTCAAAACATACGATACAACACTTCTTTACATGAATATAACTTTGTATTTGTATCATTCTTTTGCAAAGAAAACATTTTATTTTGACAAACATAATTGCTTGTGGAAATTACGTTATATTAGCATGATTAAACATTAATTTACAACAAAAAAGGCTTTTTGCGCTCTGGTTTTACCTTAGCACTTTAAAATAACACAACTGTATATGAAGTCTGAAATCAGCTAGATTTGTAGACGTCAATACAAAAGTTATTTTTAAAATGTATTACGTTTTTGAGCCACCCTGTTTATAAGCTTTATATGGATAGCTGACGTGATTAAAATCGCACTGAAACTGTATGGTTTGTCTTCTTACAGGTTGCCACTCAGCTGGAACGGCCACATGTCTACTACATTACTGCAGAAGTGCATTGTCACTGTGCGGCTGGAACGTATAACGTTCAACGTCATCGTTGGACGTCAGATCGTGGATGCTTGTTTTGTATTGTTTCTGCGTTTGCCGCCATCACGCCGCCTGTTCGTTGCCCGCGAAACGTCCCCATCCACGACTACTGAACGTTAGACGTTCCAGCCGCACCAGAGACAATGCACTATACATTGCTACAAATGTGTGGATGGCGCTTTAGCCAGTTTACTGTCTTGAAGTAACTCACCACATCCATTCCCCGACCACGTCTCACTACATTCTTGATAGTTCTCATCTCACATATGACTACTTATACATTTGGTTACAAAGCAGTTTTTCTGTTTCAGATATCAATAGCCATGCTTTGCAAGGTGAGTAGCCTATACCATAATGTGTGTATTACTTATCAACACCAAAATATTCAACTGCAGCATATGTGATGCTGGAATATTAAACTATCTGATTTAAAATTAAAACATCAGGTTAACAATATATGCACACAGGAGCGATCCATATTAAGCTTATTTACGTAACTTACCAGCAAGGGTGGAAGTTGACGGCGAAAGGGAGTGTAATATAGATTGCGCCAAACACCTGTTTTGCTACTTTTTGCTTTGTATAGAGGAGAAGTATAAGTTTTTCATTGTTTTTAGGTTTATTAATCCCAATATGAGATTGCAATAGCATATCTATAGCGTGTGAAAAAGCCAAGGCATAAGTAAAATGAACAAAAAGGACTGGACACATTTTTAAAAAGTTGGGACAGGCCTTAAAGTAGTGTTACAAAGGCTTTTAACCACCTTTTGTTAAAAACGACAGTGCCGATTTATTATTATTACCATATATTATTATTAATCGAAGCATATGAAAGAAAATAGTAATAAGAAGTATGATATGTCTTATTACTTAAATGCAGAAAATAGTAATAATATTCTGGTAAAAAAAGGTAAAGTTTGTCTTGTTTAACGCGGCGAGGTTTTGGACTACAAAGTCCTCTCTACCACTCAACCTCGACCTTTACCTAGCGTCACCGTATAGTCACATTACAAATTGTGCCACCGGAGTGATGAGCTCTGGAGTCGCGCGCGATACCCCGCCACGGATCCGCTTGTGAAAGTGGATACAACTAATATTCTGGTATGCAGATAAGCATAATAAATAATTACTTAAATATTTATATAATATACTTTAAATGTGATTATGTAGACACTACAAATACTGCGATAAATTAAAGGCGTGGTAACCAAACACACCGTCAATTTACCGGAGTGCTTTAGTGTACAGTACATATTATACATCTGACATTGTCTAATAACAGTGTTTCTCAAGAGCGTTAACTTACTGAAGTATTTCTATGCTATTCAATAATACGTAATAAATGATATGATCGCAATAAATGCTTGATTTAAAATTCATACTCGTAATAGTGGTGAAGATCAATTTAATTAGAAAACCGGACTTTTCTGGCCAATTCAGGAAGAAACCTACTCCCAAAGCACGTACACTCTCCAATGTCTTGAGAGTTTGCTGTGTTTTTCACACAGCCACAGTTGGGAGTAGTTTTCTTCCTGAAGTGGGCGGAAAAGTCCACGTTTTCTAGTTAAAAATGAATGCTATTCGATAGCTACGCAGTATTGAAGTTATTATTTTTAATAGGAGTATACGAGTTATAGACAAACTGTTGAAACTACCGTCTTATCAGAGTTAGACACCAACTAATCTGTTCTTTTAAATTTTGAAAAGTTAAATGGGCATCAATAACAACACAGACGATGTAGCTTGGGTTAGATAGGTAAAGTAGTTATTAAGATATACTACAATACTCGTATTAAGAAACGTCGATAGTAGTAGGGTTATTATTACTAGCGAACAGAGTAAAGTATTTACGAGCAACTCTCGTAGAATAGTAGTAGTATCTATGGGTGCACACCCCAATGAAAACCCACCGTTTTAAGGTGATAACATTTACATTGACAATCTGATTCCTTCAAGTATTGTATCAAACGAATAAGGATTTCTAGGTACTTATAATACCTTATTGCCTAGATGTGTTGAGATTTTCACACGATGCATTTCGGGCAAAAGTTGCCCATTTTCAAGTTTGTCTTTCCTTTCTTTCTTCATGTGATATCTAGGTCTTACCAAGTACTTTATCACATCTTATTTCTCGTGTTCAGCATTGAATGCTTGTATTTCAATGTATAACACTAACTGCAGTATTTGTATATATTCTTAGTTGTATGTAAAGCATATCTTTCCCTTATTCAACTTTACTCGTGAGTATTTCCCAACCTTTCGGGAATAAAAACTGTGAAATTGAAAAGCTAATGGTGTATAGCGTAAGTAAAGCGTTTTCAGACAATGGGCAATCAACGTTGTTCTTGGTCGGATGTGCATGAGTAGAGCATGGGCACTGCCTCACACATTGTACAGGGTGAATACAATCCACCCTTGACTGACAAGAGCTTCAAGTTTTGGATACTTGTGTCATGTCGAGTGAAGTGATGTGCCTCGTTTCAATACTGATTCCATTGATAGCACAATGACATTAGTACTTACGCTCAAAGCGCTAGAGTTTGTCAATACTGGGTGATCAAAAGGCAGTTTACCATGGAATATTGAATATATACTCATACTAACTCGCTAAACAGACTTGGGTATCACCCTGTATATTTCACATTTGTGTAGTGATGTAAGAAGTTCCGTCTAAACTAATAAAACAGGGGGTCGCTAGTGAGTTTCCAACGCGGCAATATGTAACAAGTTTTAAGTGTTCAACTTTCTCAATATATTCTCAATTTCAAACCAGTTAGAATAATGTGTTTCTTTTGCAACTAAAGTTTCTTTCAAACTTCAGTGCCTTCTTTTGGAGGTTTTGAAAGTGATTTGAGCCCGGTAAAATACTTCCTCTTGTTTGTAACTGTTATATTACAAAAAGTAGGAAATATTAAATAAATATAGAGTTTTGAGGGTGGTTTAAGCAATTGTTGTTTTTATAAACATACAAGGCGCAAAAAGTAATTGTGGAACTAGTTAGTTTGTTACTGCAGATATTACACAAATTCCACAAGAAAAAATGTTCACCAAATATTATACTCTATTTCCTTTTGCGTTTTAATAAATGTACGTCTCTCAGCAAAGCACGTCAACCATTTTAAATGCAAATCCATGAAACTATACATTCGTTTAACACTTGATAGACGAATTCTAATGGTGCACACTTGAGTTATTTACGCAAAACCCAGTACAAAGTGGTGGCCAGTCAAAGTTAGAAGTGCACCCCTATAACCTAATTTTGAATAGACACCACATTTACAAGAACTTCAGAAAGAGTTGAAAATAACACAATTATCTTTATCCTCCTCGTTAACCGGCAGTAGCAGTTTTTACAACTTCAAGGTGTATTGTTCGTAATACATAAATAATAGTATTATTCAGTAATAACTTATAAATATATTTATAAAGTATGTATCATTTTTTTAATTTACTTGTTAGATTTGAAAGTGTAAAAGATTAAGAGACAAGTGCAATTTTCAAATATCCACGATTCCCCTGAATATACATACTCAAGTATAAACTAAGTATGGGTGCATTCCCATACTTGTATATGTAGGTACCACTTTGTATTAGATTTGGATGGTCGTAGATACCTCTATTATCCACTAGTCCTCTTTTAACAAGGGCGAATGGTTAATGTATCATATTATTGTATGTATTTGAAAATGTTGACGTGATATCACCTCATTCAGAGGATGAGAGGAAGGCACAACTTTACTTTAAACGCCAAAAGCATGCGGTTTGAATCAAACTGATTGCTTTTAGAATTTGTGTCATATCTGCATGAATAAAAAGGTTGTTTCCAAGTGTTTTCCAAAAAGTTATTCCTAAATAACCCTTTAAAATAAGACAAAATCTGTAGAATTAATTTAATTGAGTTTGAATAAACAAAACGAATGTTTTATTTCTAAAATAAACAAATACAGTGCATGTAACATTCACTTCTCTAGTAGTGGATCACTAGGTGAGTAACGAAGTAACGTTCCGTTTAACTAAATATTATTTCAAACCTTGCTCAAACTGTATTTCATGAGTAAGTTACCGCAGATTTACCGTTTATCCTACAAAATATTCCATGAATATAACCATTCATAAAACCACTATGCCCAGCCACAGTTGACCTGTTCATCATAGTAACATTTATGAACACTAATGGCGGATATATTGATGGAGATCACACACACACGGGCTCGCACCACCCAACACTCGTACACTCTCCAATCTCTAGAGAGTTTGCTGTGTTTTCACACAGCCACAGGATTATCAATACGTTGAAGGCATTGAATATTGTTTCTAAAAAAAAAGAGTATTGTTTTGTTTAAGGAGGCAAAGTTAGGACTACAAAGTCCTCTCTATTACTCAACCTGTACATTTACTTACTTAGTCAAATTACAAACTGTGATGATTAAGTGAGCGGAATGATGATCTCTGGAGTCGCGCGTGGTTCCAAGCTGCCACGGGTCTACTGCGGGTATTGTACGAATACACTTACCCCATCATACTGGATCTATATTATAATGAGTAGTCCAAAATAATCTGACGTTAAAGTTCAAATAACGTGCGAATTAGCCTAACATTACTTAACATGTATTGAAGTAAACCAAATGTGAAACAAAGGCAGGCCATTTTTTAATAAAGTATAATGTCTCAAAGGTGCTCCCCTTCACCCCACACATGCTTCTAGTATTTTCTTAGAGACTTGCCGCTACCTGACACACCTTGGACATTGGTATGGAGGCGATTCAATTTAAAACATCTCAAATTTAGTCTCCACTTTACAAAAAATCGATGTACCATACTTTGACAAACAAACAGGGTTGAAAATACGATTGAATATTTTTTAATACTATTTTCACTCAAAGTTTCTACGTGTTAGGTAAGTAATCAACCCTCCCGCAGTCTGATTGGCCTCTTGAGGCTCGTACAGTTCAGAATGACACACTTCTACTGGTAGGCCTGCGCCCACTCCGTGCTGCTCGAGTGCATTCAGCTTCTTTACCATTCGAAACAACGGTTTTAGAAAACAAACTGTTCAACATCAGAATTCTAATGTAGTCTATTTTTCTGTCCGTTGTAAGCATACTACTACCCTTGATGAAACACAAAACAGCAATTTGTTTTAAAGCCTCTCTGAGTTTGCGGTCAGCCTAATGGAACTTTACCGCATGAGCAAGGCCATAAATTTATCAATCTTACATGTCGCGTTAGTTTTATTCATATAAAAATGCCGGGTGTTTCAAACAAATCTTTCATTTTTTTAAATGTGTTTACACACAGATTTTACATCACACGGTGTATTTTAAATAATAAAATGATTTATGTATTGTAATAGTTACAAATACAATTTTGTAATCAAGTGTGTTTGAAAAGTTTAGGAATCGTTAACCTTTACAATGGTGAATTATAGAAATTTCAAATCAATTTCTTAAGCCTTACCTTAACAATCGACTGCATATTAAGATATTAGTGTAATTTAATATAGTTGATCTAATAAGTATTCATGTGAATTATAAAATTATGTGTATTATACATGTGATGAATAAAAATATGTTTATCAAGGAACAACAATGCTACAGTTTTTACTTCAACAGATTTATACAGGGTCAGGCAAAAGTGTGGAAACGCCTTTATAACTTTTTAACCAGTTTTTTTAGCGCAACCGACCTCGGAACATTTTATTAGAGGAACCAAAAGTACCTTTTAATGCATACTGACACTTTGCCCCAGTTTTCAAAATGGGGAATTTGGGGTTAGCCCCTTAATTTTCATAGGAAGCCCCATCGAGTGACACTTCATTTTGAAGGTCTTAGAAAATGTTGATGAATGCTGAAAACTAGAAGTCTCTATCTTAACCCAGAAAGAAATTGCGTCGATTTTAAGTAACACAGATTTATATTATGCGAAAGTGTAAAAACGCGTTATAAGTTTTAACCAGTTTTTCCAGCGCAACCGAACTCGGTACATTTTATTAGTGGAACTAAAAGTACCTTTTAATGCATACTGACACTTTGCCCCAGTTTTCAAAATGGGGTATTTGGGGTAGCCCCATAATTTTCATAGGGAAGCCCCATCGAGTGACACCTCATTTTGAAGGTCTTAGAAAATATTGATGAATGTTGAGCTTAACCCAGAAAGAAATGGAGTCGATTTTGTTACACAGAGTTTTAAGTCTATTCCCCCCCAATCAATTGTTTTAAATGGGCAAAGTGTCCGTATGCATTAAAAGATACCTTTTGATAACTTTAATAATAACCAAGTTTGTTACAGAAAAAACTGGCTAAAAGGTGTTTATATTTATGTTTACACTTTCGCGTAGTAAAATCTATGTAACTTAAAATGGACGCCATTTCTTTTCGGGATAAGTCTAGTTTTCAGCATTCATCAACATTTTCTAAGACCTTCAAAATGAGGTGTCACCTGGATGGCTTCCCTTATGAAAAAATGGGGCTACCCCTCCCCAATCCTCCATTTTGAAAACTGGGGCAAAGTGTCAGTATGCATAAAAAAGGAACTTTTGTTTCCTCTAATAAAATAAAATTAACTTTTTGTTGCGCTGAAAACTCGATACAAAGTTATAAAGGCGTTTTCTCACTTTTGCCTAATCCTTTATTCAATACAGTTTTATTGTAACCAAAACTTTGAAGCTCTGTCACTTTCGTTAGTCCCCACTTTGAAGTTACATTGGGTTTGAAGTCTACTAATGACTTTCCATTTTATGTATAACATGACCTAATACGTTCTAAAAATTAATTTTAATACTAATACTGATGTCTTGTCTTTGTGTTATTAAACAGATCTCTAATATTTAGAACTGTTTTGTACGGTTTTTTATAGAGACGTTTTTTAACAACTCATACGTAGTAGATATGCTATAACTACCCTCTACCCTCCAATAAAGGGTGTTATTATATTTTTATTAAAACATTTAAAAAATATTCCTGTTTTAAATAGAAATATAATAAAAGTCCTTAGGTTAAACGTTGGTGATGACATGAAATAAAACTAACTTTAGGAGGGGGCCGGATAGAGCGGCCGCAGGTCCAACTCAGAGTACCGCTTATAACATGGGATGAAAACTGCAAACTACGTTTTAGGCAAGTTAATCTGCTTAAATGTGAAAATATTCTCTCGGGAAAGCATAGATCTATTGATGCTGCTTCATATAAACACTAAAACTGTTACTTTCGTCATCAAATTAGTTCTGTACTTCTGAACTAAAACTGGATTTTCCCATAAGAACAATAGCACTCGAAATTCTGTAATTAAAATTGTATTTTGTAACCAAACTAATCTTATCTTTTTTATATGCAGCAGCACGAATGACTCTATGCTTCCAGAGAAACACTATCCACGTTTTAGTTCATTAACCTATGTAAAACACAGTTTGCAAATTTTCCCATGTTAAATTCCCTATCCCTTTTGAACGCCGTTTGGGCTCTACCCATCCCCTCTTAACTGGCAATACTTATAAAAAACTAAATCAAGGCAATTAAGACAGTATTGTCCATCAAATATGTAGAAAATTGAACGAACTTTTACTTCAACAAACAATTATGTTAAATTATGAGTTTCAGAAGTTTTGAGATGGTGGAGTATCTAACCTAACCTAACATTGATGAGCCATGTTCTGATAAGCACCACGTGCTGCACCGAGCACGTGGTATTGACAGTGGATCCTGCAGAAGTGGATTTACATGTAGAGCATGTGACGTATAAGTTGCCAGCGTGGATAACACATGTAAATCCGATATTGTGCAGTTTGACTCAGAACACACATTTCTCTCCTCAAGCGCTACCAATTTCATATTTTCCCTTACACTTTGTACTGGTACTTGTCTGTAGACTATCAGACTGAGAACCACATTTCATCAGTAGCGTTCAATACTACAAAACATAAAGGTAAAATACTAATTGATAGAAACTAGTATCTTCCTGGTTAGGTAGTTATTTGTTCATTGCGAACGGTCTGCTTATGTGACTTACAGACTAAGATAACATTGTCTGAAGCAGTGTGTGAGATAGGGACAGTGAGGACTTGATTGATGGGCTGGTCAGCTGATCTGTTGTCACGTGATCTATCTTATCTCTCTGTCACACCAACACACTCTGTCTTCAGGCCCATGTCAATCACCTTACAGTAAACATATGTCTACTAAACACAGGTGGGGTAAAACCTGACAGGTAAAAGGTAAAAAGTTTGTCTTGTTTAACGAGGTGAAGTTAGGACTACAAAGTCCTCTCTACCACTCAACCTCGACCTTTACCTAGCCTCACATATTTACAGATTGTAAGTGGTTGCGGGGATCGAACCCGCCGCCAGGAGCTCCGGGTGCGCGATACCAATCCGCCACGTATCCGCTAAAGATCAGACGGCGCCGCTTCCAGACAGGCTTTGTAGAAACGTGTACATCCAAGGTAAATATTGGAAGGTACTCAGTATTTATGTTAAAAGGTTTTACTTGCAGCATGTACAGACATAAGACGGAATATGAAACGATTAGTTTCAATTACAGTAAATTCTGATGCTTGGTCAAAGAAAATAGCGTTGATACCAAAATGGCTTTCTCTGCTATTCTACGAGAAGAGTAAATAAAAAACGGGAGTTCTGAACATGGAGCGTTTGAGCCAGCGAAACTAGTTTTGAATTAACCCTTTACGGTTGCAAGGTGGGCAGAGCCTGGCATAGCCATTTTTTAGACTTATTTTATAAAAATATTTTTCAAAAGTTGCAACATTGTTTAAACACTAAAATTCAAAAATAATAATTTCTGTACAACATTATTTATTGTTTTAAATTTAGCTTTTTATAAGTGTATAAAAGTTCAAAAATATAAGAGGGTTTAAAATTAGTCGTATTATTCGTTAAATCCCTCAATGAAAAGAAACAGAGGGTTACTACATTTCAATGTGTATATGTGTGTTTAATCTTATCCGATGTTGAGAAGGTAAATAATTGTATTTGCAGGAAATTTCCATACGTGGCGAGAGCTAGAAGCTAACAACATAAAGCGTGCCATGGTTCCTGTGCTAATCAAATGACATCATCTCCCTGTAAACCCATCTGTGTGTCCCCTTCATGCGTACCTAGAATACAAATGTAGTATCCTCACAATGTTTTCACGGAACTAAAGATTTTTCCACTTCGTCCTTTATACTTATTTGAAGTACTTGTGATAATTATAATTATTCAAAATTTTCATTTTAAGAGGCACTTCTTTTTACATTGCACGAGAGCCAGTCTACAGTTTACGAAAATATCAAGTAGTTTTAGTAGCAAAATCTAATTTCAAAGCACATGAAATATTTTATAGCAGTGTTGCGCACCAAGAACTTTCAATATAATTTATAATTAATTACGTAAATTCTCAATATTCAAACCGTTTTTAGATCAAGTTTAAAATAGCTATTCTTACAGGAACTTGTTGACTCAACGATCAGAATTCGTTAGAAATTCACAGCGAATGGCCTTTTGAATGTTTCCACATTTCTCGCATTTTTACTTTAGACGTTTTCTTTAGTTTTCCCATTTTGAACAGTATTGTATAATATAATGTAATGTTATATGCTATATTATTAACAGGTAGTAGCTTTTACTTTTTGTTTTATTGTCTAAGACTCTAAGGTTAAGACTGTATGAAATTTTACCACAACAGAACTTGAGTAGATTGATTTGAGTACAGATAGTTGGAATTATTTTCCTAAACATTATGTTTTATGTATTCTTTTCACTGCGCATTTTTCGTCTTGCTGCCAGGTGTATTATTTGTTTGTTTTCTTAAGTGATGGCGACCTCAACACCGTTTTCTAGAGGGTCCCTATTTATTTTCCAATATTTTTTGTTTAGTTAGTTTACTATAACTTATACATTCGTGATGCATATTCTGAGATGAATCACCGATGCTTATGGTGTAACAATGTGTAATACTTTGCAAAATAAATATTTTTGAATTGATTTGAATTGTTTACTCATACAGTGGGTTTGAAGGGTTCCGGAATGGCTTGATATCTATTAACGGTAAATTAGTAAAAACAATTTAAAGCAAAGCTAACACGGACGCCTTGTTGTCAACGAATGTTCACTGGAAATAGAGATATTATTTTCTCTCACCAAAGAAAACGAAACGTCGTAGAATGAACTGTTTTGAGTTTTCATCTTCCCAACACCTCCTGAGTGTGAACAAGTTATATAGCTTAAAGTGCTAAATTTGAATGTTTTGGTTCTTTTAGTGCATTTTTCATTTCGAAACTTCTACCTGGTTTAAAAGTGTTTATTAGTTAAATATACTCGTACTAAGGTTTATACACATAAAGTAATATTGTGTAGTACAAAACACTGTGTGTATATTATGTGTACTCATTAGTTTAAAAACAGTTTTATTATATATTTCCAAATGTCCGAAGACATTTTCACTGGTCTGTTGAATCCATTTTAAAATTTAAATAACTCCAATGAGTTAACCTCAGGACAATATAGGACCGCTGTTATTGTTTAACTACTTAAGATTTCAAAACATAAATTTCGTAAACTTTTTGACATTAACAAGGATCTAATAAACTTAATAACTTTAAAACGTGTATTATTTGACAGTTTGAAGTTGTCTATACATTTATTTAGTAAGAAAAAGGTCTGAAAGATGATTGTATAGTAATTGTGTGTCAAGAATCAAGTATTTTACCTGGGATTATACCAAGGGGCAGAGCAATATCCGTTAGATTATGAGAGGTTAGTACGAGTATTAGAGATAAGTAGACATCTGGTGCAGGTCGAGCTGTGTTTATATACACATCAAAGCTAATGGCTCAGTTGAGTAAACATATCATTGATGAAACCAGGACAGATCAACGTGAACTTTGTCGATACAGTTAGATATCCAACAGTGTTCTTGAACAATTAAGAGTAAGGTTTCTGAACATAATTAGCAGCGAATGATATTTATTAGATGATCTAAGTCAGACAGCCGAGTGTCACATGCCGATCGCAGTGGTCATGCACACGATGTATATGTTGTATGTATGATGTGTATGTATGTATGTATGCTGTGTAATGTGATGTGTATGATGTTATGTATGTAAGATGTGTATGTGTAATGTATGTATGTAAGTATGTTTGGTGCTGTACGTATGTAAATGTATGTAGGATGCTATAAAAAGTTAATACCTGCCACCGGATACTAGCTATGACGACTTTATTGTAGAGAGTTTTACAGCTTTCAGTTGCATGTTAAAATGATATTTGGTGGGTGTATGTTAGATTCGTCATAAATAAACTGATTGTCTTTATTAAAACTAGAAATAAAACTGCAACCTAAATATCAACAAATTAATATTCACTCGATCTTGTGCAGCAAACGTCTCGTACTTCACTAACTAAACTCATCTACTGCTTTATCAAATATACGTGTCCAAACTCCTTCATCATCCTGTGTACCAGGAGCTGAGGGGTCAATTACTAGTAAGCGGCACAGAAAACTCCTATGCCATTCGGTTGGAGTATCTCCAGATGGGACGAAAATGCATTTCTTAGTCGCCAACAAGTAGCGACGTTCGGTCTAGTAGACAAACTCTGACATTTTAAAAATGTCACACTTTACGTTATAACTGCAACGGTTTTCACATAATATGGCGGAACGGCGTTGACGTTTATGGGATCACAAAGAAGAGTCGGTAGACAACTACTTATGGGGCTTTTACCCAAAATTAAAAACAAGTCGTAAAATATGAAACATTTGTTATTAGAAGGCCCAAAACCACTTCGGCGTTTAATATTATTTGTGGCTTAATCACGCGATTAGGCAAGTTTTAAAGTTGCATGTTCCAAATTGGTTTCTTTCAAAAATGATATTGTCGTGACGCTCCTACAGGTATCAAGGCCGAGCTACGTGTAAAATTACAGTTGGTTAGAAATTGATTTCAGCATTTAGTTGTCCTTCTATAACTTATTATAGGGTGTTTGTGTAAAATATTTACCAATTTAACATTGCCTTTCTTGTTTATTATTAGAAATAGACAATTCTGGTCAGTTTCTTCTGAAATGGTGACTCAATAGGTTTGTATATTAATTTATCAAGTGCTATTTTGGATAGTGTTCAAAAGTGAGCTAAACGAACGAGTTTACACGTAATAACTTTCAGTTTCTGTGTTCTTGATAATGTTAGACCTAGGGAGTAACTGTCATGTCATTTCATCCACAAAACTACTGTTCAGTGTTCAACTATAGTTGCGTGACTAGTTTAAGCGTGTTTCCACACACAGGCACTGCAGTGTACCGCTGGGCATAACTGTGTACAATAACTCATATCAAGTCTTGACTCTGATTTACCTGATTATTTACATGTACTTCAGCGATGCTCTACCAGTACTACTGGATTCAGTGGATTATCTAGTAGTAATGTTCGTGTTCATAACTATGTAAATAATTGTGAAAATAAATCATTATTTAATTACTTCATTTCGGCACTAAATTATACGCAGGACACTGGAATAAAGTTATTTAGTTCAATGTTTAGTTTACTAAACATTATTCATAGCCGTATACAATGTATTTGTTGGGCCATCAAATTTAACTAAAAATGTCTTTCATTTCGCTATGCAGACAACAATATTGAACAAAAATTCAAATACGATACGAAATAAAACCTTTAATATATCATCACATCAAATTAGGTTAGCACAAAGTCCAATAATAAATATATAAACACCCTGTATAACGCATTTATGTTGTCAGCCCATGCTAAGCCAAACAAAGCTTCCATCTAATAGATTAACAGTTCACGGTGTACCTAACCGACGCCTACGTATAATCGTGTTTAGAAACAGAGAGAGCACATTATACTCACAACTAACTAAATATAATCTCAATCTACCCATACTGTGTTGTGCTCACAGCCTACTGTCTCAGTGACTACACACGTGGTTTAGTGAGTGATCCAATACAGGCCGCTAACTCAATACATTGCCTCTATCAATACAGTTACCTCCAACCAATCCTGTACTGACCTCAGTTCACTGAACCTGTGTCTTTACACAATAGCTGCATTACATGGATACTGTGATTAGTAATGTGCTGTAATCACTTTGCAGTTAAAACCACAAATTGAAACTAATACTTAGGCATTGATATATGTCTGATAACAATGCAGTATGTACGTTTGTTGACTTTAAAAAGCATGTACAATAAGCCACTGGTACTTTTTTGAATAGTAACCAAATCAAAGAAGTGGAAAATTTTCAATTTTCTAGGTATTAATCTAGATAGAAAAATTCAATTAGGACTCTCATATCAAGCCTGTATGCAATAAACTTTCAACAGGAATCTTTATGCTTAGAAACCTAGCAGGTTTGGTTCCAGAACATTTTAATAGCATATCATGGTATTATTGTCATATCTAAAATATGGAACATGTTTGGGGGAAACTGTGCTTTTAAACAAAGTAAGTCGGATATTTGTTTTACTACCGTCCAGATCAGATAATCTTAATCTAAGAGATTCGTGCCGAAATTCGTTCAAAAAGACTAAACATTCTTTTTGTCCATCAATTTACATTTACGAAACTATCATGTTTTGCTTCGATAAATGTCGCTTGTACAAGGCAATGAAATTCATAATCATGGTACGCAGTCGGTAGCTTAATTACAGAGTTGCCACCATAGACTGTAATTATTTAAACAGTTACCATCACAAGCAGGGAACAATTTCTTGTATCCAAATCGTTTTTCAGTACTGAAGATGAAGAGTTCTTAGAGCACTCGCTTACTACTTAAAAGGTCTGGACAGTTTTCATAGTTATTTTACAATCAAATTAAGTTTTAAAATTATTGGTATAATAAGGTAGTACTCATATATTTTATTGTTCAATGTTACACAACTTTATATTGTTCGAATAAGATTGTTTAGTTATGTCTTCAAGTTTCTCAGGTCCTTGGTCCTCTATTCATGATCAGAGCGGGCTGGCGAAAAGCCGACAGCATTTTTTTTTATAGACAGGCCAGGAACGTTTGGGTGCCTTGGTCTGAGGGGAGGGGTGAGCTGGGAAAAATTGTTTGAAGGATACAAAACCTTTGTTTAGGGATAAAATTATTTTTTTGCACTATAAATTAAAACCTGCCTTGTTTTAATGATAACCTTTATTGTATACTTAGTCTTACAATAGTCTATTTACTTATTTAATAATTTCTTCGGCTATTTTTAGGTTGTTTTATACGGTATTTATTTAGCCTGTAAAGATTCAGCCCTGGCAGGTAAAATATTTAATTTTTTAATTTGAATTTTGTCTTATTTAAGTGATGTGTGTATTATGTAAATTATAAAGGAAATAAATAAATTTTTATTTTTATTCTAGTTTTAATTTTCGTTTCTTCATCCTTATTTTTCTATTTGTAATCTACTTATGATGAGTTGATTTCCAAACTACCCTGTATAAAATATATTTAAAAAAACACAATAAATCCCTCATAACTTTGTACCCTAGCCTACATAGCAGAAATCAGCAATCATAACTCAAAGTATCTTAACAAACATAAAAGGTTAAGGAAAGGGATAAAGGGCGATTTATAACTTCGTAGCCACGTAAATTGATTCAAAAATTAATCATTCATCAATTGTTTTCAAAACAGTAGTTTTCTTAAATTGTACCCCATTGATTTGTAGTATGAATCGTAATTTGTGTGTACGATTGACGCGTAAACCTACCTATTTTTCAACATTGGACTTACTTATCTTGAATGTATATATAAAGGGTTGCCATTCAGGTGGAAAGTAAAGAAGCTGCTCATCAAGGCTGCGTTTGTTTGCAAGTTCCTTGGAGAGTTAATTAAAGATTCTATTCGGCAAAAAAGATTTCTGTCTGTGAGCTGAGTTGTTTGTTTTCGCTGCAATGCTCGGCAAAAGGTAATTGGCGTTTAATGAGCAGTTGAACCTAGTTGACATTTGATTAAATGTAAGGAACTAGTAGACTGACAACAGCAGCGACAGCTGTTGTGGCGGCGGAAGCGGTGACAAAAGTAACTACCGTCAGCCAGATCCTGCTCGTTTCCGCCCATCTCATTGATTACCGCTTCTGACTGTTTACGCATCAGCGACAGAAAAGCTTCTTTTTAAAAGTATTCTTTTAACTTTCTTTCATCGATATTGCATAAAACTGTGTCTAGTTCAATTAAATATTCATCAACTTTCCTATAATTTGGATGCTATATCGTCGTCGATGAAATGTATATATCATAAATGAACATTTCTTTCTGGGACTTCTATATTGTACCATGTTTTAATATTGTTAGCAGTAGGGCCTACAATCTATTAGTTTTGAATTTAATTCAATGGCTTACCAAATATTTCGAAAAAAAAGTTGTTAAAAAAATTAAGTAACAGAAGGATTTAAACAGCCAATTTGTAAAATAGTAACTACATTACATAATTCAAAATTAGGCTATATACTGTGTAGATTTAATGTTGTAGTTACAAACTACCAACAATTCAGGAAACATCGATAGTTTTCAATAATATCCTCTTGTGAAGGAAAGGGGGAAAGAAGTTAGTATATTTTTCAACAAAGGTGCTCGCAGAACAGTTTCATCCTAGTGAAGAACACTCTACCTTAGTTCTTGATACTATTAAAACTGTTAACTTCAGTTTCAACGCCAATTTAAGCCTTTTAACTTGCAAGTCCTTATACTAATAGAAAAAAAGTAAACGTGATAGTGTTTAGTTTTCAAACATCAACATTGTCAATCTTTAGGACCATACTAAAGTCTAAAACTACTCGTATCATGTAGCGGATTTGTCTTCGAGCTTTGCTGACCAAGTATCACATCATTGCTTCTATTTGGACAGCAAGTTCTGTGTTATACTGTACTATAACTAAGACCAGAACCATTTTTCAAGCACTTAGAAGTGCAGTTTTAAATCATTTACAGTAGTAACTGCCATTTTGCACTTAGAAGTGCAGTTTTAAATCGTTTCACAGTAGTGTGCTATGCCATTTCGGGAACAAAACCTATTTGTGAAGATTTTGCCAAAGATTGAGTATCCAAGTTAAAGGACGTGTGCAACTCGTGCATACATTAGCTACCAAGTGAATATGCTGTATGTACTGTGTTTGCTGTACCACTCACACTACTGGTGTATGCATCTCTGAGGTCCGCTTTGTTATAAGCAGTGGTGAAACAATAAACCTACAACACAGCTGTAAGCCACAGTCCAGAGTCCGAAACTGCCAACTCACTTCACACTTTACACACTTCACACTTGCACTTCAGTTCAGCACTTCGTCTTGTACTCAGTTCAAGTGAATGAGTTCAAAATAGTTTGGTTTGTATTATGCCACTATTATGTCTACATCGAGCTGTCATTACTAGAACAAATTACTATTTGACCCACTGATGGTAACAACATTGAACTAAAGCTAATTTAATAAACAGTTTATTAGTTTCAAATACAATCTAAAATACCAGGATTATTCATAATAGCTTTCTACTTTAAGGTTGTACACACTTTTATTTTAAATACCATTGTGTATTAACTAATGCATAGGGGCTGTGCAAAAGTCAAGAATATATTAATATGTTCGGAAGAATTTAGAAACTTTTCTCAAATTTCTCAGTTATGTACATATTACTATTACGCTTGGTTTAACGTATTCTTCCTTTTCTTATAAAGTGGACGAGCCGTTTCAGGAAGTTATGCAGGTGAGTTTTAAATGTCCCCCACCTTAACTTTTGAAAAGGGAAAGATTTTTTAAAATCCTTTAAGGAATAATTTTATAGGATTCTGAAGTTTGTTCTTACGTACTTTGCGTCACCCCCCACCCAAAAACCGGGGAGGGTCCTAACATTTTCAAGCCCCTTTGTGGCACCTCAAATGAGTTTCAAATTCTAATTCAACGACGCAAAGAAAAAGTCTGTATGTACTCATTTTTGTTGTAATACCTACTAGCCTTCGGCCAGTACACATTTTTTAAAAGACAACTTTTTGAAAATCTTTTGAGGGAAACATTACAACCCCTGTGAAAATCCCATATAGTACCTTTTTTTGAAGAAAAATGTCTCATAACTTTTTTTAAATTGAAATATAGCATTTTAAACCTGATTTTTTTGTAATTTTAAATAAGAATTGCCAAAATCCGGGTCAAGATAAAACATTTTTCATTGCGTCATTGAATTTGTATTGAAATTCCCTTTCTTTTGAGGTGCCACAAAGGGGGTTTTAATTAAAAAGGTTTGGAGAGGACCTCCCCCCACCGGTTGGTGACGCGAAGTACGTCAAAACAAACTTCAGAATCCTATCAAAACATTCTCCAAAGGGTTTTAAAAATGTTGTCCTTTTTCAAAAGTTAAGGTCGGGGGGAGATTTAAAACTCACCCTGAATATTCTTAAACATAGGCCTGACTATTCATTCGTGCTGAAATGGTAAATGTTTTAACTTTGGGAGTTTTTAATTGTCTAACGCTGCTATTACAGTTAGGAACCCATTGGGTCGAAATTGCGTTTTACTGAGTCTTTAACTTTGGTCTACATTTCGAGCCTAGCATTTCCAAAACAATTTCAGACATTACTAGGTCTTTTCTGGAAAAAAAGCTGAATACCTTACGATTAGTTACATATTATTAAACTGAGTTTCGCCATATCGCTGTCCGGGTGAATTCTCAATTATTCTTTTAAGAAGAAAGTTGCGATATTTACAGTATTTGACATAGGCTTGCATTTTGCGTCTCCCTTTTGCGGCTTATGCCCTGGACATTTTAAAAGTTAAAATAGGACCGAATAAGCGCAAATAGTAATATGTACTTCAATGTTAATTTCCATAGCAATTTTCTAAATATTTCTATAGATTTAAACGTATTCCAGACTTGTGCTTATAACCTTGTATATTTTAACCATGGATTAGTAAATAGGATTAAGCAAAAATGTGTCCTTGAGAATTAGACCATACCGGTAAGGTTCACACATGAACATAAATAACTTTGCATACTTATGCATAACTATATTACAGTTGAATTTAAAACATATGAAAAACAGCTTTTTACTCGATACAGTTAAAAACTGCTGCTCGCGCCGGAGCAGTAGGAAGTGTTTTTGTCACAACGTAAACTTGCCCTTCTGCTCTTTATTGCTCAAACTTTGCAAACCCCTTAATAACGCTTTTTAAGCTACTTTCATGAAACAGTTAATTGGTTTGAGTTATAAGCAAACCGGATAATGTCGAGAATTTGACTTGGTTTCTAAATTAGGAAATAGCAAATTGAAATACCTTGTAAAATGTAAATAATGTGAACAGAAATTTTAAATGTGTAACTAAAAAGAAGCAACCGATTAAAAATCAACTGAAACGTAGAGGGTGAGTGAGAACAGTTACTTCAAATTATTACTTTACCGGATAGCTTGAAATACTTACATTTATAAAATCAAGTATCACCTAATAAACCCTAAGTAAAATGAAACATTGAATTTTTTGTGTGAAAGGTTAGCCTACTTACAATAATTTGAACCATTCTTGAATGTACCATTCTTGATGTTGAAAAGTAAGCCATAAACATCAGAAATTTAACAAGCTTTCTCACGATGTATGGCAAGCGGCTTCCTTTACACGAAAAGATTGAAAGATTTTCTAGTTCCTTGTGGCAACAGAATTTACTGTAACATTCAAATTCAAATTCTTTATTAACATCATATTATGTACAATTACATGTGTACAAGTCAGGAATAATGCCTGTTTAGTTGTCCGTTATCATTTGTGACAGTTTTGCGTGGTCACCTGCATAAATTTAAAAAAGACACATGTGAAGTATACATACGAGTTTTATAGCACCAAGGCCAGTTGAAGAAATTACAATAACTATAACTAAACCTCCGAGTGCATGAGACTATTTAGTGTTAAGAACGCAAATGTATTGTGTTTTTACACAAAACAAACGATAGTTTCAGATTTAACGTTTTAAAACTATTCCAAGAAATTCCACTTACTTTTGTTGCAACTCTTTTTGTTTATTACATAAATAATTAATGTTCGAAATCAAGTAATGCACCGAACACAAGCTGTCACAAAAGATTTCTTACATCCCCTGCTTCAAGTTGTTTGTTCTGCAAATTTTAAAGTTTGAACGGCAACAACCTTTGATAGAATAGTTTATAACTTAGAATGGTATAACTTAGTTTTCATAATTGTTTTGGTAATAAGATACCTTTTTAACGATATGCAACTTGCCGAAGCTTTTTGCAGAACCTTTAGTTTTAGCATCTGTTTTGAGTTGTTGTTTGTTTTGACAATTTTTAAACTTTAAACAGCAATCAATTTGTTTATTGAATAATCTCTTAGAAGTTCGGTTTAGTTGAATTGTGCTGACAAACTGGTTGTATCAAACAACACCAACTTTTCAACTATATGAAATTTGCTTTAGCTATCTGCATAATATGTTCTACTAGCCCCCGGCGAGGCGCACACCCACTGGTGCCATCGGGTTGATAACTTCGTTGGAAAGTAGTTTGTGGTGTTGAGAAAAGGTCTGTAAAATGGTGCGTGAAATCTTCCACCGATCAAAAAATATTAAACCGTTTCCAGGCCTGATTCTGTATAGTTAACATTAGTAGTTGACCTTTTATTTAAACTTACAGCAGAAACTGATCCCTATTGTGAATGTTGTGTTGCAGATGAAGACAGTACTGTTAACTCTTCTCCTGGTGGGGCGAAGCTTGGCCACGCCCACCATAGAGGACAACAAGTTGCCCACAGACCAGGAGATGCTGGGTCAGCCTGAGGAAGTGGCTTCTCTCGGTCTGCCTTCAGACGAGGAGAGCTTCAACCATCTCAGCGTGTTCTTTAGCCCTCCCAAGCCCTCGGCTCCTGTCGGCAGCGGCACCTACCACTTCGTCTCCTCCACCTTCCCAGGTACACTCAGCTGAGATACATTCAACCAAATAATTATTCATTTAGTTTAATTAATTTTGTGAAATGGTTCAAAGTGGAATAATTAATTGAATACGAATAGGTTTTATCACGCATTTAACGAAGATAAATTAAACCCTTTAGTATTGAACAGATGACAATTAAGTACCCGTTTTATAATTATTACTAACCACACTACGAAGGGGATTGAACGAATTCCAGAATGGAATGTAACTCTGCATTTAATAGTTGAAATGTGAGTGTGACAAATGGAGCAGCATTTCAAAGTGGCCGCGGTTGAATGGAGGAGCGCGGCGTCGTTCTTCATGTTAATGATCATCTTCAAAACGTTGCAATTGAGCATCTTTATTGCCAAGAATCCTTTATGTAAACTACGTTTGCCAGATATGAAACGGTACTTGAGGAAATGTATACACAATATACACAGCATCAGTTGTAATAACCATCCAAGATGTGTTTATTAATGAAAAATACATATCGAGTGAAATCAAAAGGCGTTGAGCACAACTAATAAAATATAAGGCAGACCTTGAAATATGTATTTCTCCTTATTAGCATCATGCATGTTAAATTTATGTATTGATTAATACACATTAAAACCATTAAACCACTTAAAAGATTTAAAGTAAAGCATTTGCTTATCGTACGAATTATAAAATGTGTTTGCTACATAGTAACAGCACACTTCCATCTATGTGCTTATTTTAAAATAAACTCCAACGTAGACACTAATGTAATTATTTAACTTATTTTTTGTCGTTTTGCTAAAACAGACATATGACTGTAATGACGAGCTAAAGTTGTGCTTTTATTCCCAGAGAAATGAACGTTTGTTCTGATCATTATAAAGATCATTTTAAGGTAATTTTAATCATCTTCGACCATTGTAAATAGGTCTACTCTATCGATCTTAACTAGTTACTATCTGAGAAATTATCACTCCCAAATCGATGGTTAGCTCTAAATAAACAAAATACGCACGATAATAATAGCAGTGGTTTCTCTAAATAAACATTACAACTCATAATTTGGGTGTAAATTAGTAGTTATATTTAAAATATTTGAACAAAATATAATTGAAAAAAGCTTTTTATTAGTATTTGTTGTATAGAAAACTTGAGCCATAGTATTGGACTGAATTTAAAGTTATCAAATAAAACCAAAACCAATACTTAAATAATTTAAATTACAATTTAAATTATTTTGGTAATGTGTCTGATATTCGACTCTTTTAAACTATTTAGGATCATGAACAAAAGATTTGTTCATCACACGTTCGTAGTCCTTGTGCTAATTTAACATCTTCGACTGCGTCTCAGACATTTAACTTTAGCTCGTACCAAAAGGTTTCCTTTTAGGACCAAGTGATGAAATATACTACATAAATACATCTTATCACCACGCTAGATACTATCATATCACAGTCATTTCCTACTACTAATTCCTAAACTAAATACTCAACTAAGTCAATTGTAATAACATTAAGGTTCTTATTTATAATTAAATAATAATTAACATAAACTGTACTTATGTCTGATCATGTGTATACACCAAAGTATCAATATACAAGAAAAAGAACAATGTTCGAACTTATCTAATGTTGAACCATAAAATAGAGGATACAATCAACTGATTTGAAACATACAATGGAAACAAAAGTTACTCATGAGACCTAAGAGTCATATTTCACAGAACGAAACTCAACCTACACAAAGTTAAATGGATTACACAATGTACGTTTCATGAGGGACTTCATGTTCTCATTAAAAGAAGCAATTTTGTAACGGATTTTACGTGCCAATGGCTTTGTTTCTTTGAATATTTGTAATAATACATTTTTTAAATTAACATATGATTGTGTTTGAATAGTCCGTTTGTTTCAGAAAATGTATGTAGATTTAACGATATTGTGTAGAATACTAACTTCAATTTGATTACATGTTGTAAATCTAAATCCCTTTTTTTGTGTAACAAGGCCTAGATGTCCTTTATTTATATTAATTTTACGTACACTAGGGAAGCATACAGGTGTCTTAAGCCTCCCCTTAACTTTTGAATTGTTAGGAAAAAAAAAGCTCAAGTTATTGAGGGTGTTCATAAGTTATTTTTGGCATGGTCAGTTTCAGCATACTTCACCAAAAAGTTGGAGTTGAGCGGTAAAGTCTGGGACTGTTCATGAGATCCCCTATACCCTTATTCCTATCCCAATTACTGTTGTGTAACTCTTATTCTAAAGACCATACACTGACAAACCAGTACACAACTCTCTGACGTCCATTATAGAGTGATGACCTAAAAGTGTGTGGGCTTAAAATAAGCAAAACCTCCAGTGAGACTTTTGGTTCAAAGTGACAAGAACCGTGCAGCTAAGTGCTCAATAAATAGGTATCTGAAACAATTGAACCTGGTTCAAGGCGACTTCTTTAGTAATTAACTCGTAGAAACCTATCGAGTTGTTAAGCTCTTGGTAGCTAAGTGTCAGGTTTATGAACTGTTATGAATTATTATACATTTAATGCGATGACTATGATATTTTGAAATAAATTTACAAAACTCGTTTTTGTTATTGGAGAAATGAGAATATTTCTAAACTGTGAGTGTTATATGAATACACTATTAAACTATATAACTTGAGTCATAGTATTGAGAGGTGAATACGTTCCCCAATTAGTATAACACATAGCAAAGCTGTTTGACATATAGCTTTTAACATAAGTTTTTAAACACTTTGTATAATCTGCTATTGACTAGAAAACTTCTGAACCAAGCAGCAGTATTTAAATCACTTTATATCACCGTTGCTATACGTTCGTATACAAGCCGTTTTGCAATTATCAACATTTATATACTGAAATATATTGTAGTTTTTGCGTGTGTTTTTTAGTTTTTGTAGTTTGTTGTGTTAGTTTTTGCATCCAATGGTTACTTGTAGTAGTATTATTAGAAACACTTCATTATTATTATTAGTAATATTCAGGGTACTTCATCGTTAACTTCTTTAATAGTATTATACTGAAAGTAGCCCTTACTGTGAACGGTTTTTCCAAATATTATTAGAAAATATAACGCTGAGAAGTGTTTTAATTAAATCCGTTTTGACTATTTTTGGAAAGGTCAAATACTTAAAACGATGCCAACAAAGCATAACGTTGTTTATATTGTTCATAAATCTGATAATTTTTACGAAATACCTAAGTGTCTTTGCTTCTTACTAAGAAACAGAAAAAGAAAATATAACTAGTACTCGCAGTAAGTATCAGTACATTCATTTATGACAAGAGACCACTCATTAATTGACAAAATAAGTAGATCTCGGTTTGATCTTGAAAAGAGTTTGTAAAATTAAAAAGCAGCAACTTCACATAATATCCGCTTAACACAAATTACTCTTCAGTAAAAGCGGCTTAAAGTAAACATCGGTTCCGGACACACGGCAACTTCCAGACACTTTGAGCTGATGTTTTTCATGAATTGGTTACAAGTTGGCGTAAAATGTGTGTTTTTATTTTTCAATCGCTAGGACCCATAGTTACATAAAATGGTAGAGTTACGTTGTATTTCCTTTTAACCATATGTTTACATGTACTAATGTCTACAATTCCAGCAACTTTTTAAACAATATAAACAATTTATTAAGTCAGTGTACAAAAAAAATGTTTTGTGTTGACTTTTTATGAAAATGGATATGATACAGAATTGGTGAAATGGAAGGTGAATTACAATGTAAGAATGTATAATGGACTTAAGCCACTGGTAAAGACTATTCAGAGGACTAAAGAATATTGTCTAGGTATTTCCTAAAATAATCTTATTTTTCTTTATTTAAGTGATATAATTCTAAATAGCTAAATTTATTTTGCAATGACTATTTTTTACTTTGTTACATATTTTAGATTAAGGTAAGTTAGCTGGTTCTGCAATAAACTCTGCTACAAGTAAGAGCCTTAATCAGCAAATACTCCTTAAATTTCTTTGTGAACAGACCCAATTGCAATTGTTGTTCGCATTTTTGTGTAGGGATTCCTATGAAATGTTTTAAGTAAGATATTTCATCACTAAAGTAAAATTTTTGATAAAAGCTCAAGCTTAGTGCCCAAGGCACGGCCGATATCGATAAGATTAAGATTCGATAGTTAGTACGTGGATCGATTAAACAACAGTCGACTTCTCTACAGTAGATCAATTATTCCGAATAACAAAAGCATTGGAACAACTGATGTTCTTTCTACATGAAAATTATCCTTCTCTCCCAAGGGCAAAGCACAACTTTATTTAACTGGGAATAAAAGTACAACTTCAGCTCGTCAACACATATAAGTGTCTAAAGCAGCTGTTTTACAGCAAAATTACAAAAATAATGATACGCCACTTCTGTGCGTATTTTCCCCTTTTGCATTCAAGTTGATGCATTTAAGTCAATAGTTTTTACATGTGCTATTGAAGAAAATTAATAAAATGCTACTAGGACGAAGATAAGCCAGATACGCAATAATCATATCCCAAAGAGTTCGCTGCGTTATCGCAATTATTCGCACTCATTGACAATTTAATTTTATGAACATGCCCTAAACACCATTTTAAACTCCATTATCAAATAAAACTAAACTTATTCATTAGGCTACTGTGTGTTGACTAAAGTACTTGCATTAGATGACTTAGTCTGCATGGAATACATAATCATATTCATTATATCTGCAGTATTATTGTTATGTACGTCACGGCAATCAAAACGTGTTCTCTATTAGCTATCGTCATAATCCATAAGTTAATGCGGTATATTTCATGTTCATATCGTTACTGAGATATTGTAAATATGCTAAAAAGAAAGTAATGATTTATTTCAATTCATTTACTGCAGATATATTAAACTCTTAATGTCAAAAAGGGTTATTTTATTCAAAATGCGGGTTTTAAAGTGGAATTAGGACCTGAATAGCCACATTAGAACAGTATATTTCATCACAGGTCCAACAGTGAAACTTCTTGATGTGAGTTAAAGTTTAATATAAGTTTAAGTCATAAGTTAAAAGTTTAATGAGCATGGGTGAAAAATGTTATAAATTTAATAGTCTTGTTTATAATTGTTTATAAGAAATAACTGTTATATTGATTTACTATAGGTCAGTGCTAAGATTAAAAAGAAGATAATTGAAACAGCTGATGTCCCATATACTCGTAGTTAAACATTATTAACACTATCTTTTCTTCTAGAGAGTAAAATAACATCAAAATTAACTTTATTTTCCAGAAGATTAAAGTACAACTTTACCACACCATTGGATTGCCGTAAACAACAAATTATAGCAAATAACAGTTTTGCTAAACCATATATACAACCTTTTACTGTCTAGAATCCAGAAAAAGGAAACCATTGTCTTGCCGGTTTTTACGAATATAATTCTTTCGTAGTGAAAACAAATAAGAAGTATAAAGCTGTCAGCCAGTTTAGACCAGACGAAGTGTCTACAAAACATCGTTTGACCTAAATCTACGTAATTGCGAGTATTTAGTCAATATTGTGAGAAATGTGCTTTTGGTTTTAAAATCAGAAAATTCTACTTGATATTTCTAGTTAAAAGAAGAATGTGATCACTCATGGCTGAAAATGTGTACGGTTTTAAATTCGAATATTCTGGACCGTAGTTATCTTACCACGCGGGCTACCAGCACTTGAGGCGTCCCCGTGGCCCAAGCTGACTTAGTATGCATGAAACATGGTTTTATAAGCTTTTCTTGGATAATAGAAGTCTTCAACTTTGAATGTCTAAACCTCGGGTAAAATATTTTTGAATGTTTTATGTACATTATAAGATGTTAGTTGTTTTAAACACAGTGTTAGCACATGTTTAAATATTGTAACATACACATTCTAAGCCTTATATTACCAAAGATTACTTTGTGGGTCATTTGGTTATATAGCGAACATGTTTCGAAACACTTTCCTAAATACTAGTAAAATAATGTACTCACCTACATATTTCAGCGGACTCGTGATGGGTTGGTATCGCGCGCGACTGGCTCATGGTTCGATCCCCACATCCACCACTGATAATTTCACTCATGTGACTTTTTGGTAACGCTACATGAAGGTCGAGGTAGAGAATTTTGAAATTATAACTTTGCTAGCTATTTAATGTTGGTATGCTAAGGGCACTGGTATTGTTCCAGAAGTAGATGCACGGGGGTTCCACGAGTCAGTGTTTGATGGTATAGGAGACTACTTCCCCTCGTGGCCGGCTCCTTACAAGCGTGGATACGACTACCCTCAAGCCACCTCCCTGGCTCAGCGCCTCGGCCTGCAGCCTCGCAACAAGTTCAGGTACCTTCAGTCAGTTCAACAAGAACAGTACAGAATAATTTAGTGAGAGTCCTCAAAAGAACTTATCAAAGACGTTGATAGGTTAGGTAACGGAAAATAAAAATATGTAAATGTCAAGCTTATACCAAACCGATGCAGACATATTTAGAATGTTTACAAAGAACTGTACATTTTTAACACTGTCTCCTTAACTCATAATAGGACTTAAGATCTCCGTGTTAACTTAATTTTTTTAAAGTTACTCAAACTGTTTTATTTTATATTAAATTTGTAAATGATTGTACTGTACAGTAAGATCAAAGCAATACTAGGTCGCACTTAATATTCCAGATAGTTCCATAAATTGCCTGATGCAAATTAAATAAGTATTTTGGTTTTATTTGTCTAGAGTTGTTGTCATTTTATGATCGTTTGAACTACTCAAAACGAACAAATAACTGCCCAGAATAGTATTTAGTCACCTAAATGTGTTATGTATACTAAATGCTTTAACTTAGCTTGAGTGTCGCATGCATTTTCCAAATTCACTCACTGTGCAACAATAAACAAAATAACGTTTAGTAAACTTATATGAAAATAAAGCTTTTGGATCACTCTTTCAGAATTAGCTAGCCATACATTTTATAACTTAGCTAGTATAACGTAGTTTATAAACACTTTATACTACTTGGAGCTGTAAAACCAACAATACTGTATAACCTACAGTTAAATCTCAAACGCACACATATTCATATTATTTTTTATTGCTGAGGGTTTTAGGAGAGAATACTACCTACTTATTTCAAATAACGTAAGCTTATAAATGCATACAATCAAATTAATCAACTTAGATATAAGTAAACAAGAAGTTAAGTAGGACATTTTAAAACTAGAAGACAACCAGATAATAATTATTTAAAGTAAAAAGAAAGTTACGTTAATAAAGAGCGAATAAAATATACGTTTTACGTGTCACAAGCGCAAGTGACTTGAATTCAAATCAAAATATTGATGATATTTGTTTGGTTATAAATTAAGAGGTTTGGGTTAGTTACGGAAGAAGCTATATCCTATTTATGAAATAATAGTACTAAAACACTTTTATTAATAATGAACAATAATGTAAATGATAACTAAAAATTGTAATAAAACTTTTTTTAAAGAAACCTCCAGATAAAGCAATTAAAGCTGTATTCAACCACTTTGGTTAAGTACAGTTTTTATTACTTTATCTTAAAAGAATTTTAAATTTTTATGCTATAAAACAAAAATATAGCAAATGCTTAGGAAAAGTGGTCTTTTGGGAACAAAGAAAATCTACTTTAACCATTGAGTACACGGATGGTGCTGCTGTGCCGTGTTCAGTATCTGAACTTCTAGCGGGTGCTGATCAATATTACACACCCCCTTAATCCCACCTCAACACCACCCTAACCACCCTGCCTACCTGTGGATTGTTTGTTTACACCTGGTGGGGGAAGCAGCAGCACCCACACTGCTAAACACTGTACAACTCTTGCCATTGCTCAACAGCAAGTAGTATATAATATCTGCATGTTGTTTCAGTAAGCGGTCTGATAGCTGGTCGGAGCGTTCTCTTGTGCGGAAGAAAAGAACGATTTACTCTGGAAACACCTCTCAAGAACTCGAATCTAAAGACATCGATATGGTCAACGGCAATTCCCCTTGTAGTCATTGTTACAGCACAAAAACTAAATTATTGAACAAAAGAGATACCTCCGCTCAGCCACAAAACGGAGTCGAACATGAAATTAACAGCAATAATAACTATTACAGCTTGTCGAAGAGGTCAGGACAACGGTACGTAAGAGGTATGGAGATGGGATCTTTTGGATTTCATGGAGACGTTTTCAATGGTGATTTTGGAGATTTCACAACAATGCGAAAAAGAGCTAGAGGATCTATGGGATTCCACGGGGATACATTTTCAGATGGCTTTGGAGACTTCGCCACTATGAAAAGATCTCAAAAAGAACAAAAATTACTCTCGAAATTGAAAAACTATCTAGATGTTCTATCTGATGAAAGCCGTTTTAAATACGACGATGAAGTAGGGCAAAGATCAGGTAATCAGATTCAAGATTATGGGAACTCGAACAAAAGACAACCAGATCTGACGTTTTTGGGAATTCCAGCAGCCAAATCGAGCCAAGTTAATGGTGCACTTGATCCTTTTAAGAAAGGTCGTCCAACGGATGGGTCTACGGGGTTCCATGGGGATACCTTCAGTCAGGGCTTTGGTGACTTCAATACTTTTAAGAAACGAAGACCTATGGGCTCCAGTGGTTTCCATGGAGATACATTTAGTCAAGGGTTTGGAGATTTTGACACTTACAAGAAAAGAAGGCCGATGGGTGCGATGGGATTTCATGGTGACACGTTCAGCCAGGGGTTTGGTGATTTTGACACGTATAAGAAAAGAAACACAGCAGCTGACACGCTTGGATACAATCGAGAGGGCGTCGGCAAAGGATACAGCACTCTTGCGAACGTGGATAAACGACGACCTATGGGATCAAGTGGCTTTCACGGGGATACATTCAGCCAAGGCTTTGGTGATTTTGACACTTACAAGAAGAGAAGACCGGAAATGGACTCCATGGGCTTTCATGGTGACACATTTAGCAGAGGATTGGAGAATTTGAACCTTTCAAGAAAAGGAGACCAATGGGAGCCATGGGCTTTCACGGAGATACATTCAGTCAAGGATTCGGAGATTTTGACACAGTTAAGAAAAGAAGTGTGGATATGGGCGCTTTGGAGAATGCTGGAGAGTTGGGTCACTGGGATGGGTCAGAAGGAGAGGAAGAGAAAAGGTGCTGTTCAGACTCCAGCATCCAGAGGCACTAGACTACCCCTCCACTCACCCTTGAAAGTCTACGTTACCATGTTCAATTATTGTTCTCTCCTGTTCTGAAAATATCACGTCCAATACAAAAAACTGTTCTATTTGTCGTTAATAAAAGTTTATTATTTTATTAAGTGTCTACTAGAATGTACTTTACTAACCCACACTGATTCGACAGCCGCTTGCTGTTTTAACTTACAAGGCAAACCGGAAACTAATGTTATTTATTTAATTTTGATAAGGATTTTATGAGGGTAGTTCTAAACACTGGGCTTTCAACCATACCCACAAGGCCTGATGACCTTAGGTTGTGACATAAATTGTTTCAACTGAGTTAGTAGAACACTCAGTTTTATGATATTAAACTAATGTTCTTTCATATAAAAAAAGTGTGGCATATTTGTATTATTTTGAAAATACAATTATAATTGTGTTTCGTAAGTGATTCCTTTTACTCTTTATTGTTTCAATTTTATTTAGTCTAGGTATTGGGAATTACCCCCGCCAGTTTCAAGTTAGGCTCAAAAACTAGACACTTTATATGTTTGGTCAAACTCGATAATGTGGGCCTAGTTAATCAAGCCTTTCAAAAATTGTTTTCGCCCACCCGTTAGTTTGGTTTAATGTAAAAAGGTTTTCGTTAATTTTTAACTCTTTTCTTCTAAAAAGCACGCAATAGCCACTAATAAAAATGGAATCTGCCATATTTTTATCTTAACTTTTGCAAAAAATAAATTTTAGTTTTTGAAGCCCGTGAATGTTAAGTCTTGGGGTGTAATTTAGATTGTCTTGCAAAAGGCACTACGTTTTTTTCAGTCACATGAAATCTAATTTTCTGATTCCTAAAGTACCATACTTTGTATTGGGAATTATGGACTGAGAATATTCAAAATTACCATCTCCCACATATCTTAAAATTAAAATATTTTACTCTGCAGCATAGAACTATTACTTTTCATATTAAATGTTGCTTTTAATATGGATTGAAATAAATTAGCACAACATCTTCATTTCTGGAACGCGGGCGCACAACATCCAAGCCCTGCGCCCCCTGCTACCCGAAAGTGTGTTTAATGTCGAAGACTAACACTTCGAATACAAGGTTTGTCAAAATTTCATCCGTATAGAAGATTATTTTCTATACTAAGATGAGACAATAAGCAGAGGGATTCATAAGAAAATCCAAGCTATACCCTAAAGTTTATCTTTTACGGAATTTGACAAATCTTATATGATTAAAATTTTCACTTTTGAAACATTTAAAACAAACTCCGTTAATTTCATAAAAATATGTCTTACAAATAGTTTGACAAAACAATTATTTAATAAGCATTAAAAATGGTTTCATTAAAATTGAAAAATTGCATCCGTTGCTGAATATTGTTGCGGCCATTTTGCATAACTTTTTAGTGGACAAAAGAACACAACGTTTCGGGGCCTGGAATCTGATCCCATCTTCAAATGAAAAATGACCTAAACCATAACACAAAACATTAGATATTGAGTTTGCCTCAAAGTAATAAACGTAAGCTAACCAGTCACCCACCACCAAACAGCATGCATTTTTTTATTTCCTCTTAACTCAATTAATTAAAAAAAAGCTGGCCTATAAAACAATATAACATGCACAAAAAATGTTAAGTAACAAATAACAAGAACACAATCAAACAACTCGTTCACGGCTAGTGGCAGTTCCCACCGACTGACTGGTTGGGAGCAGTGTACGACCAATCACAGACTTGAATTAGACTGACTAGCTGCAATGCAACTGCCAGTGGAGGGGAAGAAAGTATTTAGAGGTTTTGATGTATGAACTAGTTTTTCCAAACAAGAAGACTGTTGAAAACTCCCTACGCGATGAATCACGATTGTAGGCCTAAGCGGCTAACGTTAGGTTTATGAACATTGGGCGGCCTGTATATACATACGTGTGAGGCGCACGTATGCATGGGGTGTCCAAAATTCATACACCTAACGTTCCGACCTATTATCATGATTCGACGTGGAGAAATTTCTAAGTTCATGTTAGTCGTTTGAACTCCTTCGTTGGGAAAAACTGACTCTTTCATCAAAATTCTAAATACTTTCTTCCCTCCATTGGCTGAGCATAAATAGGTTTATGTTTCTCTGATGCAGTTGGTCAGTCTAATACGCGTCTGTGATTGGTCATTCGCTGCTCTCAGCCTGTCAGTCGGCGGGCATCGGCCTCTAGCCGTAAATGTGTTAAGTTTTTGTCTAATGTTTCTCTATTTGTTTCTTAAAGTTTGTGTTGCATGTTGTATTGCTTTCTAGGGTAAAAATAAGATAAGCTGCTGGTGTGTGGTGAATGCTTACACTGCTGTTTTCCTCATAATAATCCAGCTCAAAATTAGCAGCCAAAATATATCTTAGTCAAAATATATATCTTAGTTTAAGATATATAGTAGTCAAAATATATCTTTAACTTGAACATGTCTCACTAAGTATCACGCAGAAGAGTGAGATAGCTCTTACTAAAATGCAAACCTACAATGCAAAGTTACATGCAAATTTAAATCAAGTTGAGTAAATGCACAACTAATGTCACAAAGAGATATAACACTTCAACAGGTGAGGTTCTGCGAGAGCAGCGAGGCAGGGAATGGTGTCGTCAGCCTCAAGTGCTCTGTTCCCTTAAACCACCTCAAGACTTGTTGAACACATCGATCTGCATCCATCTCCCACCCATCCACATCCACACATGTTTCTGTCAACGCAACATCATCTCCCTCACTCATGTGCTCATTTCCTCATTCATTAGGTTGACTTGTCGATCTGCAATCATCTCCCACTGATCCACGCTCACGTTAAATGTGGGGTTCTTCAGGGGTCTATACTAAGACCAGTAGCCTACTTCCTACAGTATTTGAACTACATTGACCAAGCTGCTTGACAGCCATACAAGATCATTTTTTCTCTCCTACACAAGAAAAATTGAATGAATTCAATTAAGATTAGACTATAGTCGAACTTGTTCCTTCCAACTAAAATAATAAAAATTGTTTTAATTTTGTGACCGCATTTTTTTATAATTTATACAGTTGTATTAACTTTTTATGCTCTTATAAATATTTTGATTTGAGTAAGATAAAATTAACTTTGTTATATTTATATTAAATTACAAACTGTGTAGTATTTATTAAACTCCATCACTATCAGTAATCTAGTTTTGTTTAAATAAGTATACTTTTAAATGAAGGTCCACTCATAAGCGAAATCAAGTGCCCTCAGTTAAAAGTCAATATAGAGATAGGTTCTAATTTCCTATGTACTCGTAGAAATCTTATATATATTTAAAAAAGGAATTAACTTTATTTTCATCACCAAAAGTACTCAGAGTGTCTCTTCACTTTTAACTAACCTGATGTTATATTGCTCACCTATTCACATTGAAGAATACTGGTCCTACTCGTAGTATAGACTCCTGAAGAACCCTATATTTTAAATCCATTAATGCCGCAAGATAATTTTTGGGTTCTTCCAAATAAATAAATAATTTTTGTGTTCGACCACGAACGCCGAAACTGTGCAAGTTATTAAGAATATTTTATGACCAACACAATAAAATTTGTGTTGTTGTTTTTGCAAGACACTCCCAGAGTATAATGGATTTACTGGTGAGTATCTGATCCGGTATGACTCACTTCCAGGTTCGATTCCCAACTGTCCCTGAGAGAGTGAGTGAGGGGAGAGGGGAGACAGGTACTCGGTACAGAGGTAGGGGGATGCAGAGGAGGAGGTACTCGCGGCTCGCGGTTCCACGATCATTGCGTGAAGTGCTAGCTTCCTGCTCGCACCCTGCACTGCTAACAAGTCCTTCCTCCCCGGCCATTATCTCATTGGCCATATCCTATCTTCTGCAAACATTCGCCGACACTACCATACTTACAATGTCACGTCTATGTTTAATCTTATTGGGCTATTTAGTCAGAGGCGCTTGATGTCGATAATTAGTGAATCACTCCCGACTATTTTAAGAAGCAATATAAACATAATATTATTAAAATTGCATTCAAACTTTATACAGACGGATTAATAAAATTACAATAGAACCTCTATAGGGTAAAGCCTACAGTCATTGGCACCTTAACGTCTTAATTTAGGGGGATTTCCGATTTGTTTATTTTTTGGATACAAAGAAAGCATAAGGACTGAATTTGATATTTACAACCCCTAATACAACTATTGAATAAGTAGTTGGTAATTATTTTCTCCATACATTGTAATGGTTATTGTGATAGTAATTGTTTTTAAATACACCAAAAACTACAGTTATTGGTACCAATTTTACAGCCATTGGCATGGGTTGACTACAGTCATTGGCAGTCATTTCAAACTTATTCTCGCGGTTAATGGGATTTTTTGTTAAGGTTCATAAAATTAAAACTTCTATTATGATAAAGTACCAAAAACTGATTAAGAAGGGAAAATAAGCCTAGTCATACTTGGCTAGTTATTGTACTGTCAAAACAATTGTAAAATAAAAGTGTTGATTTAATCTAAATTTTAAATGTATTATATCAAATGGTATAATCCATACTGTTTATAATGATATGAATCAAAATTATATGTAACGCAGGTATTAAAAGAGTCAATGTTCAAAAATATAGTAGGTGAAAAAATGTGCATGCAAAAAGTTTAGTTTGCCAAGAATATGAACATTTTAAGTATTTTACAATAGAAGTTGTATCTAATAATAAAATCCCCATTTTGACAAACAGGCCTGTCTTCAAAGTGTAGTTTAAAAGCCCTCAAAATAATATACAGTACTTAATTCTGTTAAAATATCATTTGATAATCTGTGCTACTTTTACACACATCATCTTCTCCTTCCGAACCGCATTCCTTTTGGACACATTTACGAGTAAAATGAAATCATTTAACACAATTGTCACATTCGATTGCTTGGCTGACAGTCTCTTTGAAATTGTTTCCCCGAAATGTAAAACACAATCCTTCGGGGACTTTTAGCTGCAGCGCTCTTTGTCATTCCATTCTTCACGTCTGCTAGGGCATCTTCCAAGCGCATGCGCCTGTAGTTACATTTAGGCAATTTTAGCAGTAATCATGGGATATTTCATTCATTGTACTACCCTGAAACGAAAGAAAGTTGGCGTTGGCATGTCAATATCTAATGGTTGGCAGGCTGCCAATGACTGTTATGATACATTGATTGGCATGCTAATGGGAAACAAAGGTAGGTACCAATAACTGTTATACATACTCTTAAAAGTAAAATATTAACTTTTTATCATTCTTAGCATATAAATAGGCCATTTGCAATAATTCAACTACTGAAACAGCTACTTAATATTTTCATAGTCATTGGCAACCCCTGCCAATGACTGTTATCATACGTGTTTCACACGTGTTTCATGATACACAGTTTTTAGAGTTGAACCCTGCAATTGAATCTCTATCTGGTTTGCAGGTCTAAAAAGATCGCCTGAGAGGAAGTTTGAGAAGTACACTTTGAAATTTAAAAAATACTTCAAATCAAAAAGCAATACAAGAAACTTTAAAAGCCATTCAAATCTAAACTAATCGGTCATGAACCTCAAAGTCTGCTTGTACTATAGCAGACTTTATTTAATATGTGTTTCATAATACTGTTTTCAACTATATGATTTTTATAAACATAACTATGTTTTCATGTTTATGTTAATCGTTACTCAAATGTAAACATTAATTGTAAAGGACTTGCTAAATACTTGGAAAATCTTAAGAATTCTGCAGAACTCAATAATAAATTTTCCATATTTTGGTAAATGTTTACTTCACCACACTAATATCGTTAAAAGTTTTAGTCGACATGATCTAACTTACCATTGTAAAATTGTCACTATTTTATAGTTTTTAGGGCATTTTTGTTGTTACGCCTTAACTAGTTAATAAACGGTGACGTTTACAATAAAATTTAATGAGTAATGTTTCGCAGAAGATTTTATTTCCTATCCACTGACACCAATATAATAAAAAATCGAATAAGAATCAATGATTTACGGTGGACACCGTGGCAAAAAGAAAGGTAATAAGGAGGAAAACTGGCTGTTTCCACCCAGAGTTTCCTCTAAAGCTCTGTTATTTCACAATTAATTTTTACCTTTGTAGTCAATAAATAGGTAATAAAATTTGCTGCGAAACGTTATTCTTTACATTTTATTATTAAGGATCCGCCTCAGTAGTCACAGCGGAGAAAGGCAGAGACACCGCGCACGAACAACTGGCTAAACGATGGGCCTTCTTTCAACTGATGCGGCCTAATCAACTGTCAAACCTAGCGCCTGCAAGGGTTTCGAAGAAAGTAGATAACGTGAAGGTGAATTCGAATATGTTAGTTTTATGGAATGAGAAAGAGTGTATCTGTGTTTGCCTGTTTTCAGATCTTTGATAAACCTATTTTTAGCTTCTTAAATAAGGTCTTTAAAAAACTAGATTTTTCCAACCTTTAACAACTAGTTGCATTGAAAACTGAAAAACATATTGAAAAGTTAAAAAAGTCAAACCTAGATAATTTGTTTATCTTTCATTTTAGAGTTGTTTTGTCAAAATAGCACTAATAATATAACGACTCAATTGTATGTATAATATTTTATAAATTTAGATCATATAAAATCCTATTGGCATTTCCTATTAAACGATAATAAATTTATAATCAGTTGTGACATTTCCACATGTCATTTTCCTTAGGTTTCGTTGTATACGAGTATGTTATTACTTGTTTGTAACCTGTCTTCAGTTGGTGTTGGCCCAAAGATATAAACATAGTTTCTAAAAGACCTCGCCCAAAAAATTCGCTTCTATTGGATTGTTTGTCCTACAACATCAATAGTATTGTACTGTTTTTCGCGGGTTGCAAATTGTAAGGCGTTGGTCACACAGGTTGTAGAGATAAAACGCTCACGAAATGGGGTAACTAATGAAATAGTATCTGATCATATGCCTATCACCAGAGGTGTGCCTCAAGAATCCGTTCTGGGCCCAGTCCTGTTTACTAACGACCTATCTCGAAATCTTGAGTATCTTTGTGCTAATATTTTCCGATGACACAACTCTACTTGTGGCTAGAAGTAGTGCAGACAAAATGGCTACAGACTCCTACATTGCTTTGAATGCAGCATATTGCCATAAAAACTATGTATCTGTCAATGCAAAAAAGAACCTATTTAACTTATTTCCAAAAGGCTTAACGTATCTAGGCTATCTAGTTGTACTGAAAATACTCAGACAAATATCTGACAAAGTTACAACAATGACAGCATCCTATGTTCACATGAAATCTAAAAACATAGCCACAAGCGCTACTGTGAATCTTCGCAAATTTCAATAAAATAAAAAGGTTTTCATTTATCTGTTTTAAATTAGACGAAACTCTGTCATATATTCACTATCAGTATTATTTACAATGATTTTTTTCAGTTTAATACTATTTACTCCATGGATTGTTTTCAATTGAAATAAATTTGTATTGTAAACTATATTATACGAGTACAATGATAGCATCTTGTACTTTTTACCACATAAATTTTTAATTTTTTACATACTTGTTCCGCCTCAGCATCATCCAGTATATACAGTCTAAAAACATCATAATTGCAAAGGCGTTGTATAGTGTGGACAAGTTTAAACGGCACACAAATGAAGTATTGCAGAACACAACTGAAGTATCGCGGAACACAACTGAAATATCGCGGAACACCGACTGACGTAGGGGCAGAGTGGGACAATTCGAATGAGAGAGCGAGGGAATTAGCTTTGTTTGAAAGGGGCTTCGATTTCATAATATATGATACATTTTAGTTAGTAAAAAACACATACGACTTTCGTAGGAATACTAACTACGAAATATACACTGATGTTGCTGAGGCGAAACATGTCTGTAAAAAATTAAAAATTTATGTGGTAAAAAGTTCAAGATGCTCTCATTGAATAGTTTCGATTACCACAAAGTAAAAGGAGAAACCATCAAGAATGTAAACTATATTACTTATATTTCAAACTCAACAAACAACAGCTGTTAAATAGTTGTATTTTCTTTCAAATAAAAAGCTGTTTATTTTTCGTATCCTCAAAAACCTAGGCTAGTAAGCTATTTAGCAACTTATTTAAGTGTGTTGTTTTCTATTAAATACGTACACAGATTAATGTCTGTCAGTGCTGTATATGTCAAAATTAAGACATTCTGACAAAATAGTAAAACTAAAATAACTTTTAGACCGTAGGTTCTAGAGCTACGGGAGTTGTTTTGATCGATTAAGGAGGTAAAAATGAATTATAATACAGGTTGTACTTTGTATTCATTTATGGTCAAACAAAATTGTTCAGGCAAAACAAAACTTTGAATGGTTTTAAAACGGCTGATTCGATCTAGCTGGTTAACGAACTTGACCTAGAGATTTACAAAAGGAACATTTGTACCAAGTTTCATGACAATCGGACCAGAAATGCGACCTGTAGAGTGGCACCTTTCTACGACGTGTTTTTCTCTTTGGCGAGAGAAATGAATAAGCAATGGACATTCGCTAAAGATACGGCTTGGAAGTATTAGGTGGGACAGCGGCTGGAAACAACATTCTTATTCTACAAAAATTAACCGTAAGAATTCTCAACAATCTACACTTTAGGGATAGCTGCAGAAAGGGCTTTGTGGGGCATTGAATTCTTACCGTAGTCGCTCTTTACATTAGAGAAGGTGTCCTTTACGTAGATAAAGAAACAACACTAAACCGGGCTGAAACATGCATGGACACAACACCAGACATACCTGAAGAATCTAACTACTTTTCCAACGAACCAGACATGACGAAACCATCGCACATTAGCTGCAAGATCCACAACCTCCTTCTAGAAGAAGTAAGAAGGCTCAGTGAAAAAATCTCGAGACAGCGCTCCCACACGGCTGTGCACCCCCCTTCTTGCGTGGACGAATACTTTCATCATGGAAAGGTTTAATTACACATATTTATTTGTGACTAATTACTATTGAGGCCGTTACAATTCTGGGTTTTGTAAACGAAGATATATGACTATGGCAATGAGCTTTTGGCTATTTACTGCCCATTTGCAATCTAATTATACGACACGTCAAAATTTAAAATTCGACGTCTACAAACTATTCGGCTATGTGCAATTTCTTATTTTAACTATTACCTCTCTGCTCGGGAGCCCCACGAAGCGAGGCTGCGTCTGACGATTCCATGGAAAAAGACTCGCAGA
This sequence comes from Matsumurasca onukii, assembly GCA_018831715.1. Taxonomy (NCBI): domain Eukaryota; kingdom Metazoa; phylum Arthropoda; class Insecta; order Hemiptera; family Cicadellidae; genus Matsumurasca; species Matsumurasca onukii. The sequence goes on along the minus strand of CM032066.1, from coordinate 7,297,769 downwards.
TATACACCGCGGACACAACGTAGTTCACTGGTATCGATACCTACTGTTCATGCAGATGTGTCCTTGTTTGTTTTGTAAAAAGAAATTGTCACAAACAATTACCTCAGTTATTTCAAACCTTTGTCATAAGGCATGCAGAGGTCGGATCTTTCAGCTGCCTTATGTTTTCTATGTATTAATGATTTTTTGCTCGTCTTTTCAGTGGTCAAAATTCTTTTGCGTACGATTTTAAACACAGTGAACTGAATCACTATCAGAAAATATAAAATGGAAGAAGGTTTACTGTTACTCTGGTATTGGTGTTCTAAGAGTAATATGCTCGCAGTAATAACTGCTGGTAAAACTAATTTCGTTAATTATGACTTGAAAAGGTTTTTACTTGCCGATGGTTTAAAATGCCATAACGGCCCTGACTGTCATAACTGTCAATATGAATAATTGAGCACTAGTCATGACATTGGGTTTTTATTTGCTTGGTTGTTACACGATATTTGTAAGTTCAATATTTGTAAGTTAAATTGTAGTTGGACTTATTAATTATTAGTGAAAAGTTATTGTGGAAGCAACAAACAAATCAACTTCAAGCACGGCAGAGCAAATAGTTAGACAATTTTAGTTTTTAAGACACTATGTTACGGAAGATTTACATCACATGCAAATTTTTCCTTGTTAAATTCCCGATTACAATATGGCATAGAACTCTGGGGTGGGACAAATAAAAATGCACCCATTAAAATTACTCAAAAGCATTTTCACAGAAAGCTTAGAGTGGGTTTTTTTTCATTCGCAAACGCTTTCAACAGCAACGCTGTCATCTTCAGACAAACTTGTTACATTAAAACTACTCTAATCTAAAGTTATTTGGTAAGCGTTAAAAGAACTGGTTACTTTTACAAGAAAATTTAGACTTTTTGGGGGTATTGAAGTTGACAAAATATACCCGTTACACACATTATTTAAGTTGTAGTCACTTGTAGCCTGTGATGAATGAGCAAAGTAGACTGAGAAACATGTTTAGTCACAGGTATACAAACCACCAGCAGATTTTCTTCCCCACTGTAACCACATTACCCACTGTAATGTAAAATGTTTTTGTCTTAAAGTTGTGCTGGTTATCGCTACTCGATAAAATGGCCAGAATTATTCAAGTTTACACAATTGTTGCTATGAATTTTTACTGATGAATAAATTTCTTATTACTCTCTTCGCTACATTTTTCGTTCACAGGGGACGTGGCCTCCACTTGCACACTTTCACACACAATACGGAGTCGCCTAACCGCTCGGGCTCTGAGTAGTGTAGGCGGTAGTCCCATTTGGGCTGACCAAACCTTCAAGAATCTGGAAGATAGATCTATCACATCTCTGAAAACTTCTTAGCCATGCCAGAAGCATGGATAACCCATGAGAAAGTCACTCTTTGAAGCATCTGGTCCTTTCTATAGGAGCGGTTCTTGCAGGTCACGCTAGTTATCGACACCTGACACAACATGCCGATCAGGTCGGCTCTATAACAGTACTACCACACATTTAGGGGTGGTAATCGTTTCCTAACAAAAAGTGTATTTTATGGATTGATAATTTTAACTCTTAGTATCTTGCTTGTGTCTAAGGTTTTAAGGTTTACCACTCATTAGCATGTAAGGTATCTACAAGATAAATGTTCTCTGCAAAAATGTTGTCTTAGGACTTCGTAAGAAGTGTGTTGATAGCTGGGTGTTATTATGACACCCAATTACTTTTTATAAATAATTTATGAATAATTTATTTGTACTGCTGGCATAAATTATTGATGCCAAGTCTACTGATCACATAGGCAATGATTACAAGGTCACTTTATTTATAGTGACTCTAGGCCTGGTTGTGATGTGATGAAGGGGTGGGAGGGGCAAGAGGGGCGCCTGCGTGGAGGGGCAGGTGGGTTGTTGTCACTCGCGAGCCGCTCGGCTAGCGGCATCCTACATCGATTATTGTCTCGTCACATCGTACCATGGACAAGTGCATGTGTGTGTGCGTGTGTGCGTAGTGATGTCGTCCTCCCCGCCGCACAACCAACCCCCTCAAGACCCCAACAACCATGACGAACCCCCTAAGAATCTGTAAGTAATACAAAATTACTTTAGTATTAATTTCGTTTGCAACAAGTCGAATTTTCGGGTAAAAATGTTTAAAATGACGCATGTACTTATAAACACATATATTTTAGTTTTAATGTTTGAAAAATTAACTTAACTTTATATTGTTCTTAAAATTAATGAATTATATTGTTTCGCAACAATATACGATTGTTTTATGCAGGGAATCGCTAGATAAGTATAAATTTCGATGATGCTCATTTGTATTAAATCTGTATTTTTTTCTAACATTGAAGCGTTAGTTGTTGGGAGTGTAATATTTACAAGTATATACTTTCATTTGATTGCGATTGCTGGAAATGTATGAAATCAAACAGGTAGACGCGTCCGCCACCCCCAGCTATCTTTGTTCTCATCCCCTAGCTCTCAGCCTCTCCTCTGCCACCCCGTCATCTGAATATCAGATTCATTGTTATATCCTTCTCAGCTCGGTTTCATTTGATGCTGTTTTCGTTGTCTTTAATTCGTGCTCTGTAATTATTGATTACTGAGGATGTATCGGAAATCAATTAAACGGCACTTTATTGAAGCTGCTAATCTCAGTTACTTCTCCTTTCATAACGTCTGAGACTGCGCGGACGAAAGTCATTAGCCAAATCATGTTATTAATCATTAAATGTTTAACTGGTTTCATAATAAAATGATGAAATATTTTCCAGACAATTCCAGAAGTAACATCGCATTCTATGAAAATATTGGCAATGTATAGATAAAAAAATGTCAATGTGTCTATACAAAAATCATATAATCATATTCAATTATGATAGTTTGTACAAATAGTTATATCAATGTCAATTGAATAGGAACTGTGTTTGTACATTGCTAAAAAGTAATTCTTCTACCAAAAGATAAATAGGCTATATTTATAAAATAATAATAATACAGGTGTCATTAGTAGAATGGGATTTCTACATATTAAAAGTAAGTCGAAAATTTCGTATATCATGTTTTTATTTCGCATAATGTAATTGCACTTTCCCGTTTATCATTTTTTGAAAATAATCATTAATTCAGAAACCTTTGAGATATTTTGGTGAAACTTGGTAAAACCTTATTGAGCTCCTGTATTTTCCAAAATATATGTTATAATCTCAAATTTAAAATGGCGGATATTTAAAAATTTCATAGTTAAATTTATTTTAATTCCATTTGACTTTGAAATTTTTAAATCTCCGCTATTTTGAAATTTGATAAGTTAGATATATTTTTGGGAAATGTTATTAGGAAAAAGAATTGAGGTTTAAACCAAGTTTCACGAAATTATTTCAAAGTGTTTTTGAATTATTAATTATTTTCAAAAATTTACAAAATGGTGGAATACGGCTAAACTAAGTCGAAATAAAAAAATGTCATAAGGCATTTTCGACTTACTTTTGTTTGTAGAATCCGGTTCTGCATAGCGTATTTTGATTTGTTTCATTATTTGAAATTGCAATGTAACTGCTTTTCTTACTTTTACTTATTCACATACACTTGACAACAGTTTTCCCTATTCAACTACCCCAGTTTTACCAAAATCAGTTCAAAAATAAGGGAGATGAGGCAGACACAGTTGCAAGAAGCACAAGTGACAAAGCTGCATCCCAGTCACTTCTAGCACGCGTTTCTGTCATATCTCCCTTGTTCATGAACCGATTTATAAAAACTTAATATGGTTGGATTGGCAAAGTTGTTGTTAAGTTTTAGCTAAACTGGTCAAACCATCACAGATATTATTAATTATTTAGTGAAAACAAATTGGGATCTCTTTTTAACATTCTCCTTGAGCTTCGGCACCCCATTGTCACTTAACTTAAATTTGGTGTACTTATACGCATCGATCTCAATAGTTAAGCGTCATGAGAGTCTTTTATATTTGGACTTTAATAACACAACAAATTAAGTTAGGTGTTTGAGAGTCATGGAACAAGTAAGTTTTGATAATTGTTGAAGCCCGTTTGAAAGTACTATTAAACTCACGTGCTATAAGGTTCGCGGTAGTACTCCACCCTATCATACCTAAACCTGATCTATGATGCCTGTTTTATAACATACCTGTTTTTATGATACCTAAACCTGTTTTATGCTAAATTCAATTTGTTTTGAGTTTTGTTAGTGTTTTAATATGACAGAAAACTGTAAAATAACGTGAGCTATTTGAGTTTGTTTTGACCTTCCTTAATATATGACCATATTGTACTTCAGCTTTGGATCACAAAGTAGGCTCAGACAGTTTTCTTTTTTCGAGTTCCGATTAAGTCATATTCAACCACACGACAAAAAATCGAACATTTAAACAAACTCTCAACGTATTCAAAATGTTCAAATAATTCTTCGATAATATCTCCTATTACAATGAATAGTCGGATTTGACTATTTCCAATTCCATCATGAACTAAGCAGGAAAGTGCAGCTGTATATTGATGTTGATATTGAGATTGGCGCAACAGTGACACGTGGTAATTGGAAGCTATTGTCTATCCAATCTGCCCACATTGATAGCATTCATCATCCAATCCCCCTCCCCTTGTCACCATCAGAGCTCCTAACACCATGAAAGCACATTACTGTGTATGTGTAAACTAATATTCTGGTAGCAATGTTGAGAACCATTTTACATTATGTGAAAGTTTGGGTTGTATACTTAGACTATCTAGTTATTGAACATTTGGTTCTTGGATGAAATTTCAATTACAGCCAACATTCAGTTGATCAAAAGAACCAAAATCAAATATAAATACCTACCTTTATTCACATCATGTTCAATAGGAAATACTCATGAAATGCTATGATTTTACATTTGAACCAAAGTTTACTTTTTATTGTCAGTCATCTTTATTTTATTAGAAATTGGTTTTAGAAAAGGATTAAGTACGATTAATACAGTCAATACTTGAATTAATATAAGCTACTTGAATCTTTCATGAACCAGTTAGACAGAGGCAGACAAACTGCAAGTGTTTTATTGATTTGACCAAAGCTTTTGATTGTGTCAATCATGAAATTTTGTTGAACAAGTTTATGGAATTCGAGGGGTTCCTTACAACTGGTGAGAAATCTTATTTATCCGAAAGAACTCAGCAAGTTCAAGGTGAAAATGTACTATCAACCTATATTTCATTGACGTTTGGGGTACCTCAAGGTTCAATATTGGGGCCTTTGTTGTTTTTGACATTAATTTCTTTACCAACCCTGAAGGTTCTATTTTGTATGCTGATGACACTTCAATTACAATTTCAAATCCTAATATTAATGCTTTGGAAATATCCTGCTACGAAAGAACGCCTGTGTTGAATATTTTCAAAATATAAATCTAAAAACTAGTTTGTATAATTCAAACTATGTTCATTTCAAAATGAGTCACCCCAATTCGCAATTATAACAATGAACTTAAACCGCTATTTATGATAGATGAGGATATCATTGAAGAAGTGCCTACAGTTAAGTTTCTAGGAATCCATAATGATGAAAATGTATAGTGAGATTCTCAAATAGAAAGTGTTTGTACAAAAACTGCATTAAGCATCTTTCCACTTCGAAATTTAGCTGAATACTGTAGCTGTGGACTTTTTGGTGAAACTGTCTTTTTGTCTGATTTACCCTCACATAAATTATGGAATTTATGTACATGAGAAGCATGTTCAGACCAAAGGTTTATGCGCATATTTATTTTACAAAAAAAACAACCGAATTGTTTCTAAAAGGCAATTTTGTGAACTTTGTAGGACATTTTCAAAACCCTTACAATTTTGGAATCCAGAATCCATAATGAGGAAAAATGTATCGTATTCTCAAATGAAAGTGTTTATTACAAAAACTGCATTAAGCATCTTTCCACTTCGAAATTTGGCTGAATACTGTAGTTGTGAACTTAAAAACTGCCTTTTGGTCTGTTACCCTCACATAAATTATGGAATTTCTTTATTGGAAGCATGTTCAGACCAAAGGTTTATGCGCATATTTATTCAACAAAAAAGCCATACGAATTGTGTTTAAGACAAGATTGTGTGAATCTTTTAGGGACATTTTCAAAACTCTTAAAAGTTTCACCCTACCTTGTATGTACATTTTGGAAGCAACTATTTTTGTTTAACAAAATGTAATTTAGAGACAGGGCGAATCTTCATACCCACAATACTAGGCACCCTAATCAACTAAAACATAGCTATCATAGGCTTCACATATATGATCAACTTCCCTGTGTAGCTGGAGTTATACTGTACAATAAATTACCTCTAAATATTAGATCAGAAACAGATTTAAAGATATTTAAAAGAAAGCTAAAACAATACTTACTGAACAAATCATTTTACAGTGTGGGAGTTCATCGGTAGTTCAAATTGAATATTCGTTTTCAAGATAAGGCTTCACTCCTTTACCTTCAAGATAACTTTTACTAGATAAGAATAATTTGTACAACTATAATTTGGCCTAACCTGGTACCGGGGATTTTATCATTTTTAAATTAAGTTATGTGTCAAAACTAGCTATACGAGTAATTATGAAGTGTCAACACAACTCAACCATTGTATAATAACCTCAATAAAATTTATTTTATTATTATTAACATTTAATTAAATAATAAAAAATAGTTTTGTGAATGTTTTTCGTTGGGAACAGCTCTTTTTATATCTAAAGAATCGAGGTTCGTGGATGTAGGCCAGATCCACTCTAACTACGCTGACTTGGCCACCTCCTTGACTCGAGAGGTACCAGCACGCACTGTTAACAAACATACCCGTAATCTTAATGTATAACAATTAATCCAGTTTTATGGAAATGGCATAAACCAAGAACTGCTTCACTTCGTTGCATAATCTTCCAAGTTTGTTTTGAAAAGAATTTACAGACTGTGCCTGGATAGTTTAATTCACAAATTTAACAAAATGCCATTGTAAAGAAACGCTCGGCAACCTGATAAAACAATAAATGGTAACATGGTTTTGTGGGTTGGGGCAAGTGTTTGTAGGGTAAACGGTTTATTAAAAATTGAAACCAACAAAACTGGCTGAAAAGGAGCCGCCTTTTTGGTGTGACACGCACTCGTCAAATATAATTTACTTCTTTTTTTTGTTTTAGCGTTATTTTATTTAAAGGCACTCTTCTCTTAAGGTTATGGACAAAACTATTTAACTGCGAGATACTGTATCTCGAAAATGAGTAGAATAATTCAATCTGAGATAATAAATAGAGTACTGTATATCGATACTACGTTTGTACTGTCATCTTCAATTTGTATTCAATGTGCTCCTTAAAATCACAAAGCTCATCTGCATGATCGTAGTCGATTTCCTGTTGACAAAATATTTAATTTTAAATAAGATTTTTCAGGAGATTTAATGCTTTGCTTTCTTGTATGGAACATTTGAACTATATGAGTTCCATTGGAGTTGTTCTCATGTTGCAACAAGTGGATTCTGTTATTCATTTTCACTTGCTAACAAAAGAAAATTGCTTTGTCTACGTTGGAAATTCCGATTTCTAACATTTAATGCACCGCCAGAAGGTTACGGTACTTTGAAACCTTCCTAAGTTTTTAATCAGTTCAAGAGTCGATATGTAGTAATATATCGTTATATTACTATTCCGCGTCTTAACGAGTTTTGATTTATGGTTAACATTAACGTATAAAAGGGAACAAAATGTGTTGGGTGGTTTTTATTTCGTTTATAGGATATTATTTTGGCATTATTCATCTTGCAATAGCCGATGAAGGCACGCTTGCTTTAAAAATATCGTTACGCTAATCATGTAGCATGAAACATAGTCATTTGCTTACAAAAATAGGAATCGACTACTAAAGTTCACAGGTTAAGTGTAAGAGGACTTCGCCTAATAAAGCCATTTTACATTTCATTCCAAAGTATACCATTTCGTCTTCAAAAATATGAAAATCTGTCATCCAATATCATCAATAACATCTTCTTTCTGATACAGGCTTTTTCGTAACCAATCTTACACCACAAGTTGTTTATTTAATCCGCAGTTTGAAGAGAGACAGTATTTATCGTAGCGTGCTCAGTTAGCTGTCAAGTACCGGGTAAAACCGATGGCCTGAGTACAGTGTATTAGCCGGAGGCCGTTGCCAGGACAACCAGCTCTGCTTTTATAACTTGATTCACCCTCACTCACCACCCACGACGGTTTTTTAATCATCTGTCTCAAATCATTACTCCATCTTCCATCTCACAGAGTTTAACTTCATTTGACTTCAGACTCGTGCAAAATGTCGTATTTTACTAAACCTCGATCTTTTTAAATCTGTAAAAGTTTAAACACTATCATTACAAGTAGTGATCTTAGCTATTTCTGATCCTGATACATTCTAACACATTTCCATCCTAAGCGTAATTTCGATTCAATCCAACCCCTTCTGAATCCAACAATGATCTGAGTATAGTATGTGCAATTTTGTAGAAATAGTTCAATGTAACACCAGACACTATAGACACCAGCTTATTATGAAATTGAACCATATACAGATTTGGGCTTTAAATCCTTTAAAATCATGTTCCCATGTGCTTAGACCCACTGTGATCTCTGTAAAGTTTAATAACTGCAATTTCTACACGTTTTTGTCAGAAATATTTATTGCTGCGTAGTTAACTTTGGTAAAGTTTGTCTTATTTAACGAGGCGAAGTTAGGACTACAAAGTCCTCTCTAACACCAAAGACCTCGACCTAACCTAGCGTTACCGCATAGCCACTTTACAAAATTAATCTAAGTGGTGGTTGCAGGGATCGATCTCGCGCCGCAGAGTGAAGAGCTCCGGAGTCCCCTAAGATCCCAAACCGTCACGGGTGCGTTTTTTCCACGGGTAGTACAGGATGATGCACAGGGTTGCAAAACGTTACCGTTATAAATCGTGCTACTGCGAGTTTATAATGTGTAAACATGCATTTCTATTGCGAACTCGAAGCCCATTTTCCGAGCTTTATTTTTATTTTGACAAATCCCCTTTGAAAAACGTGAGAACGCAGTATTTTTAGAGTTTTGAAACCCCCATTTCACGTGGAGTATCTAAAGTGTGGCTCTAAACCGTCCCAGATAATATTTTTGACGTAATGTACAAAACTATGATCTCACTTTAGATATCAAAACACCTCTGTGCAAGTTATATCCTTGTCCGTATACCTTTTAGTCCAATTTAAAATGTAACTACAATAGTAATAAGAACTTAACCCTGTTTATTGGACTATTATCTAGTAGTTACCTAAAAGTATTTAGCTAGAAATTTAAAAGTCTTTCCAGGTCGCATTTGTAAGCGTGCATTGCTAACGCATTTGAAAGATTGAGCAAAATCTACGAGGAAACTTAAGCGAAAAAGAGTATGGTTCTGTGAGGGATTAATTTGCCGTTATGCGCGGGTATAAAAGGAGCAATCCAAACAAGTGGTGTGGCATTGTTTGCGGTTATTGCCTCTCGGCGTGTGATAGAGTTGCCATGGCGACGCCGATACCATGCACCACTCAGCTCCCTCTATACACAGTACTCGCCAACTCTTGCACAACTCTAATCAATGCTCTGGAAATATATTGATGACGAATCGAACAGTTTGGCTCACCCTCTTGCACCACATACGTAATATGGTTTGCTTCCAAAAATGGGTCCATATTCTCCCAAGGCCTCAACTACGTCGTGGTGTTCATTTTTTCGTGGGTTGGACTAATTTGGTAATTAAAACATTTTTAGTTGCATATTCAAGTCACCCCTAACAACTCTCAAACCTCCTAGAAACTTGAAAATAAAACCTAAGTTACTTCAAACTTATTCTATGTTTTTACTGATTTAAATTTATTTGTCATAATTGACATTTTTGTTTTAAAAAACCTTAACATCAGTAAAATACGCGAAAGTTGCTTAGCATTTGAAATTTATGTTCATGATTTCTGGCCTCCAGATTATTTGAATCTCAAACAATAATAATTATATCAGAAGTCCGACAAAATATTCAAATAACAGCTGAACCGCGACGTACACGTTTCATCTCTTCATCTTCAGGCACACAAAGACGTAAATACTACTTGTAGTACACATAATCGCCGTGAACGTCGTCAAAATAATAAATAGACAATAAATAATACACACACGAACATCTTACTAACCTATTTATTGTTTGATCTAATCAGCAGTAATCTACTACATTGCTGATGTAGTGGGCTGGACAGTAAGCATGAGTGAAGCGGTGTTCTGGTTAGTGTAGATTGTAGGCACACATTGAAGAGGAATCAGAGCTAAGCTGCTTAGAAAGTGGACACAAGATTACTGAGCTTAACAGTCGAGTTCACCCACTGCAAGCATCCATGTGGCTAAACCTAAACCTGATCAATCTGATATCACAGGTGATAGATACAAGTGTGTTCCAGGCTTGATGGAACCGACACGGCGATAGTATTAATGGAAATGACATGTTTTAAGTGTGAAGGCCTATTGTTCTCTAGTTCTCTCTATTAAATGTGTGACAGCTATCTTCTATAATAAAAGTATCGGTTGGCTTCGTCATTTATGCTATGTATTTCTTATTAGCTATATAAAAGTAAAACTAAATGTTTGATCTGTTTTCCGCTAATCAGTACGACATAATCCAATAAACCATATGTCTTAACATGTTTATTAACATTTTTCCAGTGATGTTACGTTTTGTTTCAGATTTTGAAATTCATTAAGGTGGTGGCCTGAAACTCTTTTCCTTTAGTGTTCCCAACAACAAAGCATTACAAATTGAAAGATCAAGACTTCTCGTTGAGTATGAAAAGTCAGTTGAACGAGACATTAGTTCAGACCACACCTCAAAGTATTCAAAATCTGAAGCAAAACATAACCATCAGTTCTAATGGATTGCACTCCTAGAGAATGTTCAGGAATGGTTGCAAAGCTGCTAAGACATATAGATTGTGTCATACTGAATGTAAAAACTGTCAACCATTTAGTTTTAAGATAAAATCAGTTTTGTACAGCTAATGAAAGAGATACTTGCCATAAAAGAACGAGTATCTTTTTGGGCCACTCAGTATATTTTGTAGTGCTATTACAAGTTTGTATTTTAAATTATAGGTATGATGTTTATAGCATTTACAAGTTAATAGAGAGTAGGGATTATAATTTGAAATAATCCCAGAAAGTAAGTATTCTTTAAGAGTAGCTATTTAGCAAAAACTTAGTATGGGGAGTTTAGCCGGTTATCCCATTACACTGCGCTAGAAGGGATGAAAGGTAATACGAGTAGTTGGAGATTATCTACATGTTCTTGAAAACTCCACACAGCAAATATGTACGCTTTCTAATTGTTATAAAATACGTATTCATTATTTTGTATTTAATAAAAACCACATGAAAAATAACAACACGTGAAATTCTACGTTAAACCAAATGTTGTTGCGAGCCTCTTTGTGTGAACGAGATGTTTTCACACACCCCGCCTTGCTTCAGTCCGCGTTGTCGTTAAAAGCTGGATTTAATGAGTCGGCTGAGCAGTTGCAGACACAGTGACGAAGTTGTAAAAGAGAATCAGCAAAGAGCGCCATTACGCAAAACTGCGAGTAAGCAGATGATGATATTGACAGAATAATGACGAAAGAGGGGTGAGAGGGAGGAGGGAGAGAGACAACCGCGAGCAGGTTATCTCCAGCCAGCCAGAAGCATTGCTCCCACAATGTAAATCTTCTGTTTGAAAAATACAATTTTTCAAGTTTTGGACTCTGGTTCTGAAAGTTAGTTTTTCAGTTTGAACTCTTGGGTACACGAGATGATGTGTTGCAAAGGTGTTAACTGATGACTCAGATTCAAATAAAAGTTTCGGTTTATAAATCCAATTATAACCCATCAGTTAGATATACCGGTACAAATTTATTATTGTTATGATAAGCATTTGTTCATTGTGCAGTGGGCTCGTATTTATTTGATGGAAGCAGCTTCGAGGGACGATAACTATTGCCACTATACATCTCAGTGTTGGACTGTCGTGTCTCAATATGAATGTGTTTGTTGCAGGGTTGATGTGGCACTCAACCAGGAAGAAAGGAAGGACGGCGGGCTCAAGAGTCACGTGATCAGGATACCCATCCCTGAACTCACTCAGGTGGAGATGGTGAGTGCACACGATACTGCCGTATTGTTAGGTTAACTTAATACTTGGTACAAAATACAAATCGAAGTTGCAACAAAAGTAATAGTATAATAGAAATCACGAGCAATATTATTACGTTTGTTGTGTTTCTAAATTATAGTTGTCAAACTTGAACACTCAATAAGGTTTAGGTAAGCATGGTACGGTTCGTTAGCAGGTTAGCTCTAACTAACGAAGTTCGGATCTACAGTGTTATGTGTGAAATTGTAAGCCAGAGCCTGGACATTTCTTAGATCACGTATAAGACAAAGGTTTGAATTTATTAATCCACACATTTCGAAATCGGTTAACCTACTAATATAACTACTGTTTGTAGTAGAGTCCGTGCGTTTCTTCGTGGCGCTTGACCTTGACGACTAAAACCAGTTATAACTTATAACTGGGTTTTCGAGGGTGGGGGTAACGAACTGTTCAGTCTTTCCATGGCACTCGTACTGTGAGAAAAGGCTATTACTGTACTTTTTGAAAACATCAATTTGTTCCCCCACTCTGTCCCCTCACCAAGCGCCACGAAGAAACGCACGGACTCTAGGGGAGAAATATACGGTATCTCCACTAGACGACATACGTCCTACAGCACTCGAAAAGTAATTACAGTGTACAGCGTAGATCCACATCCTTAAATGTGTATGATGTACTTCAACACTGTTGTGTTTCCAAGTCTGTCCATCTAATAATACACCTAACCCAATATCATTAATTGACTAGTAAATAAAGTTTTGTGCTCCCAACTGGGACCTTTCCAGCTGGAGGATGATGGAAAGTGAATGACTGTTTTTGAGATGATTAAATCTTAACGAACACTACGATCTGTCTGTGTACGTGCTAGAGCATTGTGATGATGTAGGTGGGGAAATGGATGGGAGAGAACATGCTCCTCGTGCTGACCATCGGAGGCGTGCTGCTCGGCTGCTTCGTTCCTGGGCCGTCTCCAACTTCTCAGACGGCACCATCCTGCTCGTGTCCTTCCCCGGCGAGATCCTCATGCGTCTACTCAAGATGTAAAGAGAATCAGCAAAGAGCGCCATTACGCAAAACTGCGAGTAAGCAGATGATGATATTGACAGAATAATGACGAAAGAGGGGTGAGAGGGAGGAGGGAGAGAGACAACCGCGAGCAGGTTATCTCCAGCCAGCCAGAAGCATTGCTCCCACAATGTAAATCTTCTGTTTGAAAAATACAATTTTCCAAGTTTTGGACTCTGGTTCTGAAATTAGTTTTATCAGTTTGAACTGCTTGGGTACACGAGATGATGTGTTGCAAAGGTGTTAACTGATGACTCAGATTCCCAAATAAAAGTTTCGGTTTATAAATCCAATTATAACCCATCAGTTAGATATACCGGTACAAATTTAATATTATTGTTATGATAAGCATTTGTTCATTGTGCAGTGGGCTCGTATTTATTTGATGGAAGCAACTTCGGAGGGACGATAACTATTGTCACTATACATCTCAGTGTTGGACTGTCGTGTCTCAATATGAATGTGTTTGTTGCAGGGTTGATGTGGCACTCAACCAGGAAGAAAGGAAGGACGGCGGGCTCAAGAGTCACGTGATCAGGATACCCATCCCTGAACTCACTCAGGTGGAGATGGTGAGTGCACACGATACTGCCGTATTTTTAGGTTAACTTAATACTTGGTACAAAATACAAATCGAAGTTGCAACAAAAGTAATAGTATAATAGAAATCACGAGCAATATTATTACGTTTGTTGTGTTTCTAAATTATAGTTGTCAAACTTGAACACTCAATAAGGTTTAGGTAAGCATGGTACGGTTCGTTAGCAGGTTAGCTCAAACTAACGAAGTTCGGATCTACAGTGTTATGTGTGAAATTGTAAGCCAGAGCCTGGACATTTCTTAGATCACGTATAAGACAAAGGTTTGAATTTATTAATCCACACATTTCGAAATCGGTTAACCTACTAATATAACTACTGTTTGTAGTAGAGTGCGTTTCTTCGTGGCGCTTGACCTTGACGACTAAAACCAGTTATAACTGGGTTTTCGAGGTGGGGTAACCAACTGTTCAGTCTTTCCATGGCACTCGTACTGTGAGGAAAGGCTATTACTGTACTTTTGAAAACATCAATTTGTTCCCCACTCTGTCCCCTCACCAAGCGCCACGAAGAAACGCACGGACTCTAGGGAGAATATACGGTATCTCCACTAGACGACATACGTCCTACAGCACTCGAAAAGTAATTACAGTGTACAGCGTAGATCCACATCCTTGAATGTGTATGATGTACTTCAACACTGTTGTGTTTCCAAGTCTGTCCATCTAATAATACACCTAACCCAATATCATTAATTGACTAGTAAATAAAGTTTTGTGCTCCCAACTGGGACCTTTCCAGCTGGAGGATGATGGAAAGTGAATGACTGTTTTTGAGATGATTAAATCTCAACGAACACTACGATCTGTCTGTGTACGTGCTAGAGCATTGTGATGATGTAGGTGGGGAAATGGATGGGAGAGAACATGCTCCTCGTGCTGACCATCGGAGGCGTGCTGCTCGGCTGCTTCTTCGGGTTCCTGGGCCGCCTGGCCAACTTCTCAGACGGCACCATCCTGCTCGTGTCCTTCCCCGGCGAGATCCTCATGCGTCTACTCAAGATGTTCATCCTGCCACTCATCATCTCCTCGCTCATTGCTGGTAAGTCCACTGTCAAGAACAAGCATTGTGTATCTATAACTAAGTTGATAAGTGATTGTTCCAAGTTTTCCTAACCTCCATAATCAGTTTTTGTCGTAATGTCTGAGACACACAAGTTTTTTGCTGCAAGGTTTCAGTTCATTGTTTAAGGTTTGTTGTTATTTCAATTTCTGATATTAAAATATTATTACGGACTATTTCCAGCGGCTTTTTAGTGAACAAGATAGGCACCGTAACGTTTCGGGGTCTAGGGCTTGATTCCGTCTTCAGATGAAAAGTAACCTAAAACATAATACAAAACATTAGGAAGCAATGGTTGTTATGAGTTAGCCTAAAAGGGGGCAACCCGGACGACCAATCACAGACTTGAATCAGACTGACCAACTGTAACATAGAACGTAAAATATATAACGCGATTTTGATGAATAAATCAGGTTTTCCTAACCTGAGTTAAAATTACTTCAGACCGACGTTCTTTTCTTAAAAATGCGCGTCCGTAATAATAATCTATTGCAGTTTCAATGACAGTGAATCTCTGCATACCGTGAACGATACGGTCCTCTGCGTGGAGAGGTCAAGCTCTTGTTTTCCACATAGATTCTACTCTTTGTTGGAAAAATCACAGATAACATCTGTTCAAACTCTCAAGAGTTCATCTGCTGCGTAAGCTGAGAACCCATATTGTCACCCCTCGGTACCTTGTCTCTGTGTACTATGCCCGCAGCCACCTTTATGGTTTGATTTGGTGGGACATTTCCCGGCATAGGAGAATCTGATATTTCAAAAGAAGGCCGTTAGGCTCATCACCTCTTGGACATAAAAGGACCACTGCAGGCCTCTGTTTCGACAAACTGGCATTCCTACCATCTTTAGCCGATGTAATCTAAAGACTCTAATAGCCATTAGCAAGGTTAACAAACTCCAAATGAGATGATATACAGTCACAATAACAGGTACACAATGGTGTGACGTCCTAGATGCAGGCTATCCAAACTTCCAAAACAGTTTTTCCAATTAGAGGAATCCAGGCTATGACGCATTGCCAGCTAATCTCAGGATAAATGACACCAACAAGTGGAAGTGCTCTCAAAATCTTCAGCGATAAACCTGTTTACACGCTGAATGAGGTTGACAACAACTACTTCCTCTAGTCCGGTATTGCCATCTTAAAATCAAAATAAGATAGTTAAAATATCAGTTTTAGTTTAGTTTTGATTTGACACTATCTGGCATTGGCGGGCATCGACAAAGATAACAAGTATCAAGTACCGGTGCAGGTATGGCACAGCTGGACGCCAGGTCCTCAGGGCGCATGGGGATGCGTGCTCTTGTCTACTATCTGAGCACCACTGTGCTGGCAGCCATCGTGGGCATCATCATGGTCATGCTCATCCACCCTGGCGACCCCTTGATCAAGACACATGTCGAGTCCAAGCCTGACGACACCAAGGTTTCCACTCTAGACGCTATTCTCGACATCATAAGGTGTGCTATACGTTACCTACAATGTTGTCTCTATCTTGCGTGACCTATTAAGTGCAGGCAGTAAGAAACATAAGGCATATATGTAATTGTTACTGTTATTTTGTATCTACAGTATGTTTATCATTTTAATTTTTGTTTCGTTTGTAGATATTAAAGATAGCCTTCGTTAATATGTCTTGTACATTCAAAATTCTGCTAAGCATCCGATATTGTTATTCTTTATAGCCGTGTTATTAGATTATTAGATTGTATATAGTTCAAGTCACAATTATATCAAGGGCTATAAGTTTATAGTTTTGAATTTTGTTGTTAAAAAGTGAATAAAACAAAACTATACTCAAATTTTATTTTAAATTAGAAGATTATGTTGTTATTGCATTGCACTTAACATCTGCTTTATTATATTTCTAGAAACATGTTCCCTGACAACTTGGTACAGGCTTGCTTCCAACAAGTGTCAACAACCTATAAAAGGTAAGTACAACCCTTTGCTGTGCCAATTAACTTATTCAAAGCTAATCTGTTAGCAGTAATTCAGTAGGGTATTTGTATTTCACGAACTGTTGTTCAAACAAATATACTCATAGTATCGATGCGTTATTTTATTTCGATGTGGCCAAATGAAACCACTTGTTACTATGTGAGAGTGGTGATTGGGAAGAGTTGAACCTGTAGAATGGCAGTGAGGTCCTGCAATGTAATGTAGCAGAGCTGTATCAGTGATGTCAAGAGCTGCTCCGGGAGGTTGCCATGGCGACCAGACATCAACCCACACAACGTGACTCAAGCCCGTGTGTGTGTGTGTGTGTGCTACTGTTCATCATTTTAATCAGCCATGCAAATCTACGCCTTTTTCAGCTTATCACGTTAAATGGCATTTGAACATCTACAGACACTACTCTCTATCGAGGATCGCCTAACCTAAGGATTATTGTAACATAAAGCAAAATAAGCTGGAGGACAACAATTTTCGAACTAGGGTAGTGCAAAAAGGAAACTGGAAATATCAAACATCAGCTATTCAGTTAACTAATCATTACTGAAAATATAAAAATGTTTACGAAACAGATATTTGCGTCTGTCTTTCTTTCTTTAACCATTCTGTATACTGTACAATGACACAAAAATCATGAGTTTTCGACAGTATGAAAAAATAACACTTTAAAGGAAATGGCGCCTGCATGGGTGGTTATGAACTTGTGAAATTTTTATTGTAAATGAGTTTTGTTTGGTCCACATACCAATGCTTCTCAGACAGCACAGGTTTGATGAGTGTCGGTTGTGTGTAGGTGAAGCCCCTGGTGATCACGAGCATGAACCACACTGACGACCCCTTGATCAAGACACATGTCGAGTCCAAGCCTGACGACACCAAGGTTTCCACTCTAGACGCTATTCTCGACATCATAAGGTGTGCTATACGTTACCTACAATGTTGTCTCTATCTTGCGTGACCTATTAAGTACAGGCAGTAAGAAACATAAGCATATGTAATTGTTACTGTTATTTTGTATCTACAGTATGTTTATCATTTTAATTTTTGTTTCGTTTGTAGATATTAAAAAATATGAAAGATAGCCTTTGTTATATCTTGTACATTCAAAATTCTGCTAAGCATCCGATATTGTTATTCTTTATAGCCGTGTTATTAGATTATTAGATTTTATATATAGTTCAAGTCACAATTAAATCAAGGGCTATAAGGTTATAGTTTTGAATTTTGTTGTTAAAAAGTGAATAAAACAAAACTATACTCAAATTTTATTTTAAATTAGAAGATTATGTTGTTATTGCATTGCACTTAACATCTGCTTTATTATATTTCTAGAAACATGTTCCCTGACAACTTGGTACAGGCTTGCTTCCAACAAGTGTCAACAACCTATAAAAAGGTAAGTCCAACCCTTTGCTGTGCCAATTAACTTATTCAAAGCTAATCTGTTAGCAGTAATTCAGTAGGGTATTTGTATTTCACGAACTGTTGTTCAAACAAATATACTCATAGTATCGATGCGTTATTTTATTTCGATGTGGCCAAATGAAACCACTTGTTACTATGTGAGAGTGGTGATTGGGAAGAGTTGAACCTGTAGAATGGCAGTGAGGTCCTGCAATGTAATGTAGCAGAGCTGTATCAGTGATGTCAAGAGCTGCTCCGGGAGGTTGCCATGGCGACCAGACATCAACCCACACAACGTGACTCAAGCCCGTGTGTGTGTGTGTGAGTGCTACTGTTCATCATTTTAATCAGCCATGCGAAATCTACGCCTTTTTCAGCTTATCACGTTAAATGACATTTGAACATCTACAGACACTACTCTCGCTATCGAGGATCGCCTAACCTAAGGATTATTGTAACATAAAGCAAAATAAGCTGGAGGACAACAATTTTCGAACTAGGGGTAGTGCAAAAAAGGAAACTGGAAATATCAAACATCAGCTATTCAGTTAACTAATCATTACTGAAAATATAAAAATGTTTACGAAACAGATATTTGCGTCTGTCTTTCTTTCTTTAACCATTCTGTATACTGTACAATGACACAAAAATCATGAGTTTTCGACAGTATGAAAAATAACACTTTAAAGGAAATGGCGCCTGCATGGGTGGTTATGAACTTGTGAAATTTTTATTGTAAATGAGTTTTGTTTGGTCCACATACCAATGCTTCTCAGACAGCACAGGATTTGATGAGTGTCGGTTGTGTGTAGGTGAAGCCCCTGGTGATCACGAGCATGAACCACACTGACGGCAAGCCTCACGAGGAGTTCATCCTCAAGCCTCAGCTAGTGTACAAGGACGGCACCAACGTCATGGGTACAGTTCATATACACCTTGACCTTGTCATATCAGTTATCACTTATCAGTACATGTATAACCATACCTCACAAGCGAAAAGTTAAGATTCAATTAGTTAAATATATACGAGATCTTGACAGCAACCTCTACTATCTTCATGGACACTTTTAATGTTTAAAACAATAATAACAATAAAAATTAAAAAAAAAACACTAAAACAAATTCCAATAACATGAAATGAAACACTCACTCACACTTACATAAAATCACACTCATTTCACATGCATACTTAACATCAGACCTGGTTTTAGGGGAAGAGGGGAAGACAAGCTAAATTAAAATACGACTTAAAGAAATTAGTTATCCGTAAGATCATCTATGAACTCAACCACCGAGTAATAAACTTTGCTTAACAGCAAACGTTTTATTCGAGATTTAAACATTTTGGTATTATCAATTTCTTTTAAATTTTTAGGAAGTCGTTGAAGGGTTTTATACCTACTTGCATGGGTAGTTGTTCAAGTTTCGTTGTTCTGTGTTGTACAAGTGTGTGCAAGTGGTTCTTTCCTCTTGTGTTGTAATCATGATTTTAGATTGAACCAACCTTTTCTTAGTTTGACAATATAAAATCACTTCCAAGATATAGAGACAGGGAAGTGTCAACAAACCACGATTCCCTGAAACTTGCTTTTGAAATGATTCTAATAGCTTCCTTTTGCAACCTAAAAAGCCTCACAAATTGAATTTTTGAACATCCTCCCCACAACCTTATTCCATATGACAGATGAGGGAAGATTAGTCCAAAATAAACTATTTGAATAGAGCATGATTTGACTAAAGTTCGTAAACCGAAAATTCCTGAGGAAACTCGTTTACATGTTTCGTTAACCTGAACCTTCCAAGTTAATCCTTGATCAATAAAGACTCTAGGAATTTGGTAGATTCTACCTGTTTTAAACATATTTCATCTACCTGAACGATAAGTTTATGTTATTGTATAAACTTTGCATTGTTCAATTCTTGTAATAATTGGTCATTTTAAATATTCTCCTTCCTACAGCCTTATTTCTAAGGGTTTAAAGATTGTTAAAATGTACACTGCTACAATAAACTCAAAACTTCAATTGAGAAGAAAAGTAAAAACTTTTTGTGATAAATACAAACCTTTTTAAACAAAAGGATTAATGAGTTGGGGATTAATAAAGTATACAGATTAGTTGGGCACAGTCATGTGTATGTAGTGACACACTACAGTATGTTAAGAACTGTGTACATCTCGTGAACTGGTTAAAAAGGATACATAAAGTATACTTGAGACATGTGTATTGTTTAATTTAATAGGATGTTTAGGTGAGGAATTGCTTGAACTTAAACCTCTATTCATGTCCTTTGATTACAGCGTTAGGCCTGTTAACTATGCTATTTTCCCTTTCTTACTCGGAGCATGTTTCATAATTATCTAACAATTACAAACATACTTAACATATTTCTTAATTATCTACTTTACAACTCTTAGATTAGTTTGTTTTATAAAGGAAAGCAGTTAGATATTTTAGATAAAAATATTTTGAAATTTGAAGGCAAACTTTTAAGGTAAACTGATTTATATCTACTAAATATACACTGTATTTGTTCTTACGGTCATGGTATTTATTAGATTAAGTTGTTTTGGATGACTTGGAACTGTGTCGGTTTCAGGTATGATTGTGTTCTGTTTGGCGTTCGGTCTTCTCGCTGGTCAGATGGGAGAGAAGGGGAAACTCATGGTCCAGTTCTTTGTTGTTCTCAATGAAATCATCATGAAACTTGTCGGTGTGGTTATGTGGTAAGGATGACAGTATTGGTGAGAAAATGTCAGAAAGAGTGCATTTGTGACATACCGTTGGAAAGGTTATTTAATTTCAAATTAATATAGTTTTGCATAGTTGAAATCACTGCCTTCATAAAACGTGTACAGGGCGTTTCGTAAATATTCAAAATCCCACGTTTGTGATGGCCGCCATTTCAAACTGTTCTACGTTTTCATATAATTAGGTGTTTGTTGAAATATCGTAAATTAAATAACCTTTTCAGTTATGTATACCACAATCTATCTTTACATACTGACACTTTGATATTTGAACCCGACCTACAGTATTCAATACATATTGTAAATTAAGAAACTTGTTTCCGGAATTCTTATTTGCAACTTAATTGAGATAGAATTTAACGTTCTGTATCTAATAGGTTTCTGCAATCTGTTTGGGACACATAAGTACACATATTCACTATATCTAAATTATAGTTAGGAGGCTCTAAATACTTTACAATAATCTAATGGTGACACAAAGTAAACGCTGAAACCTACATATTATTATAAAGTCGCAACTGGTTTCAGGTACTCTCCCTTCGGAATCATGTGCCTGATCGCTGGCAAGATCATGGGCATTGCCAACCTAGCATCCACAGCGCAGCAGCTCGGCTTGTACATGATCACTGTGATCATCGGCCTCATGATCCACGCCATCGTCACTCTACCTGCCATCTTCTTCATGATCACTCGTCAGAACCCTGCTGTCTTCTTCCGCGGCATGCTACAAGCCTGGGTCACAGCCCTCGGCACTGCCAGCAGGTCAGTCATTACTGCTGTTCATACACACCGAAACCAATAGTTGCTTACATCCCACTTCCATCTTGGGTTTTCCAGCCTTGGCCATGCCAACTATCAACCCTGATGCAGATAACCTGGTACTGGAACACAGCAAAGAGAAATCGTGTCTAAAGCTGGGTAGGTTTTTGGCTACTCAGTACGACATTTCCTTTCTATGGGTCAAGAGAGGGACTAACTGGAGGTGCGCAGAGAAGTCCACCTGCCAATTTGACTCATGAGAGTCAATTGGCAGAAGATACTCTGAAAATGGAGTGAACGTTATTGGCTACGTCCTATTTGGATGCAGAAAATCTGTGAATCAGTTTGTAGACGACTGGTTTAGGTGTCTAGGGACCCCCCTCCCCACTCATTCCTAGTCGGAGGCCAAATCAGCAAGCATGATGCTAGCAGACCCATTCCCTTCCTTACCTCGTTCCATATCCTTCCCTGTCGTTGGCACAAAAAACCTAAAAGCTGAGTTTGCTCAGCTTAGATATTCCTTTGCTGGCAGCCCATGTGGCCAAGCCAATATTGTCCAACGAAACGACCAAAAATGCCAACTATCAATTTTCTCTGTCCGTTGTGCATTTGTCCATTACATTCCATATGATCTTCTAGATAAATAGTTTCTCATGTTTTCCCTTCCATACCATAGTCTTATTCTTCTCTTCTTGATAGTTGCAACTATCTTAGTCTCAGTCTGTTACTGCTCTTGAGTTCCAAGTAGATTTGTTTGTGGTCTTAATTCACAAAAAATATTAATTAGCATATACATATATATAATTGCAATAAAAAGGGGGTTTCGTCTTATTTCTTTAAGTCTGGGACTAGCTGAGGAACTCTTGGATATAGTAGAACGATCTCTCCACAAATCAGTCCGTTAAAGCTGTCAAAAAGTTTTTTTCAGCAGCATCTTCAATTCGTGGAAGGCAGTTGTAGACAGCTGCTCCACGGTAGGAAGGTTTTCCAATTAGACTAAGGTAATGTGTGTCAAACAAGAATTTCTATCTGTGGCTCGCATTAAATCAGTCTTTGTCCTCCAATCTGGTTTTGCCGGATTTGACAGTGTAGAGAATTGTTTCCAGAATGTAAAATGAAACCATCACTGGTCAGTATCTTGAGCTTCTTAAAAGCATTTCGGCAAGTATCTCACCCTGTTTATCTTATCCTGTAAACATTTTCTATATGTTCTTGAAATTTTTGTTCGTTTTAATTACTTAATTTGTCGGAGATGTTTTGTTTGAACTACTATAATTTTTTATGAATCTTTTAAGAGTTTTCTAGCAAACAAAATAATTTAAACAGACTCCAATCTAGTGTTAACAAACAGTATAGTTTACCCTTTGTTACATAGTTCATCCTTAGTCCATAAGATTAAACACTGTATACTGATCTTGTAATGTACATACAGCGCTGCAACTTTGCCCATCACATTCCAATGTCTTGAGGAGAACAACAAGATAGATCAGCGAGTGACGCGGTTTGTGGTAGCGGTGGGGGCGACAGTCAACATGGACGGCACAGCTCTATATGAGGCAGTAGCAGCCATCTTCATCGCTCAGATGAACGGCATCCATCTGGGGCTGGGAGACATTATAACTGTCAGGTCAGTCGAAAAGTGTCTTACTCGTACTGATGATACAAATGTTATAAGTAGACTATAAATATGATTGCTCAGAAAACTTAAAAAATAACACAGAAACTGTTAATTTACCCTAATCTCGTACCTAGTTAAAGAAGAGCAGTACGGCTACGTTTTGAATGGGACATGCAACATTTGTTTGGCAATTTGTTTTGGTATGTCTTTTATTAGTACAAGTTAATACAAAACGTTAAATGTTATGTGTGCTACAATATATAGCATTAATAAAGAATAATTTTAAATATCAAAAACCAACATTAATAACTTTTATTTAGGACGAGGCCTTTCAAAGGCAATGACTTTATCGTCAGGTATGTACAAAATCTTTTGTATTGACCTGACTATAAAGGCATTGTCTTTGAAAGGCCTCGTCCTAAATAAGTTATTAATATTGGTTTTTGATATTTAAAATTATTCTTTATTACTACAACTTCAATATTGAGCACCTTTTGCCTTCAATATATAGCATTGTTTCTATGACAAGAAACAAATTATTGAAATAAAAACAAAACAACGTTAAAAAACCTTTGACCACTGGTAAGACGACTTGGTAAGGGAAGTATAGTTGTTTTTAAATTAGCTATCCAAAAATTCTTGAACGCTATAAAACTATTGTTGAATTTAATGTTGTTGAATTATAAGGCAACAGCTGTTACTAAAAACATCCCAAGATATTGTCCAAGCCAAACCCCCTAAAACGCTTCTAACTGATTTCTTTAAGTATAATTCAGGATAACACTTATCAACAAGTTTATCTTTACTCATTTCCAACAACCACCGATGAGAAACATCCTTTAAACTCTGTAAGTAAAGTAAGTAAACACCATATTTTGACTGAGGGTACAAGAAGATGTCATATGATTGGCTGTGCAGCTTGACTGCGACATTGGCCAGTATAGGAGCCGCCTCTATCCCCAGCGCTGCTTTGATCACTATGTTGCTGGTACTCACTGCTCTCGGTCTTCCCACTTCAGATGTATCTCTGCTCTTTGCTGTTGACTGGCTCTTGTAAGTATACACGCACCTTTCAGTCTAAACATTTCGCTTTCAATCTGTATAGCTGTAATTTATATTTTATAATCTAGTTCTTTCGGTTCACACCACCTCCAAACTTCACAATTAGGTTGAGATATGTCGGTCTCGCTATGGAGTTCCATCTTCAGCCACTGAAACATGTTAGAGCCACTCAGTGACTGAAGACGGTACTCCACAGCAAAGCCGAAATATCTCAACCTAATATAAGTTTGGCGTGTGAACCGGCTAGATTATAGTTGTGACACCGGTCACGGAGCCTTAAATTTATATTTACTTGAATAGTTATACTTGAATACTTGATTCTTACGTCGATGACCGAAACTTCTGACTGGATTTTGTTCTAATATCCTCTCGACCTCTCAACTCTCGGTTAAAACTTGCTGTATCTGAAGTAAAGAAAAGTGTTTCCCGAGGAAATTAAATTTTTTCAGCTTATTCTTTAATTAGCAAGATAAAAATGACCCCTGTAAAAATCAAATTTTGATTCTGAATCGTATATACTTATCGTATTTGGTTCGAAAAATGAAAAGTCATAGTTAAAAACTAGTTCAAAGTGGAACTTGTTCTGGGGGCTTAAGTTTACATTTGAACATTATCTGCAGAATACAATTTTTGCCATTAGGTTTACATTATTTTGTATTTTAAGTACTTAATATAACATTTATTGTGTTATATATTCTTTAAAAGCAATCTCTATAACATTGTACTAATTCATTGTTTCAAAACTTTGCAGGGATAGAATTCGTACGTCTATAAATGTACTCGGGGATGGATACGGGGCAGGGATTGTCTATCACTTGTCTAAGGCAGAGTTGGATCAAATGGATGCTGAACGGATTCAAGAATTGAGTGAGGGGAAACTTGCCCAAGAGGTGATTGTGGATGACAACAGCTCTTCCAAGCCACATGTGAACCCCTCCAGCTGCTCAGAAACTCAGCTGTGAATCATCCAGTGAACTATGGACCAGCTGACTCCAACAACAACACTACTCTGTATTTGCCAGCACAGAGAGTACAGAGTACAGTAAGCAGTCTGGAATCATCAGGCGATTTGCGTCTACATAATATTCTTCAAGCCTTTCTCGTCATACAGAGAATGCAATTTGCAAAGATTATTGAAAGTATATTTTAAAATTAGAATGAGTTTTTATAGGTTTTATAACTCTACTCCAAAGCAAATACCGTAAGTGTACACACATTTTTTGACCAATACTCTATTACAAACATTTTTAACCTTGATTAGCTACCTAGTGTTTGTACTTTTTGTAGTCCATGTGATATTCATTGTGTTCAAATCAAGACAAAGAGCTTCATTATATACGTAATATGTTCTAATATATCAAATTTGTATACAATTAGACCCCTGATATTTTCAAATTAACTGAATAGCTTTACATACTCGTATTTATACACATTACCAATACAAACAAACCATATCATCTCCAATTCTAACCGAGGGCTTTGCTTAGGCTGCATAGGAAACTGTGGAGCGTTTCCAGAGTAGATTTGAAATAGTTGTATGTGATTTATATTAGAAGGATTGGTACAATTTTAAATAACTTAGCTATCTTTTTTCAGTCTGTAGAAATCATTTTTTCAGCTAAGGTTATTTAAACTTTTCTCTCATGAAACAGAAAGTATTAGTAACGACTATTGGTTGTACTCTCAATATCTTCCTACACTGACAATAATTTAGAGTAGTGTGAATTGAACTTATTTTTTAATATTTTCCCAACTGAACGTGAGACAAGTATTTAGTGATGCTATTTACCTAATCCATGATTTAAAACAGTCACTGAAAATGTGTTTATAAACTCTGGTTAAATACTCTAAAGTAGTTGAAGGATTGTGTTCAAAATATGATTTTAATTTGTTTGAAGTAGAAGCGTTAAGTTTTTCCACACCAGTAACAATAGCTTTCTAAATTCTTGCCGGATACTTTTTTATTTACTTTACTTCTGAACAATTATTGATCAATATTGTCGTTTGATCAAAAATAATAATTATGTCTAATAATTATACATATACTGTAATTTTAAGATGTTTTACTTATAAACTAGATAATGGTTATGTTCTTGTATCGTAAATATCTTTCTAACCACCTTAATTATTTATCTAAAATATAAGGGGCCAATTTGTTCTAGAAACATGGTTTACAAGGGTTAAAGTAAGGGTACTAGAAATCTAATGACCAAGTAACCAGTTTTCAGCCCAAGTCAAATTAAACTAATAATCTATGTACACCCCTATATCATCTTATATAACATTTTGTGATGATCTAACCATTTCCAAACATTGTATAAGTCTAGCCAAGTTGAGTGTTCTACTACTGTATGGGTATCAGTAAAAACCCCTGCATGAGTAAATGGTGGAGTTCAGTTTGAATTGCCATTTTGTGAGATTATATAATGTTGTAAATGGTCCCTATCCCTTACAAGTAAGGCAATCTAAATACCAAAATATGTATGCGAACCGTTTCAAATATTTATTATACTCCTTTGTTACATACTCTTTGCATAGTTCATGTTACGGTTAAAATGTAACTTATCGTATTGTCATAACTAAGTGTTAGAATAGCTCATAATGTTACCATATCCAAAATATAACTATAATCAAATGTATTGTTTTAAATTATTTACTCTATAAATGTTAAGTAAAATTACATTAGTCATATTTATCAATGCACTCACCACACTCTAAGTCGTTACGTTTTGCGCTCTAATATTTTACATTTAATGTGTGATTTTAGTTAATAGTAATAAGTACTTGTTTTATATTATACTATTTGTTGTTAATAAGGAACTATTTTTTAATTGTTGTATTTTATATAGTTATAGATCTATTATAATGTTAGTTTATTATGGTTACATCTACTTGGTAGTATTTTATTAAGTAAGTTAAGTTTTAACTTAATTGTTTAGTAATTTTTCTTAAGCCTCGGTTGTCTCTTGTGATTATTTTTTCATTAAACTCCTTTAAAGGTAAAACTAACAAACAAATTATTCCTGATACCTTGCCAGTGCTCCCACCATCAATAATTCCAAAATAAATTAATCCAATTTTTCGACTCTTTACAAATAAATAATAATGCTTCAAAGTTGGTTACAAACAACAGATGAATGAATACAACTGTTTGTATAAACAATTTATCAGTGTTTATATTAGCCTTGTAGAAAATTTAAAAGTTTTATTATTTTCTACTATTAGTTAAAAAGATATCAAGTCATTCCAAAACCTTTCAAACACACTGTATACTATATACATGAGCTAAAAGATGCTTTATAAACAGATATTATATGAGGGCTTTTAAGAAAGTAAGGAACGTTTTTGCATCACAGCCAGTGCAGATCCCCCACCAATATAATTGCATATACACCTGTTAGCTCCACCCCGAGTTAGCTTAGTTTGGGTCGAGTTTTGTTGCCGTACAAACATTTGTCATACGTTTTTAGAGATTGGCGCCAAATTTGACACCCTTCAAACGTAAAAATTCTAACGTTATTGGTTATTTTGATGCACAGCAGAATTTTTCTATGGAAAAATGATGATTTTTCATAATGACATTAGAGTATCAACACAGAATGAATTCTTTAATCTCAGATATCAATTATTCCGTAAGCTTAAGCCATTTTTAACGAGAAATCACTTTGCAAATTATAAAAACCAGAAAAGGGTTGAAAATTGCCACAAAATGTTAAGCCCCAAATTTTTACTTCTTTATTGGTTTTTAAATCATTTGCAAAATAATTTCCTTTAATAAGCAATTTTACCTAATGGAATAAGTGATTATTGCAAGGACATTATATGTCCTTAATGTTATATGTCCATAATGTTTCGTACACCGCATAAACTCACTAAGATTTATACTCAAACTATTTTACAAACACAACTTGCTAAAACTTGATACTTACTTCGGATACTTGATACTTTTCCTCTTCTGGTCAAATATTTTCAGATAGATTACATCAAAACACAAAACTCAACACCCATTTTCATTCCCAGCTGGCAACAGAGCTCAGCTTAGCAATTTGATAAACAGGTGTTAATTAAAACAGTGGTAAATAGCAAGAAGATACTTTATTGAAAGAATCAGTCTTACATTTTAAACTATCAGGCACAGTTGGTTAAATGAGCCAAATGTGGTTTTAAGTAAGTTATTGGTTCACAATAATTAATCATCAATCAAATAAAATGTTGGCTAAGGTGTACTAAACAAGTTACACATATCAAAAACCTATTGATAACTTATTGTTAATAAGCAATAGGTCAACACAATGTAATAATATACATTTTCACCAAAATTATTCATGTCAGAATAAAAACTGTATTTCAGAACTATTTTTAAAAAAACACTGAGAATAGTACAACGTCAAAATAAAGGAATTGCATGCACCAGACAATGTAGTGATCTTCCAAACCTGGTTGTGTATTAAAATTGTGTTACAAATCCTGTATTAAACTTATAAATTTAACCAGGTTATGAAATGTTAATACAAAGTAACATGAAAGCACTTGACACTTTTGTATTTGTAGCCTATAGAAATGCTTTTGGATCAAAGTCCTTTCAAGAAAAAAACTGGTTCATCATTTGTTTAATAAACTTAACTTTGTGTAACCAAACATACTAGCACCTACGGATAAAATAGGATTTAGGTTTTAGTAAATCACATTAAAGAAAAAGATTTCTGCCAAAGATAGTTTTACTTTCTGAGTATTAAAACTATGTTCACAGCGTACCTATATCTGACTGTCCTAACACAATTTATTGTATCTGAGTTCCCAAAAGTCTAAAACCTATCTGAGTTTGCAAAAAAATGTAGTATTTAAAACCCTTTTTGGGTAACACAACTCTGATGATGTGCAAAAACAATACTTTATAGCCAAAATATACCCACAACCCCACATGCTTCCGTGGAAGAGCCTTAGAAACTTCCCTTGGCTACTGTGCTCTCTTACCACTGAGGCGTTGGGTATGTTACTGCTTCTTTGTGATAGCAGCCCTTTAAGTAGTCTGAATCTTCTAATGAATGCAACCCTTTTAACCAAGGTTTTCTGAGCTGTTTAAAAACTGTTGGTTAGAGTTTTGGACCAGACTTTAGGATTATCGGGGTTTGAATTAGTAGATTATATTGTACATTTGAAATGCTGATAAATTGAAAGCTCTCACAATTATTTTAGAACTTAACGAAGAAACCATTCTTAGTATAGGTCTACACTTAAATTCATTTTACAGTTGTATTTTTACTAAACCCCTTCATAGCTGTTTTCACTGATCTTAACAATTTGTGTGATTTCAACTACTTAAGGCCTAAATTGGTGAAGGCAAAACAGTCATTTTTGAAAGTTAGTTGGAACTTGCAGACCTAATAAAATTGCTAGACACCAGCTAGCACACAAAGCTAACCGTTTTATAGGCTGAGACTAGTATATCGATTTTCATATAGTAGCTACTTTTTTATTTGGATCACAGATCTCTCTTTCCCTATATATACACAAATCCCTGTTTCAACAATTTGTTTTTCCAAAGTTGTACAAAAAAATAAATAATTATAAAACATTTATTAAAAACTACAAACAGTACATAAATTGAATAGACATCTATTTCATTTCTCTTATGAAAAACATATTTATGCTACAAAATAACAATGAAGAAAAAGCTTACAAAACCACATATCCCATTTAAGTTTTAAATAGTTAGTTAGTTTAGGTTACAACACATTTCTTAACTAAAAGCAGATAATATTTGACTAGTCTTGTACCGTTAATACGTTCAATGCTGCAAAAGTATTTCCAGCAAACATAACTAAGATTATTATATGGATTGAATCTAAATCAAAATTATATGGTTTATATGTAAAAATAATTTGACAGGTTGTTTTCGAACTCTCTGGGCATGCTTGTAGGATTGTCCCTTGGGTCAAGACAAACACATTTGACATTTCACCCTATTAATATGGATCTAAAGATTTTCATAGTCTGCAAGCCGTCATTTTGTAATTTTAACGGTCCGCCTCAGTGGTTACCTCAGAGAAAGTCTGAACTCGTCCGTCCAAGGAACACACGACACCTTGCAAGTAACAACCAGCTAAACAACGGCCCTTCTTGCATTTCATTCAGCTTGTCTTTTGTCACTTCCAATTCAAAAGTAAGAGTAGACAAAGTAAAAATGTAATCATCAAGCTGTGGTATCGATGACACTCTATTCATGGATTAAATGTGCAATCTTTTCTAATTTTGAGGGGCATGAGCGACTATTTCGGCACGCAT
Organism: Matsumurasca onukii; assembly: GCA_018831715.1. NCBI lineage: Eukaryota > Metazoa > Arthropoda > Insecta > Hemiptera > Cicadellidae > Matsumurasca > Matsumurasca onukii. The sequence goes on along the minus strand of CM032066.1, from coordinate 7,267,005 downwards.
ACCTTACAGAAATATAAAACGCAGCCGTACATGGCGTAAGAGATGGCAGAGAAAATAACTGTGAGAGAAAAAAATTGTAAGGAGATTACATAATTCTTAAACACTAAATTAAGATATGTAGAAAGCAATCCTACAAAAACGTCCACAAAACTCTATCCCCCTTTGGGTTCAAAACATTTTTTCAATGTATCAGGATAATAATAATAACTAACTTGTGACCAAGTAATGATATACTGTAGGGTGCGGATTACACACCTACCTACTGGTTTCACGCACCTCTGGGTGATGTTGTGGGGAGGGGAGAGGTAGCGAGATATGATTACTTGAAAACTAAGAGAGATACAAAAAAATGTTAAAGTTAAAAAACTGAGATTTTTTCATGTCTTTAGGCCTAGCAGTTTGGGCTGTGGCCTCTTTTACATAGATTACAAAAAGGCAGCTAGCGAGGTAACAAAATATTTTGCACTTATTTTAACAGGGTGAAATATGTTTATCTTAACCCAAGCAACAATCCTACAAAGTTTAAGTAACTTTAAAATAAAAAAAAGCATACTACATGTGTATGTGCTTGTGCCAAATGAAGAAACTAAAATATTATAATTTTTGATTCCTTAGAAAACCCTTTAGTGGCATTCCTTATAGTATGATGATAATTTGATATAATTTGGATTATAATAATGCGTTTAGTAATTTTCCCACATTAATTTCAGGAAAGATTCATTTTTCAACCGAACCTCAATGAATAAAGCTGCATTGAACGTTTTCTTTAATATATTTAACCCTACAAATGCTGTTGGAAACTTACAACTCTCTCGACATTTATTGGTAATTATAAATTATAATGTACAACTTTTGTTCATTTGACTTATATACAACTTTGCATTTTCTATTTTATTTGTGCACTCTTAAAGAACTTAATACAAATGAGGGGAAAAATATTATCTAATTTTATTTTTATGAACTAATTTAGTATGGAAAAATTAAGTGAAATTTGTGCTGAGTCATGATAACAAAATACTTTAAGTCCTTAATCTTTAAGTACATTAACCTAAAGGCTTTTCATCAACAATCATATATTTTGTAAATAGATTTGATCAGTATATGTTTATCTTCCCAAAATGTTTCAAAAATATGACAGGATGCAGACGCCATATTTCCATAATGCTCTTTGAAGATACAGTAATAGATAGTTCAATACCTAAACGATATTTTTTCTTCCTAAATAAGCTAATAAATCTTCCTTTTTATCAAAAAGACTTTTTTTAAAGACCAGGCATTTCTATACCGACTTTACATCATTCACTAACCTTTTTTACTCTAGGAACTGTCTCTGAGATATTCCTGCATAATATCAAAGTTTCTGAGACATCCTGTCCATGGTAACATAAAGCCAGGTGTATGTTCTGTCAACCTACCAACCAGAACCAAATTGTGGATACAATTAAAATCTGATACGTACAGTTATATACAAAATTGTCTTTCTAGTTTCTACTTGTATAGTAAACAGAGCTGTTCATTAACAAAATTTATTATTTTAACAAAATAAAATTTATATTCTGACAAAAACTACAGCTCTTTGCACTTATATTTCTACAATACCGGACAACAAAACATAAGGTACATATATATTTTTAATTTCACTCTAAAACACCATTTGTGTTGTCCCTGAGTTGTAAAAATACATTATTACTAAACTAGAAGAGTCAATTTAGCAGCAAACTATACTTGATTATTGCACTTAAATACAGTGGTTCCTTCTATGTTCTACCACAGGTTTGTTGTTAGTAATCAGGTATTTAAAAATAAATAGCTAAATATACAACACAAACAAATTGTAGCACATTGTCAAATTTACGTTGCAAAGGCAATTTAAATTTACAAAACCGTATTTGGTATAAGGCATTCTAAAAATCCTACCATTCCAAAAACTTTTTAGGCCTTTCAATTTTAAAGTAATCACAGAACAATACAAACTACTCATACATTATTAATTACTATTTAAGAACTCTGGCTTTGAACATTTTATTAAACTGACTTCAACTGTTCTTTGAAGAGACAACCACATAAAACATTAGATGCACATACTCTACCTGTTCCCCATCAGATGGATACGCAATTAAAAATGTGAATTAAAAAAATTATTGTGCTAGCAAATTTTAAAGATATTTGCTTAATTTTTTCCATAAATTAAAAGTTGTTTCTAAAATATTCACCGAGATACATACAAGCAAAAAACAATGTATTTAGATCATAAATGCTTCAACTTGATTGTTTAGTATGGAAAACTTTGGCTCACAAGCTTGAGCAGTAGTTTATTGTAAATAGTAAAAGCAATGGAGGTTAAAAATATTGTTTCTACGGTATACGAGGGGGTACCCAAAGTATCGAATGGTCGATGGCGAGCTGGGAAGCGTGTAATTCAGATTTTGGCGATAAGGGCTGAGAGCCTTTCTTCCTGAGTTCAGTGCACTCGGTGTGGCCAGTCTGAGAGGCTGTGAAGAGGAGCTGTGTGCGTTTTCTAAAGAAGTTTTTGTTCTGCCTCGTTTTGTTTTGATGGTTTAATTAAATGGATAAAGCTCAGCTGTGAGGTTTTGCTTTTTCGGTAGAACAGCGTCAGAAACGGTTGCAATTATCAAAAAGCTTACAAAGCGATGTTTTGAGCAAAACCAGAATAAAACTATTATTTTTCCCAAATTCAAGATGGCGCCATGTCGATTGAAGGCCGCCTCGTCCTGGGCGACCTTCAAATTCTCGGACTGGTGAAATTGTTGAAAAAACTTCAATATTGCAAGAAGACCGGAGGACCATTGGGAATGCTTCTTTGCTGTATGGGTGTGTTAAATTTCAATTTAGCGAATTTCAACACACTCCAGACCTAATTTTGGCGATATGAGTCTGGTTCTTTCATCGTGACAATGTGCCTGCCGCGTAGCCATCTCAGTGCGCTAGCTTTGGCCAATACCAGCATGGCCACCCTTCCCCGACCCATACTCATAAATCTTGTCCCCGCGACTTTTTTATGTTCCCCATAGTGAAAAATTACATAAAAGATCATCGTTATGGCGAACATGAAGGAGTGAAAAGGCAAACGAGGATGGGCGTGCAGGCATTCAAACTAAGGGGTATGAGGGGTGCTTAAAACCATGGGAGCATCGAATGAACAAATGCATTACACTAAATGGGGTATACTGAAGGTATACATGTAAATTAGTAAAAAAATAAATAAAACATGGTTTTTATAATGAAATTCCCGTTATTTTTGGGTACCCCCTCGTATATGGCAAATACTACTTGCAGTGCGTTTCTCACAGCGTTATCCTCTGAGTCGATTGAAACTACTTTTACCATTCTCAAATTATTGGATTGAATTAAAGCTACATAGATAGGATATGAGCTTAAAAAGCCACAGCAGTAATTAGCACGATTTTGTAAATGTTAATTCATTTGACTTTTCTTGACTAATGTTTTATTTGATTTGTTTCATATTTCACCAGCTACACACTGTGGATGAACTCATTCACTTACCAAGTCATGATTTAGTGTATTTTTCGTTGACTAGATTAAGCTAACAAAGAAAATTTATAAAATGTAATCTATTAGTACATTTTTTAATTCCACACAAAACACTAATATTTTTAAATCCCATGAAAATATTTTGTAGAAGGCAATCAGATTAAGTATTTGCTTTTATCTTTTTACAACTATTTACAAATTCTAAGTTTAAAAACTATACATTTAAGTGATTTAACTGAAAGGTGCTAATATTACAACTATGAGGTAAATCTTTTATGCTTCAACCTCCAGATATCACAATCGTTTTAATAACGTAACTTACATATGGTAACTTGAAGTTTCGATTGCAACCTTAAAACATTTAATAGTTTGATACAAATAGCTATTTAAAAGCATGTTTTTACAATATGAATACAGCATAGTTACAGCAAAATCAACATATGAACATTGTTATATACATATTTTAGTTTTTAGATAGGCTTTCACATTTTAAAAGCCTAAAAATTAAAAAGCCGCTATCTATCAGGTTACTTAGCATCTTGGTATGAGTAAAAGAGCCCATTTGTAGCCTAACTTAAGTTCATGTCATAACTAAATTAAATTTTACACAGGCACATTCCTAAAAATAACTGTTCATATTCCAAACAGGCTCCAGTCCCAATTTAGTTTAGATTATTGGAACCCTGCAGTATTTGAAACAAGGTGTAAAACCAAGTTAATGTTATCAATGAGCTATTTTCTGCCAAATGTTAATCATATACGTTAATCTAATAGAAATGTTTTATTTCAAAACAATACAAAATTGCATTGCAAAGGAAAAAAACAGAAAATCAAAACTAGCAAGTAGGGGTGGAAGGAATTGTAGTTTTCTTTTCACGGGGAATCCGGCAAAACCCCTTTTTGTATTTGGGAACGTTTTGGGCAGGTCTAAAAGTGTATTTCAGCCATTACAAGTAAGAAAAAATTAAAATATTAAAAAGGTTATAACATTACAGACAGACAAACAAGAATTATTTTAATGTCAGTTTCGGTCTTTACAAAGTATAAGAAACCCAAGTAACTAAAAACCAATGGATTCATTTAAATATACAGACAAAAGTCTTATTTTATTTATATAATAGATAAAAATGTGTATGATACAGCATAATTTGTCCTTTGATTTGACAATTTTATATATAATATTAAAGCTTTAATAAAGCTTTGTAAATTTATAAAAATATCACCCGTTCCAAAAAACCCCAAAAATCCCTCCAGACCAAAAGAAATACTGTTTTAACTTTAAGAAATTCCCGCCTGATTTTCAATATTTTAACCTTAACAATAATTTTAATCTTTGTTGGGAATTTCCCAATTCTAGAATCCCATCAACCCCTACTAAAAAAAATTATGATATAATATAATTTAGTCATCAATGGCAATTCACATTTTTAAAATATTAAAACTAAACATTGTAAAAATATATTAAAATTTAAAAATATAAATTCATCATCTAAAAAATAAATACCAGTAGGTACCTCAATTTAATGGTACTCAGTAGGTACCATTCTTCAGAAACACTCACTGTAACAAATGCCAACTATTTTGCCTTTGGCGGGATCTCAGCCTGTGCTTTTCCTTTGCACCGAAACTTGTAACTATACCCTCTGAGCCACAAGCACAGGTAAATTTGAATTATTGAGGTGAAATATATGACAACAACATGATCAATTTCATAATCAAACTATCAAAACACCTTCAAGCAGTTTGAGTTACTGAATAGAGACTTCACTAAAACTGTTCACTGTTAACCGATTTTTAAATTAAAAATCTAACCAATTTAAATTAAAAAAGTAGTTGGGGTTGAACTAAGAGCTTGTATGACATTTTATGCCTATGGAGAGGAGGATTTATACATTATCAGGATTACTAAGACTAGAAAGTTTACTTGGACTGATCAACTTTGTTCTGGTGCAGCTTGACCTGACTCTTGCGGCCGCCAGTGAAGTACGAGAGTTTCTCTAATAAGTACTCCTTGTCCCGTGACTCCTGGTGCAGCATGTCTCGTAGAATCTCCACCATCTTCATCTGAGCTGACGACTGGGCTCGCAGGTAGTACACACCAGCTCTGTCACACACATACAGCTAAGTAGTTCACACACTGTCAAGGTACCGGTGACAGGAACAGGAGAAGTAGATGATTTGTACTTGTTGAAATGACGGGAGATTAAATAGGTTAGATATAAATCATGATCAAAGATTGTTACAGACTATGTGGAAAGCCAAAAAGGAAGGAAAAGTTGAAAAATATTGACGTTAAAACAGAACTGAAATGAACCACAGTTAAATGTTTACCTGGATACAAAACTCAAGTTGCAATTTGAGTTCAAATATAATTATTCGGAAGGTGAATCCTAAATTGAATCAAAATTTTTCATTCAAACTGAACGTAAACTGTACGGGTACATCTAACATTGCTTCGAACCAAACCATGTTTCAGCTGTGTTTGTTAAACCCTACTTGGAATGGAGAACTTTAACCTTAAGCTTACCCCATGGTGAGTAACACTCCAGCCACCACACCAGGCTTGGTGAGGAACATCAAGAAATGCCAGAACTCATTGCCCTCCTCCACCTGGAAGGCATCCTTCAGTATCTTCTCGTACATGTAGGTGGAACCTTGGAACGGCCCACAATCTGACGTGTTCACCCTATATCATACATCATGTGTCAGGCTTTTACAAGTTAACAGGCCATGGCCATACTTTTGGTTACCAAAAGTATGGCAGACTAATGTTTTAAAAATAGAATACCCAGGTATAGTAAAATCCTACTAAACTAAAACTTAGTTTTCTCTCTTGTTGCACCCCTTATTTTCACTTGCCCTCTAGCATCCCCCAGCCTGATCTTTTACAAAAATAGTCCTGCAAAGCGATGTCAGTAGGCCTTTTACTAATACATATATAATTTAAACGATTTTTATCCTCTGTTTTATTCACCAAACGCAAGCAATAGTGTAGGTCAATAATAAAAATTTCATCTTCTTTTAAGTGTCTTTTCATAGCTTCAACTCTAATTTAGTGTACTGTAGAAATATTACTCATGTGCAAGTACTGGTTTAACAGAGTACAATGGTAGACTTATGGTTCTGTTCATTTCACATGATTAATCCACTAGTTTTTGTTGCAATCCAGGGTTTTTATAGTACTGCAACTAGTAACAATAATAGAGAAATTCAAAACAACTTAACATCAAAAGACAAACCACTAACCTTGTAATAATGTACCCATACGAGACTAAGACTCCTAGAAGTGCAATAAATGTAAACACAAGAAACAACGTCTCTGTCTGTGTGGCTCTCCAGGACCTCGCTGATGGCTCACAGTTGTGTAAGACACCATACTGTAAACACAATACATCACCACAATATACTTTATTGCAGTAAAATGATTGGCCAACAATCAAGCACTTTCATGCTCAACTAATAGGCAAATTCAACAAATATTTTTATTGCTTTTCTTAAAACCATGAAGTAAGCGGTTTTAAAAGGTAAAAATAATAAAGGTTTTTATATCTTGGGCAATAAATACCATAAATATTCATTATTTGTCCCTTGAATTCATTATTTGCATCCAGTCTTCCATCTGTGCTCGCTTTGATTTGTTTGTTCGTGTGTGTGTGTAGACCTACTCGTTTTAAAACTGTGTTAAATTATATATTTCGGTGTTTTTTGTTATGTAAACTGTAAAATTGATTAATTTATTTCGGTGTTTCGTCGTATTGTGTTTCTTCATGTGTGTCTTCATTTTCATCTTTAATAACAAAGCCGACAAGCAGATTTTCTACAAAACTGCTTGTCTGACGATGATGTCTTCATATCAAAACATCCCGGGGATGTAACAACCCTGAACACAACTTTTTTGGATATTGATGGAGGTAACTAAAACCTATTTTAAGTCAGAAATAAATACCCACAGTAACTTTCTACTGAGTAGTAGAACTTCTCCCAATCGAAACGTTTTAGTTTTAGCCAAACTGGCGTTTAAGTGTAGTTTGTTTTAAATGCAAAAGCTAACCTGCATAATGCAATTTTCAGTTTTAACTGTTATGCTTCATACTTCATAGTGACATGTTTATGGCTGGTATTGCTACAATTCCAGAACAATGTTAGTAGAAAATGAGGTTTAGTGTGTTGAAAGGGAGGGTCACTCCTAGACTGGCTTGGCCTGCCCCTCTAGATCATGAGTCATATTGTATAATTATACAAAATTTGGTTACCTAAAATGACATTCTCCATCCCTTATATATTTACCTATAAAAAATGTTGTTAGGTACAAGAACAAGAAAAATAAAAGAACAACCAACCAAATGCCTACATTTTGGAAATAACAACTACCCTACTACAACTATTCTATTTTAAATAACAAAAACAACCATGAGTAATAACACTATTGTTATATAATTGATATGTTAATTTCTCCAGGGACAATATAAATTTATATAAGATATAAACAACTTTTGACAAAAGAAAATGCATAAATTTAGTTTTAACAATTTTAAAATTTCAACATTTGTTATTTTAACTATACTTGTTTTAACAAGAAAATGTTGGTACTAAAGATCATACCTTTTTTATATGAAAGGTGAGAAATAGTTTGAAAACCATAACGAGAGGAAGAAGTGGACTAAAGAAGAAGCCGACCCAGAAGAGTGTCTGGTTGTGGATAAGGTTGAGTGTGTTGCGAGAGATATCGAAGCCAGGTGCAGGGAGGCTAGGCCAGACTCTACGCTTGGCTGAGCTCGCACTGTCTCAGCCACTGTCATCCCCACCACAGCCAGCAGCAAGTCAGTCATGATCAGCCGGTACACTTCCTGACCCAGCGCTGTCTCCCAACACTGCAACATCACACACATTACACAAGTTATTCAACACCTGTCTGTCTGTACCTAGACTGTGGGAGGGTGGTGACTGGGGGATAATGTTGGTCCAAAATCAAAAATCTATCCTGTCCATTTAAGGACGCCGGTATTAGATAAAATAGTTACATGTCAGAATAAGAATTGAATCAGTCACTTACGACGTATGAGATACGGTTCTCATTACTCCAGCGCAAGGAACGGTCCCGTTACTATGACGTTGGGTGTGTGCGCATCTTGTGTGGGTGCGCATATTCTATACGATAACAAGAGTGAGAGAGCGAGAGAGGCTATAAGCTCATTCAACTGACCATTTTACTGCGCCATGAGTATTACGTCACAAAGTTATTATTAACTCGCAATTTGGAGCACTGAGCTAGTTGAAAAGTGTGATTTAAGTAGTAAACCAAACAAAAATAACGACTGTATGAATGAAAACCGCAAACAAATTTTTAGCATCCAACAAAAGTAGGTTGATACAAAAAATGGGCCGTTATGTAAGGTCCGGTGAATGAGCTAGACCGCTAGTCAAGAGAGATGTATCAACTTCAGATGACAAAACAAAGATGACATTACGTTTGTTCTTGGTGGGTTATTGGTGAAATTGAAGTTATTTTTTGAAGGTGAACGGTATTATAAGTATATCTTTCAGGCTTTCACTTAATTATTTATGTATTTGACCTCCCAAGGCATTATAGCCTAAGTTAGCGTTTGGTTTTAAACAGTATCGATATCGAATCCAAACCTAGGAAGTAGCGAAATCGCCGACCACCGATAACACTGGTGGCCGAAGCATATCGGTATTGGTATCAGCTCATCCCTACCAAAAACTTACAAAACTGAAATCATTATAAATTCATCCCCTTAGTGCTTTTAACAACCCATTGCTCCAGTGAGTCTCAGGCTTGCTTCCACGAGAGGATCTTTAAACAAACATTAAATAAACTGATTTAACTTAAACACTTAAAAAAAAATACAATTAATTAAAATTTCAATTGCTTTGTGTCCTTGAGTGTTCTATCTGGTGAGATCGCACGGTATGCTGTAGGCATGTGACACATTCTATATAAACATGCAAACATTCTGTCTTTTGTGCTCTCCAATGATAACATTCATAACAACATATTACCAATTGTGCTTCTTCTCTTTGTAGCCAAAACACGACGAGGACAGCGACAACTACTAGCTCTAGCAGGAACGTCCTCACCATGGTCACGTACAGTGCTACTCTAGGCCGGTGATACTCCTCAAACCTACAATCAACAATGAGAAGCTTGTTTCGTTCATTACAATAATTACAAGAATTTCTATTGTGTAGTTTTATCTTCAAGAACATGACAGTTATATTATAGTGAGTATTGGATGTACTAAAACGGTTGGTTACAAAAAGTAGAACTATTGTTAAGTGTTAACCAAGTGTATTTTTCATGATACACTCCAGTTTTTTTTAACAGCTAAAACCATTTATCCCAATCCCTAGCCAGAATATCACTTCCATCAAAACTCATCTCTTAACTCCTTTCCAAACCAAATCGTTTGTTTTACAATAACTACATGTGACAAATACTTTACCTAACAAGATAAGAGTAAAGCATAGGCAGGAGGATGAGTATCGATGTGATGGAGAAGGAGATGGCTATGGAGTCTCCGGCAGTGCTCACATCTGTGTCTTCCTGGAACCAAACATAACGGATTGTTAGTTGTTGTTAACTAGTTCGATTTAAATTCTAATGGGTTTTCAAAAACTAACAAATATTGGTTAGTTCAAATAGATAACAATACCGTGTCTTGATCTAAACACCAAAGACAAAACATTCCCTACTCCTATCTCTATGTATAGCTCTACTACTAATCTATGTTAATACTGTATGAGCGGTTTATAGACGCATCTGCAAATAGGTGCAAAGCTGCTTGGGAACTTATCAACTTAGAAAAATCCCCTTCTGTTTCTAATGAAATTGATCTCAACCAAGAACACACAAATAATTTCTTTCTTGACTCAGTCCACGAACTCTCTGAAAATTTTCAAAAGAAATTTAGGAGCCATCATCAAGTTTAGAACTGTTGAGGCAACAACCGGTCCCTGTTTGTTCATTTCATTGGGGGTGTTGTGGTAAACCAGAGGACTTAGTCAAAATTGTTTTCAAAAACTGTCACAACTCAAAAAGTATGGATTATTGGTTGTCCAACAATATAGTTTAAAAATTCCACTTCATTAAAAACTCCACTCACTTTGTCTTAAACAGATGTCTAGAGACAGGAATTTTCCTGACTTTTAAAGTCTCAAAGGTTATCCCAATCTATAAAAGGTCACAAGTCTGCATAAACTGCTCGCCTTGTTTCCATAGTACCTATCTTATCCAAAATCTTAGGGCAGTCATGCATCAACAACTATTTAGGCATTTTTGAAAGTTATAATCTTCTATCTCAATCTTAATGGGTTTTCGACCGGCCAATCCACAACTACAGCCGTTAGCACAGAGGTTGTCAATCACAACCTAGAGGCCTTGAAAAAAGAATCAGGCCTATCTCTGGGTAAGTAAAACTTTCGATTTTTGCCTTTCATTTAAATAATGCAGAAATTAAAGTACTATAGTATTTCTGAGAGAGCTACAAAAATCATTGGTTCAAATCTTTCAGAGTGAAAACAGTTTGTTTCAATTAAAGGCTGTTCTTCATCAATGGAATGTAACTGTGGGAGTCCACAGATCGATTTAGGGCCTTTCTTTTTTACAGTTCTTATCAATGACTTTACATAATCTGGTAAACTAAGTCATCTATGCAGATGACATCACTTTTCAAGTAATAAAAACTTAAGGGCTCTTCAAACAGAAATAAAATGGCTCAAAATGACATTGAACTGGTTCAGTTCAATAGACTCTTTTTGTAATTGAAATTACAAGATTTGTTTGAGTCTTTCATCAAATAACCAACGAACCAGTTGAATTGTTAGGTTTTTTATTGTAAACTACCTTGGTGGATCATATAAATTACTTGTGTACTAAAATTTCTAGGTCAGCTTCTTAATCTGGAAATTGGTGATATAGTAACGGCTGAACATCTGAAGTCCTGTTATTTTGCATTGTTTCAATCCCATATATCTTGTTATCTTTGGGACCATTCTTCGAGTGTGCTTGATGTTCTTATCATCCAAAAAGGAGTAGTTAAGAACTATGTGTTGAGCCAAAGTATCTGGCACATTGTAAACCACTATTTATCAAAGCCAAATTCTTACAGTCATTAATATCTACATCTATCACATACTTGTCTGTACCAAGATTAACCTAGACCTATTTCATACTAGGAAAGATTTTCACTCTCATCCACTAGGTTCAGCACAAGCTTGACTTTTGCCTAAGCACCAGATCTAGCAAAGCAGGCTCTTCACATCAACTTAACTGTGTAAAAGTTTTTATAGGCTGCATGTTCTGCTCATACTTAGGATCTGAGACAATTTCAAAATCAAATTAACAAATTGGTTGCTTGACAATCCATTTTATAAAATAGACAATTTTTAAATATTAAAACTGATTTTACTTTTTGGGATTGAACTTGCAGAAGTTGCAAAATAGAATAGAAAATTGTATCAATTATTGACCATGCTTGCCTATTTCATGTAACTTTATGTATGATCAATGGCAATAAGAGTTCTTGATTCTTGATTCTTAAACTTATGATAATAACCTAACTCTAGATGATTTTCCTAACTTTTCCAAGAATGGATTGGAAATAAGCTTACACTATTTGTTTTAATGATAAATGACACTGGGTAGTCTTCAAAACTGTAAAATAGAAAAATTAAATGTGTTGCCAACGTGTTGAAAAGTGCAGTTTCAGACTGTTGTACATCACTGATTAATACCTTCAGTTAGCGGGCCAAAGTGTCAGACTTGAGCCTAGCCGCTCTCTCGGAAGCTATGCTGAAGTCCCACCCGCAGAATATCTTGTGAGCATAGATATTCTTCAGACCACCAGCTGTCTCAATGAAGCTTTCACGGTACGAGCTTGCCATTCTGAAATAAATACAGATATCTTCAATGTTAACTTAAGTCGAATAGACAGGAATAAATTTGGAGTGTATGTTAAAATGATTACTTTGTAGAATCTATAAAACTTACAAGACACATTTAACTATTTGGGTTTCTTATTTTAAAAATTTACTTTTAAATACACCCTTAAAAGGGCTTTAAATTGTACCCTTAGGTATTCAAATTGTGTAGGTCATTGATTTGTCAAATAATAATCAATCAACTGTGCATCAGAAAATACTTTTTTCTATTTGGGTAATTAGAGGTTAAGTTTAACTTCAGCCTTATAGTTGATCAGGTAAGATAATACAGCCAAGCTCCTTGTTTTGCAATGATCTGTACCAATAACTGTACTTGGTAAAGGGGATCACACATTATCTTCAATTCTGCAATATGTCTGGAGTTAATTACTAAGATAAAAAAAATAAAGCGTTTGCATATTATGTTACTTACCCAACAGAAATAATGATGAACGTTATCAAATAAGAAAGAAGGGCAGTGATGAAATAGGCTTTAGGCACTGAATATCCACCTTGGAGGTCTTTATTTACATGTCTCAGGCTCCTGTAGTAGCCATAATACATTGAAGAGTTTGTTAAATAACCCTGAAACAAAATTACATTCATGGATATTTTAAGTTTGTTATTTTACTATCCAACTCTTGTACAATTGCTAGTGCAATTTTATCATTGTCTGGCAATATATTAAATTTTAATTTAACTTAATTTTTCAAAGTTTTATTTTAAGTATGAAAGCATATGGCAAACTAAGGCTGTTTGTTAAGACAGTAGCTTGAAAGTTGAAGAGACAATGTATGTGTTCCTTTCATGGACACAACTTAACTATTATAGTGTAGGGTGCAAGAGGCCCAGATTCTCTGCAACCTTTCAACTTCTATTGTATCCTTATACTTATACTTACGCTTAAATGAAGATAAAATTGAATACTTTATTCTGAAGGATTCTGTTGTAACTACATGCTATAGAAATTGTTGTCCTATATTTGTATACCTCTAATTTCAAAATTAATAGATTTTATGCCTTTATCCCAAAACTTGTAAGAGTGGCACATGTCATACATGCCTCCAGCCAGCCATGGAAGAAGAATCATATGACTGGATGAAGCAAATGATACGGAGGGAGGAGATTGTTAAGTTTTGATAATGATCTCACAAACCTATGGTAGTACTTAAAAGGGTATCATCAAGAGTTTTAGATTTTTTACAAATTAAACCACTAGATTGAAACATGAAATGTTTTACTTTCATAATTATTTGCTAACAAAAGGATATTATAATGTATTTACTAAGTGTCACTATGAAAATGATGTATTCTGTTACTTACTTCACCAGTGAAAACATGACCAAACTTGAAGTATGCATAGTCTGCCTTGTCTGTTTGGTTGACACAACCGACGTCAACATCTGGTTCCACAGGCTGCTTCACTTGATCAGGCACTGATGATAATAGTTCAAAAAATGAGGAGGAACGATTCTGCGATGTAGCTCGTCGTTGTATAAGGTTAGGTATGACTACAAAACAGGAACTGAAACCAAATAGAGAACATCAGTATTAATTTTATCATAACTGAAACTCCCTATAAAGCCTCGTGTATCTTGCATAAAGAATATACTCGTAAATGTTTAATTTTTTTAATTACATATATTTATGTTTATGAAATAATTCAATTACAAATATTCCTTGTGTTTTCATAGATAATTTGTGTACACTACAATTTTACTAATACATTTATTATTTGCAAAATATTTAGTCAAAAATACAAACTCAGTGGAAATTTAATTGGCCTACTAAATGTTTACCTTCTCTATATCTTAAAACTGCATTAATTAATTAACAAATAAACTCACTTTAATATTGTTCAGACTTTGCTGAGTACATCTTAAGTTCTACCAGTTCACCTATTACCGGTAGGTAGGTTTGAAACGCTTACCTAATAATACAAACAAACACGTTCATCAAAAACAGCCATCGTAAAAATTTGAAGTAGGCAGCAACCCCACTGCCAAAGTGTCCTTCGATCTCTTTCAAACTTGAGTACCACAGCTCAAAGCTTCTAAATATGTCTCGTAACATTAAATGTAACTGAAACAAATCACAATTATATTATGAAAACATAAATACTTTTGGTTAAACTAGGGTGGAGCACAACAAAAACATTTGTTTATAATAGAACAATCTGCTATCAGCCTGTAATCAATAAATATCTGCTTTCATATATTGAGTGTTGTAATATTTGTCATTTCAACATTCCTTATTCTATAGAGGAGTTCTCCCAATCTGTGAGCCAAGACAGCCGTCATCTATGCCATTAACTAGTAACTATTGAAGCAATCAATCCAGCAGAGCTGGTCAAAGCTGAAGAAGGAGGTAATTATTAGGTAATTTTCCATATCATCACAAAATATTCTTTTGTTTAATAAAAAAATGTGCAAAACTAATAACTTAAAGAGCAAGATCTACTATTGTGGAACTACTAGTTAGACTCTTTGTAACATCCAGATAACTTACCCTGCTAAAAAAAATACTAATTTGATACTTGAAGAGTTTCCAGCAACTTATTGGTCGATGTTTTGATTTCATACTTATTGTATTGGTAAGCTTTAATTTCACTGATCTCTTCACTGTCAAATTCTGCGGCATTTCTCGCAACGCTTCACTGAAATCAAAGCTTGCATTAGTAATCCCTAAATACTATACAAGTTAGACAAACAGTTAAGTTAAAATAATTTCTCCAGATTCTAGTTTGACCTATGAAAATCTCGCTTGGTTCACTCTGGTTTCTACTCTATAATACAGTTTAAAATAATTTACTTACAATTTCATAATAATTTAATAAATCCAACAAGACTATACTTACTTTTGTACCCCTAAGCTCTTGCTCAGGCATCCCCACTCTACCCGTTTATAAAAGTGACCCTGACTTGAAAGGATGAGCACAAAAAGTTTTGTATAAGTTAAATATTTGTTTTAATACAGAGGGAAAAATACTTGGTTTTTATGTTTGGCACTATAAATACGAGCCGTCCAAAAAGTCCCCTTAACTTATGAATGAACATTTTTCAATATTGAAGTGGCAACTGAAGTACCTGGCATGTTTTGGGGGTTTTCCTCTTACCCCACAATAGGATTATTGGGGGGTGACCCTTCGCAATATTTATTTTAGCCCATCATGTGACCTCTCATTTGAAGGGTTTAATAATACAAATTTATCAATACCATTAAAAATTACAATGCCTCTGTTCAAATTAGCGGCCAAAAACATATTTCATTGAACAAATTCCTTCAAGGACGCAATCAAAATATTACAGATTTAGCTTTTGGGTAATCAAAGCTTTAAAATGAAATGCTACAAGACAAAATTGGCATCATCTATGAAAACTGTGCCTCATTTTTAAAAAGTGCCTATTTTCTCAAGTTTGCAAAATTTATCTTGTAGCATATCATTTTAAAAATTTGATAACCCAAAAACTGAATTTGTAATTTATTTCCCCATAATTTGGAAAACGATAGTGATTGCATCCATTTATCTGCTCAAAAAATGAAACATGTTTGGGCCGTCATTTTGAACAGGAGCATTAAAACAAAATTGTTTATGGTATCAATGAATTTGTACTTTTGTACTCTTTCAAATGAAGGGTCACTGGGAAATAAATTTCAAAAATATGTCAAAAGTAATTCAGTTGACACCCTATGCATTTAGCAAAGAAACAATTTCAAAACTTTCATTCATGAAAAGTTAATGGGGCTTTTGGGACACCCGGTATGTATATGGTTTAGTGTGTATGAATCAGATTCAAAATGCTTCAAAGGTCACCAAATTCAACATACTAAGAACTGGTGGTAGTAATCATAAATAGCAGTGCTCCTTTTCAAGCTACACAAAGGGTAATGTGCTGTATTTTTAACAGCCTACTAGTCAACAGTGAGTCAACTACTACTATTTCGCCACTAAAGCTGAAAGATACTCACAGCCGCAGCTTTTCGGCAAGTGGCGTGTCGTCCATGAGGTCTTGGTTTTGCTCTATCTCACTTGCAATCTGGTCTGCGTGTTTCTCCTCCTTTGGTTCCTTCGGTTCCTCCTGCTCCTCTTCTTCATCTATGTCTGACTGATCTGATCCAACCAAAAAACTAATCATTTTCCCAAGTTATTGTTTTTAAATATTATTTGTATTGACACTTAAATATTTTTGCTCGCTACCAGTTGAACTTAGAATACCAGAGCGTAGAGAAGGTGTGGGTGAGAAGTGGGGGTGCAGGAAGATGTTGTTAGTGGGGTAGGCAGGATGGTTAAAGGCGGCTAGTGGTACAACATGAAAATGGTAATCCAAGCAACACGTATCAATTTTCCAACACAGCATGCGCTAACTAGTAAATAAACACTAAATACGAGGGTCGTTCGGAAAGTAGTACCGTTTTAATCTCTGTGTTGTCTATGTGTTGACAGATGATTGAATCAAAGTCAGCTGGTTTTAGCATCTCATTGGTCAGCTGTTTACTGAATTTTGTTTCAACACAACTCTTATTACCGTGTTTGTAAACATACAAAATGGAGAAGAAAATCAATAATGCCGCCAGTTGTGAATTGAGATCAGTTATTTGATTTTCGAATGCAAAACATGCGCCCAAGTGAATATACCGCAAAATTAAATCGTATACAGTATAGTGAAGTGATGGATGAGTCAACTGTGTGACGTTGGTGCCAAAATTTCAATGAAGGGAGAAAAAATGTTCACGATGAGAGGCGGCGGCTGATGTCATCACAGTTACGCTTGTTGAAACTGTTGATGTGTTTATGCAAAAGGATCGGAGAGTGACTTTAGATGAAATTAGTGAAAATTTCCCAAATGTTTCACGCACTATCATTTACAAAGTCCTCACAGAACATCTCAAGTACCGTAAAATTTGTGCTAGGTTGGTTCAGGCATGCATACCGATAATCACAAATTGAAGCGAGCGGCTGCAGCTAAGCTTTTTAGCGGTTGACCGAAAGCGACCTCATGCAGCTGAAAGAGACAAAGCAGTTACTCAATCACTTCCGATGGGATGTTCTCGACCATCGTACAGCCCAACCTAGCCCTAGTGACTATCATTTGTTCACAAAACACAAGATTTTGGGTGGGAAGCGTTTGAGGATGACGGCGAAGTCAAACAAACGGTACTGGCTTATTTCAATGGATTGGCGACGAAGACTACGACATAGGTATTCAAAAGCTTGTAACAAGGTACAATAAATGCTTGGATTTGCAAGGAAATTATGTAGAAAAGTAGGTTAAGATATAAAAAATGTAAAATACAAAGTTTGGTTAAAAAACGTTTTTCTTCGTTTTATTAGAAAACGAGTATTACTTTCCGAACCACCCTCGTATTATTTCTTTCCAAATGAAATCTCAACTCTAAAATATATTAGTAATAACAAAAACACAACTTTAAATACTATTTTTGCAACTAATGTTTAAGTACAAGCAGTCAAAGTCGAGTAAATCTATCCAGAATGGCAACCCAGGTGAACAAACTTGATCGAGTTAGATGATGAAATGTTTTATTCAAATCGTCAAGTTGAGGATGGTGATAAAAATACTCCAGAAGTTTGCAGTTAATCTAAATCTTGCAAAACCTATAGTACTTACAACTGAGAGAGGAAAAATCCAATTGCATTCTGGCTTAAAACTGAATTATCTAAAAAAGGAATTCAAAATATCAAATGGAGATTAATTTATGGTAAATTTTGCACTCTAATACTAACTGTACTCATTTTTCGTCTGGTATACAACCGTTGTATTAATGATGTAATTTAACAAAATACCAACATTGACTATTTTATGAATTGCAAATAGTGCAGATAAGATTTTACATACATACATGTGGCTTATTGGTTTCATCTCATCATTTGAACTCGAAACATTAAGCAATAACTTACAATCTAGACATGATTGTATCATTGTTCTTATGAGCAAAGACTGCAGGATATTATCAAGCCTTGGTAAGTAACCTAAGACTAAGTAATAATTTGAAGAACTAAACCCTCTATCTGGCAGTGAGAAACTTCTGTATTGGCAGGCATTTTTAGCTGCCAGTGTATAATTACATGTAAAGTCCTCAAGATAATACAATAATTAAGAAAAGGATATGATGTTGTATAATTCCTTTTTCAGAACTTTGTGAGAATTGTTTCTATTACACTCCCATGTCTGAAAAAGTTGTACATGAAGGTGCTTACATTTTGAGTAATAAATAATTGTTCTAACCAAACAATAATTATTTCAAAAGTAGGGCCAGTCAAAAATTACTACAAAATTTACACAATTTGATAATAACAACGTTAGGGTAGTTATATTTTTACATAACAATAAAAAAATAATTTTGGTACAACTTATTATTATACAACTTTATTTTTACTTTTATTAACCTTTAATAAAGATTGTTTCAGGTACAAAACCAGAGAAAAACCTACACGTTGCAAATAATTATTATATTACTATTAATGAAATGTATTTAATTTGAAATAAACACAATTTTAAAATGACAAAAAGGAGCCACAAGTAATAACTCTATACTCATAGAACTTATATGCTAATTTGTCCAGGAACCATCAATAAATTCCTCTACGCTATACAAAACTTCTGAAAGAAAAAAATGTTTAACTCAGTTTAAATACATATGTTTAATTATTTGTAACTTTATAGTTCAATGGAGTTTATTAAATATATAGCACCTCCTTGTAGAAGGTAGCAGAAAATATAATTTGCAGTGTTTGCTCCATGTTTGCTTTGTTTGCATACTCCATACAACCAACAATTCTAAACAATTTTGTAATAGGTTAGCCCAGTAGCTGCAGCAACCTGTCGGTTTTCCGTCAGACTGTAAAGGTATTCTGCACACGATACTGTTTTAGTTTTCAGAAAATACTCGATGCTGTTCAGTCAAGGCAGTGAGACTTCACAAAGCTCCAAACAAAATGGGAGTAAGGAGGTTAGTCAAATACAACAAATCTGAGTTTTCAACTTGTTTTAAAATAAATATGCTCAGTTGTTAAAATATTATTAAGAATTACTTTGCTTCTTCAAATCCTTAATAAGACCTACTAGTTTTATGTCATGAAGTAATAATCAAGAAATAGACTAGTAAAATCAAAACTACCCAAGAAACACTCTGGTCCTAGAAGAAAATGTTGTGGCCCTTCGCAGTGACGACCGTGATCGGTTAGCAGTGCCTCCAATTTATAGTGTGACATACCATTTAGATTAACTGTGGAGAAAATGTTGTTCCTAGATGTAAGCTAAAGTTTCAATCCTAGTAATTTTGTTACAATGAAATTTTAAATTGTATACGATTCTTTGTTTGTTCAACCAGGTAGAGGATTTTAGGGCATATCCAGTTTCAATGTTGCTAGAAACTAAAGCATTTCTAAATTATAATTTGAAAAGGGACTTAAGTGTACCTGGTATTTTATGGAAATCAGTAATGAATTGAAGCGAAGCCATGTGTGAGGTAGAGTGCGCTCTTGGTCTCACAAGATTAGTCAAGGGCTCGTGTTCGGTTCCCGTTACATTCACTTCCACCTGACTCTTGTTCCTCCTCAGCTGTGTCACAGATTCCACATCATTAGTTATCACATTCACCTTAACTTACAACCAAGAGGAAGTTCAGTTGCTTAATTCAAAACAAGGTAAAAGCAAAATTAGTGAACAAACCAGCTATTTCAATGGTTTTTGGCAATAGAAGTTGTGTGGGACTAACTAATTTTAAATACCATGCTAGTTTTAAATACCATGCTATGAAACCACTCAATAAAAGATTTTCACATAGTCAGTAAAGACCACAAACATGTTGTTCAACAGTTTTCAAAGTAGAGGCCTACCACTATATAGTGTTATAGTTTATTAGTTATTATGATGTCAAATAACACTTAAGCCATGCCTTGAAAAAATTGGATGTTTGCTACAAGGTCATAAAAGAGCACGGTAAACTTAAATACGGTGAGCTGGAATTTACCCTAAAGTCATGACATGCTTTTAATTACACTATTTGTTTGATTGTTTTCTCACACTGATTGTCACTCCTGGCTTTTTCTTTCAACCTAAATAAATCAGAAATTGAATAATATTAATCTGAATACATTTCCTTCCCTTTTCTTCTGTGAATTTTTTTTAATATATAGATATTTCTTTTGTTTGTACATAATTTTATTTTTGTTATTTTCATTTTTAATAGTATTAAACTAAAAGTATTTAAACAACAGAGTTTGTAGGTTAGCATAGTTTATTGGTGAAAATAATGTCAGCTATACTTGTTAGTTCAATTGGGGTCTAACTTGCAAACTTGGGATCTGGGCGCAAGTCGCTGAGCCATATTTGCCACCTAGTGAAACTGATTTTACAACACCAATAAAAATGTTTGTTTGAATTTAAATGTTTGATATAAATCATTTTAATGCAGAAATGTGCATCAGCGTTTAAATCTTCTCTGCCTCAGGATCTACAGGCACACTAAACAAGGTAATTGTTATATAAATAATATAAGATCTAGCGAGTTTCATGTGTACTGGATCAATTTAAAACCCAATTTTGTGTGGTATTTGCTATATACTTGTAGAGATGAACTGGATAATAGATGCTAAGAACAGTGAGATACCTATACTTTAAAAGAAATGTAATGGATTACAGTCCAGCTCCCAAAACCAGCGGCTTTGAAGAAAACTAGCCTTCATAGAAATTCTCATTTGAATTCTAACATTGCTGACACCACTCTGGGGTTATCAGAGATAACCTAAAAACTAAATTACTCAGTTAAGAATCTGAAGTACAATGTATGGTGGTCAATGTGCATACAAGTACTAGATCTAGTTTTAAGTTGGATCTTAGTGCTGGTTCTCGGTACCAACATTTGTTGGGCTTGGACTCAGGACCGATATTTTCCAAAATGTCATATCGGTTCTCGGTACTTCCCTCGAATATACTGAGTCGAATATCGGAACTCACTTACAGAGCATAGCAATGTTTCAGAGTTGACTGACTATAAGTAACGAAACAATCTAATAGTTGGGTAACGGAAACATTTATTCATCTTCACATTTTGTTAAGTTATCAATCTGAACCAGTACTCAAAGTTGGTTCTCAATTATGAGTCGGATCTCAGTGCCAAGTCAGATCTCGGTACAGAACCCATTCTTTAGGATCTGACTTCAGCAAAAACTGTAGATCAAACTCCAAGAACTCATCGAGCAGGATCCATAACCAATGTCGACACTAACAGATTCTGGATTCAATCTACGAAGAGGCGAAGACATTGGATCACATAGACATAATCCTCCTAATTGAAAATTAATGTTTACACGCTATTCCAGCTGTGCTGATTTTAACCTTATGAGGAGGAAGATTTTAAATAAGGTAGCTAGGAAATATTAGATGAATCATAGGAAATTAAATTGATGCAAAAAGAATCTGTTGCATGGGAATTGGGGAACCAATGATGAGTGATTTTTTAGTTCTTAGCATCCGATATTTGCTTATTTTGAATAGTCATTAACCAAAATACTCCATGATTCATATATTAATCATCCGTTGCATTTATAAAACTATTTCTATTCGATAAATTGAAGTTGGGAGCGCAAGGCTTTACCATTGTCCTGACATCTATTTTTTTGTTAACCCTCAAGGAAAAAAGACTGCACGAACTTACTCATAAAATACTAAATAAACCAACATGTTGTACATTTGGTGGGCTTTGTATACTGGTAGTCAAGTCGTGGCCGGAATATATTATAAAGTTACTTATCTTGGTGTATTCATATCATCTCTTGAACTCTACTTGTAATATAATTAGGAAAAACTCATTTAATTTGTAATGTTATTTACGTTTTGACATTTTAATGTAGGCTATTTTTGACAGCGACAATCTGGTTAGAATATGGACGGGGTAAGGAAAAGCCTAATTTGCTTTGTGATTATCTGAAAACAGCGCACAAAACTGGTTATTACTTAAAATCAGAAATAATATGAAGACATCAATCTGAGAAAGACTTTTTATCAAAGGTAATATCCAAAGACAGATTCAACATTGTAGTTGTGAGTCGGAAGGCATAGTCTAGCCTAGCCTAATAATTCCTACAGTAATGAAAACTCAAATACCGTCATGATTGGAGGATATTGTTCGATCATTTGCTGTTCCAACTACATATACAATTTAAATATTTACTCTTGAGAGGAGACGCGACAACATGATAAATAAAAATTCCCTAAATATTTAGTTATAGGTTTAACAGTAATATTAGTGAAACATAAAACATTGCAGACGACTCGTTCACAACTTGGAGAAAAACCAATGTAATTTAAAAGTCAGCTGTTCGCCTTGTTTAAACGCTTTGTTTTGATTTGTACAGCTTGTCAAACGTTACTGTATAAAATACACCCTGTGTTTGCTTATTCAGGGACCATTAAAATGAACTTCAGTCAAAAGGGTTTCTTACAATACTGTATAATTTTGAAGCATATAAAGTGGCACAATGTTCAATAAAATGTATCATCTTATTATGTGCAACGAGAGCAAAAGATATTATTGTTTTACAATGGATTAAAATTAGAGAAATTCGAAGACCCAAAGAGAGGGAAAAGAGAAATTGTAAATTGAAATTTATTAAGAGGATAATATTTAAATGAGTATAATGGAAGAAAGAGAATGGGATACGGTTAAATTATAAAAATTGAGGGAGAGAGAAACCACAACGTTTCTCTGTAAGTGTGGTTTGACTTTGGCAACTGTGAATGAATCGAAGGATTTACGCAGGAGTGAAACAGATGTCAAGCCAGTTAGAAGGAGGTAAAGATAACCATTGGAGGACCTGACCACCAGAGTGGATGATCAGCTAGTTCGGTAGCAAGGATTTTTCTGGAACAGCTGGGGTTTCTTTCTTTGGGGTGTATCGCCAGCACTGTGTAGGAACAAGTTCTTGGGTTTGAGCTACTCGATTAGCAACATAAGTTTTCAGACGATAAGAAAATGTTTGAAGCCAAGTCAATGTTATAGAGGAGACACACCTTAACTGACATTGACTTAATTGAATTTGTCCTTAAAAATTGTACATAAATGGTGCACAAGTTGGGCTAGTAATCGTGCAGCACAAAGTTCCAGTCGAGGGAGTGTGACTCTTTTGAGAGGGGCGTCACGGATCTTCGCTAGAACCTGTCGGATTATTATTTCACCATTGTGTAGAATGGATCGTATGTAGACAACTGCTGCAAATATCCATGCAGGTGCATCTGAGAAACCATGAAGATTGAGAGTACAAGAAGAATTGTTGTATTATTGTTTGTTTAATTGTTGTATCATTGGTAGTATCGTTTCAGAGCGCGAGGGATTTTGATGTTCGCAAAAGATTCCTTCAGATTTTGGTAAGTTTTGGTGAAAGGTGGTCATCCCAGTTATGTCCTGTGGTTCGTAGAGGTTGAACAAAGCACTTAGCTATCATAATGACGGGAGAAAGAAAGCTCAGCAATAAAGCTAAGTACATGTCGTTTAGTGGGTGTGTTAGATGGTACATTGAGATCAAAGGTAAAATTGTCTGAATCGGGAGACCTATATACTATGTAGGCCGAGAACGGAGAATTGAGGATCTGGAGTGTTTTCAGGGCGGGGTTTTGGGGTGTGAGTTTCTGGAAGGGATTGAAGTAGATCGGGAGAGTTCGAGGTCCATTTACAAAGTTCAAATTGGCCTCGACTGAGAAGCTAAATTATTTAACTTTGTATATATTTAGCTTCTTCTACTGAGTCTGTTCCAGTTACAATGTCATCGACATAAGTATGTGTACGTAAGACAGCTCCTGCTTCAGGAAAATCCTTTCCTTCGTCTTCAGCCAACTGATGGAGAGTCTTTATATTATATTAAATTAACTAACAAGTTTATATAACAACTATATGTACCGGTGTTATACGTTTCGTGTTGGACGTGTGTCGCAAAACATAAATGGAATCATCTATTACTTAGTGATAATTACAATATAATTATTATGAACAACATCAATCCATTGTACAATGACCTCAATAAATGTTTAAATGTTTAGTGTATACTAAAAGCTGAGAGGTCAGATATGTTAAAAACGATATATGTAAATAAACGTAAATAATGAACGTGTGTTCTTAAATAAGGAAAATACTAGTTGTACATTATTAGAAGTAACCTTCAGGAGTTAAACCATCTGTTAGGAGTTATTATGTCATATATACATAGTATTTTATAGAGAGTGTTCAGACAAATAATGTTCAGGACTTAACAATGTGATTATCAAGATAAAAACTAAGAAAACGTTCCTATAAACATGGGTAAAAAACGCTTCGTTTCCCCGATAGCCACCATTTCTTTTTTCACTAATTATTTATTATCTACCACGCCACTTATAGGATTTGGTTCGAACTCAATACACATTTTTAACCAAGTAAGACAGTCTTTGGAAAAACCAGCGTGACCTAACTTACAATTTTCAAATTGGGACTATTTTATAGTTTTACACCTCAATCACTCAATCAGCGAGTAAACGGCGAAGTTTACAATAAAATGGGTTACGAGGTTTACAATAACATGGCTTTAGGGGAACTCTGGCTGAAAACCGGCAACTTTACACCTTATTACCTTGCTTTTTGCCACGGCTTTTACTGTAACTTTGTTGATTCTGACTTGATTTTTATCAATTTGGAGTCATTAGACAGTAAAATTTGCCGCGCAAGGCTATTCTTTACATTTTATTAAACCCCTTACCATTTACTTGCTAATCAAGGGGTAACTATTGGGTAGCAGATTACAGTATATAACTTAGTTATTATACCTTTTAATTGACTGCAGTAGTTTTCTTCAGTTTACGAATAACTTTAAATACTTTAAATTGTAGACATGAAATAACATAACTTGTATTGCAACTCACACACACATTAATATTGCTTGACTACAAGTAAACAATACAAAACATATGACACTTGTTGTCTTTGAGAGAGTGTTCAGGAACATAAATAATATTATAATAAATCCAACAGTAACACCAACAATGCCCTAAAAATAGCCACCATTTTATTTATTCTTCTAAGAACACCATTTTACAATATTTACAACGATTTCTCAAAGAGGTATAAAAAGGATAAAAATTAACCAGGCTAAGCGCTTAAGCGCCGCTGGCATGAGTGAATCGAATTTCCTTTGCAATTTGTTACTCAATTCCAGCCTCCGCCTTTCGGCCTTTAATAGTGCCATTTGGCCTCATATTACTGTGTTCTTTTACTGCAAGTGTTATTACATATCTTGAAGCGAGAACACATTTCAAATACCATTGGAAAAGGAATACTCCCTCCGCTGTTGTAGTGAAAAAACTGGGGGTTTGTCAGCGTTTTGAAACTACTTTCATGGATTTTCATGATTTTTGATATATTGATGTATACCAATAAAATACATATTTATTTCAAGTTTCATAAAAATCGGACGTTATTTACGGTCATTAAAACCCTGTTTTTGGTGAAAAGTACCTCCCAAAAGGGGAGTTACAGGGTGTGTCAATACTGAAACTCACGGGGTCAAAACTCGAGATTTTTAACACAAAAGGTGGAACATATTGTACATAATTTTGACAGAACAATTCTCAACATTTTGACGAAACAATTTTTTGATATGTTGCCCTTTACCAAACTAGAGCTAAACGCAAATCGCGTAAGCTTTACAGGACTTTGTAGTAAAATTATTAATTCAATTAAAATATGAACGTATTGTTTCTAAACATTTGACAGGCTTTTAACGGTATGTCGGTACAGCTTGTTTGTGAAACATTTCTAACCTCAAAATGGATGTAAACATTGAAGCTGCTTTTAAAATGAATAAGTCACAAACATTAAACAGTTAGTTATATAATGTAACATATCATTGTAAAGGTAACTTTAATATAAACATTTTGTATTGAAGACAGTTTTGTATCTTTGTTCGTTTAAGATTTATAACAAAAAACCTATATTAACCTTGATTTTGCCTGGATTTTAGTAGTTTATACGGTCGTTTGAAACCTTGGTACCTAAATACTAAGCATCTAACAAAATAGTTCTTTTGGTAAAAGCTCATGGTAGCCAAAAGCAAACAGAATTAATAATATAACAATAGCTTTTACAAAACAGAGTTGCGAAAGAAAAACCAGTTGTCATGGTTATGTTATTGCGCACTTTGCAGTATGTAATCTACTGTGTTATATCAGCTGATTGATTTTTCTATCTGTTGTGTAATTTAAATTTGTTTACATTGCTACTCGATAACTGCAATGTATACTCATTGTCACATCAATGAATACTAAAAAGATTTGAATTACAACAGTACCAGCTGAACAAAATCAGCTGAATAACACAGCGGATAAAATATCGCAAAGTGTGCAATAACTATAACTCATGTTCTTCTTTCCAAACTGTTGAGAAACCATGTGTTATATTCTTAATTATGTTTTCTCTTGGTCATTTTATGAGCATATGAAACCCTTTATCAATTAATGACTCTTAATTTTGGTACCAAGCAGGTCAAACAACCGTATAAACTAATAAAATACAGGCAAAACCAGGTTAAAACTGGTTTTGATGTTTGTAGCTCTAAACTAATAAAATACAAAGCTGTGTTCAATACAAACAATTTCCGTATTAAATTGTCTTTCAATGATATGCGACATATTATACCTTACTATTTAATGTTGTGTTTATTCATAATCTTAACTTAATATTTGCATCCCTTTGAGTTAAAATGTGTCCAAAACATGACTTTGTGCGACGACTACGATATTACGCTCGTCGAGTTTTGTACGTGAACATACTGTTTAACAAAGGTGATAGTTTGACTACAGGGCTTCCATGAAAGCCGTATTCACGTTTATAGCTCTGAATTTTAACAACGAGGGCAACATATCAAAAATTGTTTCTCAAACATGTTTAGGTCTTTTGTTAAAAATTATATTTTAACGTAAATGTAAATCCCACCTTTGTAGGAAAATCTCGAGCTTTTTCCACGTGAGTTTAGTATTTTCTATAGAAATCTTAAAATATTTTCCTAAAGTCTCCATGGACCGATTTCCAGAGAATAAAGTTTGTTCCATCTTTCTAGCTCTAATAATTTTCACAAACCTAGTGTAAACCGTTTAGGACACCTTATCGTGGCCACTTGGTATATAGCAAATTAATAGTTTTTTACCTTTTCAAATGAGGGGTCACATGATGGGGTGAAATAAATGAAATCACTTTGTTTCCAAAGATGGCCCTTACTTATTCGACCCATGTTCATGGGGAACCTTTTTCTTGAAAAGTTTTTTTACCTAAATGGTCATATCCTAAAGTCCTGACATTTACTTCTGAACAGTCAGAGTACAAGTTGTGTCAATCAGCATGCTAAATAAATCTTTGTAGATAAGACGTGTAAAACGTCAGAACTGTTAAAAAAGTATCTGCTAATTATATTCTAGTGTTACCCTCTGACTTACAGGAATCTCAAGACATGGGTTTGATCTGTCACTATGATAAACAGAACATCTGAAAGTTTCAACCATTACATGGATTGAATAGGCCACAGGAACAAAAATTTTCATTTTAATGAACTCTCTCGAAAATTGTGTATGAAACTTTTCGCTAGTGCAGTTGTAAAACTAATGGAAAAACTAAAAATAGTAATAACATGTTTGAAATTTGAAATTTAACTTTCTTTAGAACAGTTCGTTCTGAGGATTAAATTCAGTTAAAAGTTAAGAATAAAAAGTTAAATAAAACAGTTAACAGTTTTAACTGTTTTATTAGTTTTAAGGACAAATAATTGTACGTCCTTTAAGTTTAATTTAAATACACTATTAATTTCACAACAAACTAGATTGATTTAAACATCGTTGTTTTCGTCGATTATTATGGTAAGAAAATATCTATAGGGTTTCTAGTTAGGTTTATTTCGAAAAGCGTTTGGTAACGTTCTTATTTTCTACTAAATGCTTTCAACCATTACAAAAGCTAGTGACGTCCGCATTGTTGATGGCATGATAGTTTGACATTGCAGAATAGAGCAAATAGGCTTCACCTGAATTTAATCTGGTTTTATTTTGTAAATTCAGAACTGGCCCCATGTTTCTCCCGAGGCCAGGAGAGAGATGTTCTGGAGGCTCGTGAGTGGCAGGAGTTACATTCATCCGAATTTGGTAGCGTGATCCTCGAGCTTTGTAAAGCAAACAGGGGGTGGGTTTTGCCTAAAAAGGAGATGGGAGACCAGCACAATAAACCAAAAGTTGAAGCATGCGTGGTCATGGAACACATTCGAAAATCGTCTATTCTAATGTTTACCCCAGTGTATCTGTCTGTTAGTACCCTTTCAATTACTTATACTGAGGACATCAAAAAAGTTATTCAGCACTGTCCTTGTATGCACAATGTTTTATAATTCCCAGCTCAGGAAGTTGGATCAGATATCGTACCGAGGACCAACAGGGGTAAGACCACTTCAAGTTTTGCCATAATCTGGGACCAGACATTTCAGTGTGACTGACTGAAAACCTCATATCTTTAAGAGATGAAATTCCCTAATTGGTTGTCCAGATTTGCCCATGTTCCTTCATTTTGCATGCCGGACATCGACCAGAACCGGATACATTCTACTCTGGTAAAGCTTCCTTTTCATTTCCAAGACTTGTGGGAGCCTTTATACATTTGGACGAACGGGCGTGCATGAGGTAATACAGTCTGTTCGCCTGATTCTCGTCTATATACATGTTTCCAAATACTTCAAAATTATGAAGAAGATGCAGCAAAGTCCTTGATGCTAATATTTTATTTTTGAAAAATTGCGACCAATATACAAATAATTTGAATTGTATTTTCAGTGATAAGATAAATGAAAACCCTTATTCGAGGTTTCATTGGGACGGTTCTCACCAGGCTTGTTTCATCTAGAATAAAGCTTATTTAAGTTTATTTAAATTATAATTCGTCGGAGGATATTATGTTTCGTATAAAATCGTTAAATTTGAGCGTCATCTTCGTGTTTGGTGGGTACCTCAATGACAAAGACGTGATTATTAACACGGATGTTACCAATTGAAAGTTCGCATTCGTTCGTTTAATTTGTCTACAAGAAACTTCGTGCTTTTATGAACTAGTTGAATCCTAATGGTAACCTTAGGACATTTTTTTAAATGTAAAAACTATTTACCTTTAAAAACGATAATTGTCTCGTTTTAATATTTACAATTAATAGAATCTAAAAACCAGAAATGTGCAACCTATATAGGTTATTACCCCAGGCTTCAAAATTCTCAAGTAATACGAAATTACAGTCGTCAGAAAAATAAAGCACAGAAATAAGCCATTACAATCTTTTAATGGTTTACTGATATATGATTAAAGGTGGCAAACCCCAAAACCTTACTACATTGGTGCGATTTGATGTGCAACATTAACTCATCAACACAATGGTAAAAGGAACTTGAATTTCAAACTAATATCGGGTAAAAATGCAATCTCCAGTCTTTTTAAGGTGTTTCAATGTAAAACAGTACGGGGATTCAAATCAGTCGAAAAAATTGTAACAAGCTTTCAGTATTTCTTATTCGCCCGAATTGATACATTCGAACTGAAAATTTTACTGACACGTCCGGGTGTTTATTGGCCCAATTTCAGAGTGCAGATTGGGCCATACAGAAATTCTGTGCCACAGTTCCTTAGTTTGCAAACTTTGCATTGATCGCCCGGCAAAAATATGAAATCGGATTCTAATTTCCTTATATTGATAGAAATTTGATTCCTTGTGCACTATTGCCCACTTAGCCCAAATTCATTTTCCGGGACCAACAAGGCATGCCACTACCCACCTCCCCACCTACGTGTCACGCAGACCACCTATGTAACTTCCCTGTGTTGGGGAATTTACAAAAATGTCAAACTTCTACAACCTATTTGTGTTCTATGTGGGCCTCAAAACGTCCCCAAAAGATTAGGTTGGCCGCTTACTTATCTAAAAGGCTGGGAATCGATGGCCTTTATACCCTAAAAAGCTAAACTGGTGACATGGCATTCAAGTTCTGATACCACGTCATTTTTAATATACTAAAGGGATTAATTCAATCGATGCCTTGATTTTAGCACCGGCATCAAGCTCAGCGTCTCGTATCTGTTTCTTGGGTAAAGTGCTGATAATGGAGAAACATCTTTAAAAGGTTGACAAGTGAAGTGACAAGAGGAAAGAGCGAGGGAACGGTTAAAGGAAACCGATGGAACAGGAAAGTGGGTGATCCGTGTGACTGTGACAGTGGTGCTAAGTGCCGGTGACATGTTCCCGCCATTACAGTCAGCTGTTCACTCTCACAGTCAGCTGATTCCACCTCCCTCCCCTCCACCCACACATACCGTTCACAGCCAACTTGACTGGAGTCCATTTCCAAATACAAGTTGTGTTCTTACTGTTTTTTTCGTGGCGAATTGTTGTCCGATTTATTTTAGGTACATGAATACAATACCATTCCACTTTCTCACTGATGACGGACCACGTATCTAGGTGAATCCCCGGCCACGTTAAATATACTTTTGTAGGCTCTACTTTTACAACATTTGCCAAAGTGCGTTTGAAAATTTTCAGCCGTTAAAAAATTAACTATGCATAAGCTAGTAAGAAAGCTCCTTCAAGAAATCAACGCAAAACCCGCAGCACTTGCCTGTACCTGTGTTGCGTCTACGCCGTTCCAAGCCTCAGAACTCACTTGTACACTTTATACGTAGTGTCTACTGTCTAGTCAATGTCTTGCAAGATAGACAACACGAGAAAATACGTGGAACTAAATTGGAACATCACTAAGGTAGCCTCTTCTACTCATATAGTGGGTTTCTTAATGGAATAGAGTATCAAAATGGCTTGGGTTCAGGAATATTTAGGTGGTAAGAATATGTACACAGACACATTGCACTTCTGACATTATAACCATTATCATCTATAACTATTATGAACAAACTAATCAAATAGTTGTTGTTCCAAAACAAATTGTCTCACTGCCGGATACTTTAACCAATGGTTACTAATCTACTCAATTGAGTAGATTAGTAATCATTGCTTTAACGTTGTTACCGACCTGATTAGATTATAGGCTGAGTCACGTAATCAAATCCATGGACATTATTTAATTGCCGTCGACGTGTTTTTTAAACCGGTCTTGTAAACTTCGAAATGCTCAATCAAGGGGTTTGTCGCGGAATACTTGAACCACACATTGACCTGACACAGAGCAACACTACGCAAATTTAAACTTTATATCCACTAAACAGGTGTTCAGGTGTCCAGAGTTGCTTTGCCTGGCACCAACACAGCGTGCCCTCTCATTGCTTCAGATTGCTATACATTTGCTATACATTGCTATACATGCTATACAACGCAAACATTTCAAGAGTTTTCATTTTGCAAAAACGAGCCGTCCGAACAATTGCAAAGTTACAAAGAAGAGAGTCGTGTAGACCAGCATTCAAAAATCTGAAACTGTTGACACTACCCTGCCTCTACATCCTACATGTCTTTTTTCAAAGAAATTGCGACCAGCTAAGAGGGGTGATATTCACTCGTATGAAACGAGAGGCAGGAGAACTACCGGACTGCCCAACACAGAACGGTAGTTCACGAGCGTTTGCCATCGGGCTGGAGCTCAACTTGTCAACAGACTACCAAATTCGATTAAAGTGCCCTAATGCCCAAGGCATTAAAACTCGCCTCAAAAATTTTGGTCGCAAGCATTCTACAGCAAAACGAGTTTATGGCACACACGGGGAGACCATACATTAATGATTTACTGACGGGGTGCAGAGTGGGATAATTCGAATGAATGGAGAGAGTATTACATGTATAAACTGTAAGTCTGAAAGGTTCTCGATGTGTATGAATAGAAAATTTTAGCTTTGAATAACTCCTGACGATGCTATACATTTTTTATATATTGTCTGACTCATTGCCACGATGTAAAATAAAATTTTATTTGTTTAGTTAAATTATTTATTATATAATGTTCTTGCAATAAAATATTTATTTATTGTCACTTATCAGTCAATACTCACCCAATTAAGTGGTGTAACAATAAGTTTAATTTAAATTGTGTAATGTTAAATTATTTAGGAACAAACAAATCCTCCGAAGCAAGGCTGTGAGTGCAGCCTCATGCGTGATCAAACAGGAGGCCAAGTTGAGGCTTCGTAACACCCGTGGTAATAGAACGGCCGAATGCCGAATGCGATACTTTGTGTTGAGTGAATTTAAGTAACAAATTGCAAAGGAAATTCGATTCACTCATGCCAGTGGTGCTTTATAGCGCTTAGCTGCGTGTCGGACTGGTTATTATTGGTATCGGGCTGCACCTTTTCAGGCAGTGTGCTGGTACGATTTATGTGTTATTATAGTAAAACAAAAGCAAAAAATTACTTGGTTTGATAAACAAACAAAAACCGCTACATTTCACAAGCTACGAGTATGATGGTCGTGACCAGATATTTTCTGGGAGTGTTCTTTTTCATATGCAAATATTGACGTTTTAATCATATGCAAGTAAATTGTATTCGCACTTGCATCTCTGTGTTAACACTGTATATTGCTTTGTCTTTTAACTCATATGTTCTATTTTATCAAATCACCATTGCTCAACAAATATTTCATGTATATTGGCTGCTTGCCGTAAATAAATAAATAAATGACCTAACCTAACCTGGCATGATATCTAGTCAACTGATACTGGATATAATCTGATTCTTATTACCGCGGCTATAACTTTTTAGCACAACACGAGAGGTATGAAATAATACATATTCAAACGGGGTGAAAATTTGCAAGGACTTAAGCGAACCTTTTTGGTAAAGGCCTTACAATTCAAATAAAAATGTAAGGCAATGCTCGATGAAATAGCGTTCACAAATATTTGTAAATATGTGTTCAATTGTTCAGATTCAATACAAGTTATACAAACAAACCCAATGTCTTTATTTATTCATCCTTCACAACTAAAATGTGGCTGATAATAATAATTCTATTTAGGAACCATTAGGTTTATTAATTACTATGAATCCTTATATCTCGGTTAAGAAGTGTAGAGCAAACCAACTCCCATGTTTTGGAATATAACATGAACACGGGGTGGAAAGGTGTGAGCAGTTAGCCAATGATAAGCCAGTTAGCAGACAACCCCGCCCTCCAGCCAATCAACGCCTTTGTGTACATACTGTTGTCATGGATACCATCTAGTCAGCTGGCTTTCACAAAATACTATCATTCAACACTGTTTCTGCTGATCAGGTAAGTCTCTTGCGATATGTAACTACGATAATAAAATGTAAACTACGAGAAAGCTCTACTGAGCCGCGTACGAATATACAGATTAACCACTTCATTGTGAACGTAATGTGCTCTATTACCACGAGGCTGTTCGCTACGCTTTGGTCTCAGATCAATGTATTGTGTAGTTACGGTTATACAATGCTGTTGGCTACGGTCACATTCTTGCTTCGGCCTTCGGCCTCGGTTTGCGTCTTTTTCGATGTTTCGTATTTTATTTTAAACCGTTTCCTTAAACTTCGGTTGGAATTGAAGCTGTTTAGAACTTAAGAGCTTATAAGTCCTCCAAAGGTGTTTACTTGATAAAGTGTTTACTTTAAATGTGACAAACCATTTTGTTACATTTAAGGATTTTGTGTTAAGGGGTGCTAAAAAATATTGTTCTGTAATCTAGTAAAAATTTCATGGTTTTCAACATGCATGCTTACAATCTTCTTGTACGTATAATTTCAGCTACAGAAAAGGTTACAAAGCAAACATTTAGATAATTTAAAATTAGTTTTTGCATTTATTACACGAAACTTGTTTTTGTTGGTTAGCTAAAGGGCTAACAGAGGAGGCTATAGTACAGTGTAAAAAGAGTACACTAACCATGTTTGCTACAGCAAAAGGTTAGCTCGAACCCTGTATAAACAGGGGCTTTCGGTGTAATCGTCGACAAACCCTTCCAAGTCAATTCTAAAGAGCTTTTTCGGTAGATAAAATCTACAAAATACACATTTTCGAGCATTACATTCGACCTACTACACATTTTCGAGCATCCTTTCACTAGACTCTAGATACTGTAGGTCATATTTACTGTTGCATGAACCACAGAGAAGTGTGTATTTGATTTATTACAAGAACCGTTCGTCCTATTTAAATGGTCTGAGACCAAATAAAATGTGTTAAAATTTGCTCTAAGTATACCAGT
The DNA here is from genome assembly GCA_018831715.1 of Matsumurasca onukii. NCBI lineage: Eukaryota > Metazoa > Arthropoda > Insecta > Hemiptera > Cicadellidae > Matsumurasca > Matsumurasca onukii. The sequence continues at coordinate 7,232,314 of CM032066.1, read as the reverse complement.
GACAATCCCTAATAAAGAACGTTTTTCATCCAGATATATATTAGCCAAATGATTGTTCAAACTCGAAAATATCACGCGATATTATAAATATCTAAACAGGTTGTAACTCAAGAAGTTCTGAAAATATAGAACAGGGTTTATACTTAAATTGTAAATACTTTCATGTAAACGGAAACCTAGAAAGGGTGCAGGGTTTAGTGTTTTTAAGCCTAGCGCAGCGAGTACAGATCTTCCAAAGTTGAAAATTTGGATTTTTACTCCCCAGGAGGGTTCTTAACACCATCCCAAAATGTTGTGACTATTGCATCTTTTGCAAGGTTTGAAAGGTAAATTTTAGAAGGGTATTCCTTCTTCAACAATATTGATTTATTAACTTTTCAATCTTGTTGACTAAGGAGTACAACGATTGAGTTAGATGTGTTGTTGCTTGAAAATATCATTTCAATAGCGAAACATGTCGCATGACAAGGGTTTTGACTGTTGACGGAGGTAACTACCTAGTACCTACCTTATTCAGTTTAACAAATAAGTCCAAACCGGCTTGCTGATTGCTTGAATATTTCAGCCGCAGCTTATAACTGTACACTTTTGGCGAATTCGTATGTGAATATTAATCGACAATTTATATAAAATGTATAATTGATTTAGATATTTATAGTTAGAGATCACTATTGGGACGTGGGAGTCAAGTCGGTTCGTCATTGGGATAAGTTATACATCAAAACACTATAATAACAATGTAAAATGTATGTTTATATTGGTAACTAAAAGTTCCTTCAAGGAATAGTATGGATTTGCAATTACCCAATCAGAGATTGTAGATTTGTATTTGGTGAAACTTAATAGTAAATTTGTAATAGTTAATTTGTGAATTAAAAATGTGATACTAATTATTTGAATATAATTGCTAGTTTTGCTAACTTGCGTGTTGGAATGTTCCTCCTGGTTTCCGGACTTACAATCTCTTTACGATGAGGGGTCACAGATGGGGGTTTCAAAAACTGGGAGTGTCAAATTTGTAACTATTAAATAAAAGATCTGTAATATAACTGTGAAAATTGTCCAGACTTTTAAGTAGTAAGCGAGTGCTCTAAGAACTCTTCTATACTATAAACAGTGTTGGATACAAGATAGTTTTTTTAATTTTGTTTTAAATAATTTTGAATGATGAAGAATTTTTATTGTAGGGGTAGTTTTTGAAACAACAATATCCCTGCTTATGGTGGTTACCTTTTAAATAATTTCAGTCTATGGTATTCAACTCTGTAGTTGTCTACCGACCGCGTACCATGATTATGAATATCATTGCCTTGTACAAGGCGGCATTTGTTGAGGCAGAACATGATGGTTTCGTAAATGTAAATTGATGGAAAGGTAAGAATATACTCGTATATGGAGACAGCTTCTTATTGGAATTTACAATTAATTAAAGTTTGAACTCAAACAATCAATAAACTTTTTTATTTGCTGGGTGAGGCCTTTCATAAACGATGTTTCTATCTTCGGACCAAACACCAACTGAAGGTTATAAAAATACTCTGTGGTAATAACATAATTAACAAAATTTACAAAGAAACATATCAAAAATATAATTAATTGAAAATGAAATAAGTAATTTTAAAGTTATATGTATAAACAACTCACCATTTACAACTACGAGTATATACAACTCACCATTTTTATAGAATATATCTTTAGTTACTCTATGCTTATAACCTTCAGTTGGTGTTTGGTCCAAAGATAGAAACATCGTTTCTGAAAGGCCTCACCCAGCAAATAAAATAAAAGTTTATCGGATTGTTTGAGTTCTTTAGAACTTTTAAAGAGACTTTAAATTAAAGGTAACAATGTTTAGTCGTTTGAACGAAGTTTGGCACGAATCTCTTAGATTAAGATTGTCTAAGATTCGGACGGTATATTTCTGTAAAACAATTATCCGACTTATTTTTGTTTTAGCACCACAGTTTCCCCTTAAACATGTTCTATATTTTAGATACGGATAAACAATGCCATGATAAAAATACAATAAATTAAATGAATAAAAACATGTTCTGGGGGACAGGATCGGTGATCATGGTCCTAGGTCTAAGACTTACCATGCTGACGGCATGAATGTCTCATTTTTCCAAAGGAAATGTGATAACAATAATACTAATTATTGCGGACGTTTTCCATCGTTAGTGAGCAAGATGACCACTGGAAGGCGATGGAAAACGTCGCAATAATAGTTATACTATAAAGAAATTCTCTATCGACAACAACAAACGTTAATGGGAGATATATAAGCTCTAATATTTGAACAATTTATATTAAATTTAAAATTTTATAAAGCCAATATTATTTTTATTTGTGGAAACGAGATCTTTCAAACGCAAAGCTTTCTTCGTCAGATCTGACGAAAGAGAGTGGTTCTTAACACCATCCCTAAAAGTTGTAATCATTAGATCTTTTGAAAGGATTGATAGGTAAATTTTTTTGTGGTCAGACCTGACGAAGAAAGCTTTGCTTTTGAAAGATCTCGTCGGCCAAATAAAAGTAATATTGGCTTTGTGAAGTGTTTAAATTTAATATACAAACTTCAAGCCAAGAATAATACTAAATCCTAATATTTTGACGCTCAGCAATCACCGACAAGCTGGGTATGATTGTTTTAGTTTTTTATTACGGAGGGTTCGTTAGATGAAAACCAACTCAGGAGTGAAGTATCTTCGGTCTCAGCATCAAAGTCAAGATCCTTCACATCAGTATTAGAAAGGAATAATGAAGTGACATCAACATAAATGACTACTTCTTAAGACAATCTTTTGGGAAACTCATTGATGAGCAGCGAATTTAACCGTATTGCAAACGGTGGTCGACAGCGCGTTATACAAAGTTTTAAGCAATCTTCCTTAAATAATAAAACATAAATCACCAGAGACACCTTACATGGTCCCAAGTAGCCGATAAGCAGATACGCCAATGACACGACTCTCTGTTTCAACAAAATTCTATCGAAACACTCGAAATCATAACTTTCGTTGAGCTGAACAGGAATATTCAACATTTCAATAGAAGCTCAATCTTAAAACAAACTTTATTCAATTTTAGCGCAAGAAAAATATCAGATAGCCACAGTAATGTAAGGCGAAAATGAGGTCAAAGAGATCTACTCAACTAAATTCTTGGAATACACATTGATCTAGGTTTGACTTGGAACACTTACGTTTGCTCAAAACTATCCTCAGGAATAAATGTTTTGAAGAAACTGTCCAGATAAAATTAATTTTTATCGGAATTTCCTTTTGGAAACATGAGATATTCATGCCGTCAGCATAGTAGGCTGAGCTCGTGACCATAAAATGAGCACCAATCATGGCCCCAGAACACGTTTTGAGCATTTTGGCAACACTTTATATACATATACTCTACAAGTCCAATTTTTCCTGTCCAATGTTCATGAAATTGTGTACAAATGTTGCTGTAAATATCTCAGTTAGTTCGACATGGCAGAAATCGGCCTGCAATACCTTTTGGGAGGAGTTTGGTAAACAAGTTGTTTTAATTATCTAAAACCGTGCATTTCATCAGGATTTGATGGAATTTAAAATGGATATTTCGATAGTGCCATCAATGTACCAAGTGATCTTTGTTTCAATATGGCGGCCAAAAGTTATTTTCGCTGTAACAGCGTTATGGTTTAGATGGCCCAGCCTAGCTGAACGCGCGGCAATCAGGCTAGCCGTTCTACTTACATTTACGTTCATAACAACCCCTTGTTACCATGGAGATACATAAGTAAATCAGACCAGCCGTTTATAACGCAAACAATATACTGACACCAAATGTTTTTGAAGACCCTCCTCACCCGCGTCTGACCAGCTGTGGCTGCCGGTGGTTCAGCTGAGGTGGGCTATCATGTATCCGATTTCTAATATTTGAAATACGTTTTCTTCATGATATGTAAACAAAACTTGCAGTTAAGGCGTGATTACCAGGAAACTGGCTGGGGCCAGTGAACTAGTAATATGAAAACATTACTATTACCAAAGCTCAATAACCTCGTAACAGCCCATGGTAATAGAACGGCCGAATTAAAATGAGGTTGGGAACGGAAATAAGAGTAACTATTTGCAAAGGAAATTCAAATTCACTCATGCAAGCGGTGCTTTAGTGCTTAGCTGCGTGACGGCCTGGATTTAAGGTCTGTTCGCGCATAGCTTTTGAACGCGGCTATAGTTTTACATCCAGTTTGCGCTTATTATAAAAGATCTTGATTTCATAGTGTCCCATTGAAAATCTCTTTTGATCGGACCAAAATAATACGTCAAAAAAAGAATAGCTCAAAAACATGTATGGTGCTTATGTTGCGCGGTATTTTCACTATCTCCAACCATATAAGGACTTTAATGGTACTATTTTGATTTATAGATAAATTTCCAACAACAGCCTTTAATCCTTGAGTGTTTGAGTGCTAACGAGATAAAAACATGTTTTCGTCTAAAATACTTGAAAATGTTTCTTTGTTTGTATGTATAGAATTATAGTCGCCGAACTATATACTATTGATCAACGTTTTAAAGGAACCAAGTAAGGGTCAAATTTTATAGTCTTTAAGAAAATATACATTGTTAATATGCTAGCATTCATACTTACCAAGTTATGACTTCCTTCTAGCTAAAAAACACGTAATCTTTAGAGTATTATGTAAGTTTGAAAGCTATAGAGACTTGTTATTCTTTAAAAACGAGCAGTTAGAACAATCGTCAAATTGCGAAGGAAACCTTAAAACCCTGAAACTATTGACCTGATACCTTGCCTCTACATTTAAAGACGTATCTCTTACAAATCAAAAGGTAATACCAGAGTTACATACATACACTCTATGATACTAAAGGCAGACAGCTACCGAACTGGGAGACACATAGCGGTAATTCATGAACGTTAACCTTCCCAGTCAAGAAGCTCATTTAATCAACCGAATACCAAATTCGTTCAAAAATTCCTCTGAGCTTAAGGCGTTAAAAACTCGTCTAAAAATCCTGATTTCTCAAGCATTTTATTGCAAAAACAAGTTCGCGACATTCAACTAGAGAACCTATTATTGGCTGACTGACTAGAGACTTAAGTGGTTACATTCAAATGTATGGGAGGTAGGAGAGTAAAAACTGTACGTTTGAACGAGATTTTGATAATAAACAAAAAGTATAGACACAAAGATTTGACTTGTGTACGTGCAATAACACATTTATTTATTTATTTGCTATACCTGATAGCCATAGCTTAATACAGTTTAAATGATCAGTGCTCAAACCACCTGCTCGGGTCTCAACATGAACATGTATTATGCAGGGTGTCATTGAAAAGCCAACTGTGGGGTGTGGACTAATGACATAACCAGCGCCACGCGCCGTGACGCACGCACTACAAACACACGCGCACACACACACACCCATGTATACATATTTGATTCTTCTTTACACAAAAGGTAACAAAAGTCTTCATTAAAGTTATCTTATATTTCGTCGACTTACTTGGCTTTATCATGGCCTTAAGTAAAGAACAACTGGCTGGACATTCCATATCTTTCTGATTCCAGTAAACTTGCTCAGGCTGCCTATTTTTTCATGACGTGTAAAATCTGAAAATACATCACCGTTCAACTGGTTCACACAAAATATAAAGTAGCTCTTACGAAATATGACTATTACCCGACTAGAACTGTTTTACAGCGACAATGCTACCAACCGTTGTGTTAAATTGTAGCAGAAACGCTGGTTCACAGCAACAGACAGTATATTGAAGAAATTTGACTGAAACATGATCAGTACCGCCGTTAAAATCCGGCATATTAGGTGAATATTTATTCTCCCTTCTGGCCCATGGTGGAGAGGATGGTGGGAGCGTACGATCAGAATTCTAAAATGAATGTTTAAAGAGTGTTAGGAAGAACACCACTAAAAAAAATGTAACACCTGATATTAACTAGTTGGATAACACACACTTAAACAACGACGATTTAATCAACGACAAGAAAATTCATTGTATCAATAATTTTGTTAAGACAGCAAATTAGACAAAAAATCCTGTAGCCTATTTGGGATGAAGGTAAAATAAAGGTAAAGTTTGTATTGTTAAACGAAGCGAAGTTAGGGCTAAAATTTCTTTCTTCGACCTCAATCCCGACCTTTACCAAGCGTTGCCGCAGTCGCTTAACAAATTGTTGAGTGGAAATGCGGGGTTGAACTAAATTAGACTTGCCACTAGTAATAATAGATCTGAATCCTGGCCAAGATACGATGGTATGGCGCGTTGACTAGTAAAATTGAAAACTCCATAAGTGACACGGTTACAACTTATCCAAAAACTCCGAAACCAACAATTGGAAAGAACTGAAGAAATTAATGAAATATCTTGAAAAGCCAAACGTTCAAATGCCCCCTGTTTGAGATGGGAAGACTAAAGGAATCATTGTATTTTGTATTAACTATTTTACTCGTACTTGTTGACTACTAAAATAATGTTTACTTGTTTACTAAGACCTTGTCTGAATACCCTGTGTATTTTACTATCTAGGAAAGGGTATTTTGTGTTCAGGAACAATGGTCCGTTTAGTTGGTGTATATTTACATTTGAGAAACATAATTATGTAGATAAATGTTTGTGCTCAGGAAAACATTAATTACTCCGTTGTTACGTCTTACTGCGCAACAAACTGGGTCTTAAAATGTTTTATTTGCCACGTATTGTTTATAGTCTTGTGAATTACCATATAGTTTAAGGGGTTTGAGTTTTTAAGCTTAAAAGTTTTATTTGACCGCCATTTTAAACCGAAAGTGAAAATTAGACAAATTTATTTTTTAAAGGTCGGTATTAATTATATTAACAAATGTGCAAAGTTTGAAGTTTGTAACTTAATTTACCTTGAAAATAATAATTATTTAGTGAAAACACAGACAGACAGACGGAAAACTAAGCGAGATAGGCCTATGTGTTATAGGACATTTTTTGTTTATTATGACCTAAAAAACCACCTGGTGAAGTTTGATCCCGTAATTACTGGACACCCTGTAGATAGATAAGCTTGACTCTATTATATTATATGCATATACTTGTTTAGCTTTAAGCGCTGCAGAGCGCTTAAGCAGAGAGCTTGGATTTTAAGGAAAATACAAAATATTGATGGGCTGTGAATTGTTTCAAGTGATTTTTCCGCTCCTGGAACTGACTAATAATCGTGGTTGGCTTTTCGGTATAAGTTTTATTGCATTTCTTTCTACTGCTGTAAACGAACCGTGTCCGAAATCAGGATAGCATTCAATTGACGGTGTAGTAACTACATTACTTATCAGACGGATAAAAGGTGCATGTGGTAGGGAAAAGAAAATGTGGTAAAGAGACTCGAACGTAACTAAAAACTGCAAGGGATTACTAGCCTATCAGTGTAAAAATACAGTCTTAAAGAAAAATGGCATATTTACCTTAAAATCTAAGATAGGTCACGAAGTTCCGCGTCTTCGATCTTCTTTCTCCTCTTCGTGCGATCCCTGCATGCTTGTCACGGGTCCCTGATTTCGGGCCCCGGAGTTCCGCGTCTTCGATCTTCTTTCTCCTCTTCGTGCGATCCCTGCATGCTTGTCACGGGTCGATTTCGGGCCCGGAGTTCCGTCTTCGATCTTCTTTCTCCTCTTCGTGCGATCCCTGCATGCTTGTCACGGGTCCCTGATTTCGGGCCCCGGAGTTCCGCGTCGATCTTCTTCCTCCTCTTCGTGCGATCCCCATGCTTGTCACGGGTCCCTGATTTCGGGCCCCGGAGTTCCGCGTCTTCGATCTTCTTTCTCCTCTTCGTGCGATCCCTGCATGCTTGTCACGGGTCCCTGATTTCGGGCCCCGGAGTTCCGCGTCTTCGATCTTCTTTCTCTCTTTTGTACGCGATCCCCTGCATGCTTGTCACGGGTCCCTGATTTCGGGCCCCGGAGTTCCGCGTCTTCAATGTTCTTCGTGCGATCACGGGTCCCTGGTTTCGGGCGAGTTCAAAGTGTTCGCTCTTCTCTTCCTATGAACAGAAGCTGCCCACATGTCTGAGAAAACATACCCCGTTAGTTATAGGCCTATAGTTATACCAAGCGTTCGTGTCCCTTTACCACATAGGAAGCAGTTGAAATTTACATTTCGTAAAGTGAGTTTACTTATTAAACATTACATTGTTTACTACTAAATTTTGCTATTTGTCCTCGTCCTCAGCATTTTTACTTGTGAAAGGCGAGGGTGTCACCTTATTTATTATCATGATAATATGCATACAGGCTCATAATATTTTAAACAGTAAACATACCAAACATTTCTTAAATTAAGAACTATAATTAAGTTTTAAGATCCGTGCTATCCACGAGGTTAGTGTACATCTAGTAACCAGTGACTTTATAAATGAATAATATCATACCAAAATTGTGTTGGAAATTTAATTTTCTCTCTCGTAGGGTTGGTTGAAAATGTGATGCGACCGACTTATGTTTTGTCCGTATTGCAAAACAATAAGGTGAACAGTTTATTCTCAATCTTTGATAAGGTTGGCCTAATTTAAATTTGACTAATTGGCTTAAATCAACCCAGCTGGCAGTGCATGATGACACGAATTTGACGAAAGTAAATGTTTCAATTAAGTATACAACATTAAAAGTACAATCAGTTCATAACGAGCAATACCAAAGTCGTATACCTTCGCAAAGCCAAATAGGTAATACCGGTACATATAACCCAAAGATTGAGAACAATAATGAAAAGGTGCATATAATACGAACTTAGGCTAACGTTAAAAGCTTAAACAGCATTACCTCTTAATAAACTATACAAATAAAGGCAAACTGTTTTTATAAGATTACAACACACACAAAGTTCCATATTGAACGGAATGTTTCACAGTCCCCCACTTTACTTTTGAACAACTGACAGAAAAGGTTTAAACTTATTGGCCAATGGTTTTAGTGTACTAAAGTACTTTTAACGTTATCGAGGCTATCCTGAAAGGGTTTGGAGGTAAGTTTGGAATTCTTAATAAGAACCTCTACTGTGCGATCCCTTTTTAAGGACCATAGAAATACAAAACCGAAGCTATCTCTAATAATAAGTGGGTGGTTTGGACTTAGTAGCACCAATTAAGAGCACCAAGATCAATTGATCTGAAGACAATTTTAATTAATTTTAAAGCCATACAGTATTAAATGTGATTGATATGTAGTTTGCTTCGTGTTTTCTACCATCAAACAGTTGAGTACTAATGCATAGTGGATTAAATACAGGAACAGAACAATGTAGTAAGAGCGAACAGGGAACCGGCCGTCATAAGCCGTCAAGCAACCGGGTTCCCTGTGTCACAGGCCGGACTGTTGCTATCAAACCACAGATCAAACAAACATGTTGTGTCATTATAAAAACAAATATTTCTTCCACCGTATTGAAAACCACATCTTGATCAAGAAATTAATTACCATTTTACAGATCCTGCACATACGTACATCGGTTGGTCGACATATACCATTAATATTTTTTCCAACAGGTCAGTAGTAGGCCGAGTGGACGCAAAGTTCAGACAAGTAAAATACAGATAGACAAAGTGCCGAGTAATCGAGATAAAACTTAACTGGAGCTTAAAAACTTAACCACTTAGCTCAATCCATCAATAGGATAACTATAACTTATTTAAAGTAGTTACACAATACACAACCTACTTAAAAGTAAAAGAAATAACAAATTTTACTGAAAATGTTAGCACTAGATACATACAACTAAAGAACTTATAAAATACAAGGATTTAAGACTCACGATTCACCATACGATAGCCATGCATGCAGCTTCACCCAATAGAACTCTTCATTAAAATTATGATTTCTAAAATATTTTTGTTTCCATAGAAATACAGTACAATATTTTAATTAATTTTTCTAAAGCAAAACATGTGCTAGGTTAGTAAACAATCACCAATGTTTGACACATAAGTTCATATAGTTTTAATAAACACTAAACATCTGTTCAAACCGTAAATTAATTTTATAACATCGTATCAATAATTTTGAAAACTAAACTGTTGAGCATTAAACTAGTTTTTATTACTTGTAGTGTATAGTGTATTCATCTAATAAGAGTTTCGACGAAAAAGCCAAACATTATTGGAAGCAACTAATTATTCAATTTAATAACCGATGACAAAAAAGTCGCGATTATTCACTTTATAAATTAACAACGCAAATACCCAGCTATGTACACAAGAAGGTTGCTATATAAACTGTATTTATGATACGATTTTGATTAAACGTATAAACGAATTTTCGGCACCATACCTAACACGTACACAGAGATCAACAAAATCCGATCAAGCACTCCAAGATGGCAACGAAAACTATTTTCCGCCACCATCTTGGTCTGGCTGACTGTTGATTTCTAGTACGCATGTTAGTTACGGAGTCATAAACCTTATATATTGAAATTGGATCATAATTACAGTTTTAATAGCAAATACCCATTTTTTGGAGAAACGCCTACCCAAAGTTCACTTCCGATAAACCAATTTTCCTGTTTGACGTACTTGAACCGTAAGATTAACAAAGCGAACATTTGTACCAAATTTCATGATAGTCGGGAAAAAATTTCGATTTGTCTACAAATGTGACCACTCTGGGGGTCTCACACAAATACGCACTCACACAGTGTTATAATTTTAAATAATGATTTACTGACCACGCCAATGGCATTTTTAGTTAGTTACTTAGCCTAAGGTTTGTAGGCATTACAGTATACCAACATACTTAAGAAAGTCGTTACAGACCTTTACTTCTTCGTTATAAAGAATATACTAGTACAATCACATGATGTGCTAATTAGGAATTATCATGAAGTGCACACTCGCGCCCGTCCTGCCCGTGCCCCACAGCTAGCCCCAATTATATACTCTGCACCGCGCTATAGGTGAGGGGCTTAGAGACTGCTGAAACACTTTCCCTTGCCGTTGGATCTCTGTTCTCTGTGCTGTAACAAAACAAGGATACATCCGTCCTCTATCTCGCGGTTAAATACATTACACTTGCTTCTTTCATATTTCGGTTGTTGAAGACCATAATTTAAGCCCGATATACTAAGTATTTGTGATTTAGTTCAAGTTCCAAGCCAAATTCACAAAACACAATACTAGGAGCAAAAATTCATTACATTTAGACAATATTCTCATAGATTAGCATACATTTATGGAAATTGGAAACTTCCATCACGAACGGGTGCAAAAATTGTTTAACAAACTTCCCGAAAACATTAAATCCACTCAAAATTTCCAACTCATTCAAATAAAGGAGTTAAGAGCTTATCTATTTGGAATGCTCATACTACTTACTGTTGGGGAATTTACAGATCAGAATTTAAATAGTGATAATTTAATTTTATTATACATTAACTAGGTTTTGTAATACTTTAGGCTACTCTTTACTAATTGGTTTACCTTTTTTTATTTTAAATATTTGTTATACTTGTTTTGTTTTTGTTGTTTGTTTCTTTTCCTTTTCAGCTTTGCCAACACAAAGCTTTTTTGTATATTCTGGCAAATAAAATTCTAATTATTATTATTATTTCTTATTGGTTGGGGGCTATTTAGTGTTAAATGCATTGGATGATTCCAAAAGCCTTGGACAATATTGATATTCTAATGAAATTAAGATATTTTTGTAATGACGAACAGAGATAGTGTTCTTTTTATTACATTACAACTTAGTAAGCCCAATCTGGTGGTCAGAATTGATAAAAATCCCCTCTTTCTAAGCACAAAATACATGGAAGAAAATTTCGGAGAATATATCGCTTATTTGAAAGAAGGAATTGTTTTCCTGGAAAGTACGATAGTATTAATAATCCGCGGTTGAGCCTGTTGGGACTACGCGACTGGACGGTGTTTGATACGGGACGAGTGATTACTAGTAGTTCGCTGTGAACCCGACATTGTGTTGATTCCAGTGTTCGTTACCAGGATGCGCTAGCATTCGTAGCTACTCACTTGCCTCAGCTGAGTGGATTGCAGGTTAACCTTGGGTGCACTAGACGTCTTTCTCCGCCGCGCCTCGTTAAAATAAAATGTGATCTAAAAAGAGTTCAAATTAAACGTTAAATTTGATCTCATATCGAAAAGCTTCGTTTTAGGGCCTAGTGATGAAATATACTATGATTTGGTGAGTTAGGTCAAAACCACATTTTTTTTCTAGCTTCTTCATTCCTTTGAAATGGGAATCATCAGTGGTTTTAAAAGAAATTTCAAATCTACCCCAAATCCATGTTTTGGTATATTTTTATACTTGTCAACTTTCTTTTTAGCGGAAAATCCATTTTACATTTTATAAATACATAGTTGTTTCAACAATATTACTAGAAAATTACATAGGACATGAAATAAATAATATTTACTAATGTTGACAAGATGTACGAGTATGATGCGTGCACTATACAGTAAAGGATGGATAAGTATAATATAAAAAGTGACAATGAATAAATAGATACTTCTGTTGACGGGTCCCTATGTAAACCTGGCTGAAAAGGATGACGGTAAATAATCTATTAATCTACCACTGACCCATTGGAACCTGACCCGATTTACAAATTGTTTCACGATAGCCGTCGAAGATCGGTTACCACTTCGGCTCCCATTGTGTACTGTCTGGCTCGTGTTGTTTGAGGTGAAAAAAACATAGATCGAAATGTATTAGAAATGTATGAAATAGCAAGATATCAAGCTTTACGTTCGTAGCAATTATCCATGTCTATAAACTGAACTTCGTTTATGTATGTATAAATTAAACATACAAATTGGTCAGTTTGAAACGGACCTTGTTAGTTGTTGTCGGTGGTGGTGGATGATAGTTATAATGTATGCGTTTATTACATGCTCTGCAGTGTCGTGTGCGGCCACGCCTCAGCCGCAAGTACAGATGGCAGACCTGCAATTATCTGTGACATATGACAACACACTAGCTCCCTGCTCAACACTCACTGACTTTCCCCATCAATAATTAACTGACAGAAATCAAACTAAACACCAGACCAACACGCAGCTGCCCTACTCGCGTGAGTGAAGCGAATTGCCTTTTCTATTTATTATGTACGAAACTGTGAGCGGATTTGCGTCAGCCTTCGGCCTCAGGTTTGCGTACCCTATCCCGACGGATGATGCGCTTCAGTTTTATATGCTCTAACAATAAAATCAATTGAGGTCAATAAAAAGAACATTTACATAGACCACTCGCACCCCGCTTTCATTGTGAAAAATCCGTCCGCCATTCGAGAACGGATTGACAGATCTCTTTTGGCAGTAGGATGTATTACACCAAATCCAATATTGACTGAATTCATCCTTTCTGGGATTTCTTCTTGAGTTAAACTCCTTGAAAACAGCTATGTTGTTGTAAGTCACCTGTACAGATGAGGGGTGCGGTTGTTGTGGTCAGATAACAGCTGGTCACTCTCATGTCCATTATTCACCTCCAGTAACCCTCACCTCAACATGCTTCATTATTCAGTCCACGTCCACTTGTCAACTCTTGCTCTGCGGAACAAAGGAATTGGCGATTCAACATCCCTTCAATTGTGCACTTTTGGTGTCATAACTACACATTTACGAAGAAATTTTAAAGTATGAAAACAGAACCAGTTAAAAGAAAAACAAACAACTTATCTTGAAACCCTTTAAAACCACCTTGAACAATACAATGAAATTAAAAAAATTAAATCTATACAAAACGTTTGTCTATTGTGAAATGCTTGTAAACGACTGGTCAAATGCTTTCGATTACCATTTCCATGTCTTCCTCCAGTTCAGGAATCGTTTGGGATCTGTCTACCAAAGCTTTGATTCAATATCTTCACAATTAGCAATACAATTGCCTTTTCATTGTTTGCCTCTTGGACATCAATTTGAAATAAAATAGGGTAGTAGTTACCTCTGGTATCCAAAAATTGTGTTGAGGTTGTTTCATACCCAGAGACGTTTCGATAAAAACATCATCGTCAGACGTACAGTCTTATTGAAATCGCCTGTTGGCTTCATTGTTCAAGATTGAGACATCGTTTTAACTTTTCACAATTTTACTTTCTGAAGACATCTTAGAAGCTTGTTTTCACCGGCTAAAGACATCTTCAGTTTAATAATAAAGGTATAATCAACTGTATATTGTAAACTTGAATATCACTTAAAAGTAAAACATATGTACCAAAAAGAAAATGTCATCTTATAAATTTAGATACTTATTTATATGAAACTTCTCGTATTAGTCGAAAATGTTCTTTGAGGAATCCTAACGTTTTGTTCGATTTTTACTTTAACTATTAGTATGAATATATTACTAAAATTTAGAAAGGTTGGGATATGTGTGTTTTAAACACGCCTTGCAAGCACTTTCAATTTGGTTTCTTTTGGTCAGGAAGGTTCTTTGTAAAACTAATGATGATGATTCAAATTTGATAGAGTGGTTTTCGTTGTTACAGTTGAAAATTAAGACACATTACACATTACGACGAAATTACACCGAAATAAATTCACATACTTTTACAGTTCTATAACAAAAGCAACTAAATAAATGTGAATACGGTTTGCAGAGGTATGTGTTTAGGCGTACTACGACTGATTATATATTCTCAAAACAAATATTACTTATTTCTCTGTAATGAACTCTAATAACTCTGATTTCGGGTTCTAGGATGGAAGGTAAAGAAGCTCAGTGCCGCGTGTGTGGAGACAAGGCCTCAGGTAAACACTACGGCGTGGCTTCATGCGACGGCTGCAGAGGCTTCTTCAAGAGAAGTATTCATAATTACCCAGACCGACAGTACCCTTGGTAGGGGAGTCTATAATATATATTCGGATAACCCATTCAAGGTCACCCGAATTTTCAGGAAGGGCAATTCTCAATCTAGCCGACCTTCAGCAAAGTATCCGATAAGGTATTTCTCGCGAACTTCGTTGACATTAACGATCATTTAAACTATTAAAAAACCTATGGGTTTCCGAAGTTGCAAGTCTACTATTGACAGCCTTTTGAATTAGGGATTGAAGTAGCCTGTTCTTTATAACGAAGAAATGGACGCCTGTAGAGAGTGTCTGTGGTGTGCAGGAACCTGGACTACGTGTGCAAGGAGGAAGGGCAGTGTGTGGTGGACGTGTCCAGACGCAACCAGTGCCAAGCCTGTCGCTTCAACAAGTGTCTCACCGTTAACATGAAGAAAGATGGTCAGTAGACACTCATTCCCCCTTTCAGATGACTGAATTCATAAAATAACTATTAATGCGACAGTGAGAGGATTATTCGCCAGTGACTGCAGGCTGCGCCGGTTATGTTTAGGTTTCAGACATTGATTTTTAAATACCATCAGGTTCGAATTTAAAGAACAAGTAGTTTTTTCATAATCAAGTTTCCAAGTTACAACAATTTACCTCATAAAAATTTCTTGATTATAACGGTAATAAAAGCATAAATGAGGTTAAAATCTTATTTAAAATGAAAACTTCTTTATTTATACTCGTAATATCTACCCCCACAAAACACTATGTGGCGGATTTGGCAAAATGTTTAGTTCAGTGAGTTTGTCCGTTGTAGACTTATTGAATTTTAAAAAGTTGGGTTCTTTCAGCAGAATTATATCATGTATTTATATCATCATATAATTATCAATTATTATAACCATTTCTAAACCAAATTTGTCTAGGAGGGTAAATCGTTACAGATGGTGGTCTCAAGGTAAATAAAGATACGTTTGTTTGTCTTTCAATGTTTACTTGAACTGGTGATTTGATTCTGAGCATTGAAAACTTAGAAGTTATGAATATTTTAATCAATTTTAAAAGAGTGATTGCTAAAATGTCTAATTTATCTTAAAATGTCTTAAAACAAGTTTTTGGGATCAAAATACAACACTTTGATTGAAGTCTCCGGATCCATTGCTTTGGGTTGTTATTTCATGTTCATAACCCCCATACCCCAGTGGTTGTCACCCAGTTAAAATTCTTAAAATATGACTGTGACTGAATTCAATAAAACTATTAATACGATATCTGGAATATATTTAATCGAGATACTTTACACACGAAATACAATACCTGGTCGGATACATGAACAATAATCTAATATTTTGAATAGAATTGGTCTCGACAGGTGTCAACAATATTTGCTAAAACCACTAAATATATCCTTCTAATTTAAAACGTTCTTTACCCCTCAAAAATTCTCTATTTTGATATTTCCTTTCCGTTCCACAATTATTTACCGATTAGTAGAAAAACAAACAAATCAAAATCAAACTTTACAAAGTCTTTAAAAGAATTACTAAGTCTACTATTTAAAAGCCAGTTCAAATTTTGGGGGTAAATTAAATGATATAGATTAACGTTACTAAGGGGTGCTTTTAGTAACATACGTCTTATCCAAATGATACTAGAAGGGATCGAAACATGTACAATGCATTGACTGCATGTGCTGAATTATACCATTTAATTATTTATCTGGAACACTGAAGTATGGTGGCTGAAGGGGTTAGCAACAACATGTAAAACTGTAAGATCAGGCGAGGAAAACTTTGACTAATGAGTCTCCCAAATCAAATAAATGGTTTTATTGAACAAACATGTTAACAAATATCTATCTATCTCAGTTGTCAATGTGATCTAATATATTGCATTCTTGACATAAATTCTAGTACGCAACTAGTGTTATTATACTACTATACATAATTATACTATTTATACTCGTACATACTATTCACATTCACTTAATGAAAACAAACCTATGAATGTGTGTTTTATATGAAAAATTCTTGTATTAAGCTTCGTTTGAGATATTATGTGTTAGAACGGACTTTTAATCGAAAATCATTTAAAAGTTGTGATTTTATTCCAGTGCTTTAACGTTTTAGTTATCAGCGAAGTTATAGTGGATACAGTTTCTAAGTACAGAATATTGACAAATCTCTCGAAGTCATTATTTGACTCAAGCCCATCATTAAGAATAAATTTGTTTTATTTCTCAAGCAGCCGGTTTGGTATGGAGGGCTCTATTAGTGAAGCTTTCACGGTGTTTATTTTGCTTACATTGTCCTGTAAATGGCCGGAATGAGTGGTGGTGACTGCCATAAGTGGATGTGGATGGTTAGATGGGGTGTAGGGGGTTGTCAAAACAAGGTGTCAGCGGCAGTGTTTGTGTCAGCTGACTGATCTCACGGCCTCACCCCCTCACCACACCCTACACCCCCACACCCCACGTCAACACTCAACAGACACCCATTACCTCATCAACCAGTGACGTCTCACTCTCTTTGTTCAACTTCTTATTTCTTCACTTGTCATAACCAATTACCGATGGCCCAAAAGTATACTTTTCCGATACTCTACTCGTATTTTACGTACATGTGTTTCTATGGTTTTAAGCAATACCTTCAAAAGAAATGGCATACCAATATTTAATTATTTTAATTCAATAATATAAAATTATGCAGCAACTAGATAAAATTATGTCGTATTTCGTGGTGAGCTGTAAGATCGTGCTTTCTATTATTTACAACATAATGTACAACATCTGTAACAAGCTAAACAACAACCTGCGTTGCGACTCGTTACTAGCCTACAACAGTTTAATTTTTTATTTCTCTATTTTATTATTTTCAGTTCTCGTTATCATTTTTGGCCCCTATATTTTAACGGGTTTTTATGAGTTCTGCTCATAGAGTCATCGCCATCATATCAACATAAGATTGAGATAGCATGACTATATTGACTGATATAATGAGATATGTCACGAATACTGTATAGAGTAGTGATATATGATGATATGTCTTAACATATAGTAGTGTTATAAGTGGTAGTATATTTTTGTGTTTGTCATATAGTTTTGTTGTCAACTTAATTATGTTATTGTACATTAACAAAAAAATATATAACAAAATAAAGATGTCAAGTGTAAGAAACCTTTGTGTATATTTGTGAACAAATGCATGCAGAGTTAGTTCGTAAATACATCTTTTAATTAAGTTTAATCAAGTTTTTAAGCTAAGCTGGAGCATAGAGCTGTGCTTAAAATATTTTAGTAGATATTATTTATTTTAGACTATGTTGTAACACAATTTTCATTGTGTCAGACAACAATAACGTAACA
The DNA here is from genome assembly GCA_018831715.1 of Matsumurasca onukii. Lineage (NCBI taxonomy): Eukaryota > Metazoa > Arthropoda > Insecta > Hemiptera > Cicadellidae > Matsumurasca > Matsumurasca onukii. The sequence goes on along the minus strand of CM032066.1, from coordinate 7,214,168 downwards.
CCTTATAATGAAACCTCTTAAAAATGTTAATTTAATAATTAAATCGTAGAATTCATTACATTACTATATATAACAAAACTGGTTTACATTTCATTTACGTTTGTTTTGTGGAACATGTGACACTCACTGTGTGCAGTTTGTGTTTCAGCTGTGCAGCACGAGAGAGCGCCACGGGTTCAACATCAGCACATGACTACCGGCACTTCCTTCCCCTCGGCTCACAGATACATCACACCTTACCCCTTGCTGTACCAACCCATCAACCTGCCTTACCTCCCCCCTGCCACCACCTCCTGCTCACAACTAGGTAAGTGTGAAGCCTAATAGTGCACATATATTTCAAGTCAAATTTTAGCAGACACATTTAGGTGATACATGATTTTTTTATTAGATTGGGACAAGCAATTATGTGCGGCCTTTATTTTTGTGAGTGCGTGTTCACTGAAAATCTCATTACCAGGGCGTGACATTTTCTTATTATACGATTCTTCCTACTGTCCTCGTAACTGAGTCTAAACATTCAGCAATTCGCCAGCATTGCCTTTTATTTACTCTAGTGTCCATTCATGATATCTAAATGTAGATCTACTGTCACAATAGACTCTCTAACGAACTATCATTTTACATGTTCATTTACATAAATGGTTAGATAACACGTGTTCCAAATACAACGTTGTATAACAATTCTATCCCATGTCAAAGAATTTCTTTAAAATGTTCAAAGATATTCGAGGAACGTTTTAAGGAGAGTATAATTATACAATAGTAGGTAGCCTGCTGTACCGAATGACAATCATAATTATAAACAAAAAATTAATTGTATTAGCATTTACATAGAGTTACAATATATTTACATGACATACAACATTCAGATTCTTTAAACGTTATTTTTTGTCGAGCTACCTCAAAATCAGGAATTTTTGCTACGAAACATGTACAATCTCAGACTCAAAGGACTCTATAAGAAATAAAATCGCCTACTACTAATTTCCAGTATGTCGGGTAACGACAAGTTTCCAAAAATACTAGAAGCGTCTGAAGGGTAAAAGAAAGCACCGTCGAAAAGTTATATGCCATACATTACTGTTATATTTCATAAATGGAATGCCTTGTTCACATAACATTTATTTTGTTCACAACATATTTTTTCAGTTTAATTAAGTATTATTTCAACCACGTTACTTTACTTATAAATCTGTCAGGTTATTCCGCTTACTTGCTGTACTGTTGACTGCATTCACCAATAAATTATACTATTCGGTTTGTTTCTTTTAGGTTTCTCATTTCCACATCAACCTGCTCCTTCAGGGAAGCAAAGCTTTTACAGTTACTTCCCAAGATTCGATCCTCCTGACAAAGAAGATGAAGTTACAAGTTCAGAAGAAATCAAGAAGACAGAACAAATATTATCAGGTACTATACTATGTATGCCTAAGTTCTTTCCTCTAGAGTTTTATTAACACCTAAACACGGTCCGTGTAGCTTTATTCATTAGGCCTTACAACAAACAGGTTGTATTCTAACTGCCTGATTCTGAAACTAAGCATTGTATTTAGTCATTGTCATCTATCTTAATTCAGATGCAAGGGAATTAGTTACCCTTTTAAGAACATTGTCCACAAATAATTTGCGAGCAGAACTTAGATGTGCTGGGAGCCCAAAACCAGCGGTGTTCGGAGAACTTACTCTACTTATTGTAGGCCTAGGCCTAGGCTCTATCTTTGCTCCTTGAGGTAAAATGTTGATTTTTCCAAAGCCCACCACTTCTTGGTGTGGCCTAAGGCTTCTATAGAGTATTTTACCATGTTGTAGGAGCCTACTACAAAACAATCGTATAGACATCTCCTTTCCTTGTGAGTTGTGTGCCCAAAGTCCAGTATTCTTGAACAGCCCGACCTTCAAGAACTCCAGTTTGTCATGTAAGAAAATAACTCGGGAGATAAATTAGATTATGGCACTTACAATAAAACGCATTTCGACAAAGCAGCACCTAACGCGTTTACCAATTCCCAATCGCAAGAAAATATAATGATTACTCAGATTTGAAATAGATTTAACAGCACGGTCACAACTTTACGAACACAACATGTACAACATTTTCCCAACTGAGTAAATAGCAATGGACGGCATTATTTTGAACGTTCTAGTCCATAACAAAGCAGACAGACAATACGAACAACGTAGTAATCAGCTGTGATTCTGTGAACTTGTGAAGACTAATGGATCAGTGTTGCCCCTAAATCTTCATAAAATTCCCCTGTAGCTATACAAAATTCCCCACTTCACAAACGTTTTAAAGAGGCGGCCGGACAGAGTTCGTGAGATCCATTCTGGGCACCACCATTGATTTTAAATGTATGTCTATTTAAAGTCAATGCCACCACGCAAACTTTCCCATGTTAAATTTCCTATCCCGGGTAGATTCCGTTCAGGTTTTTAACACATTATAAAAATTTGTTAAATAATGATAAGTAATAAAGTATTTAATACAGATCAATTTTATGGATCGTCCACCTTTATACAAGTTAGTTATAAAAGAAAAAATAACATATTAACTATATTAGAGTCGACCTTCCATGGCTCCCTAGGATATCAATATTTACAGTTTAAGAAGAGGTCACTGTCTAAAATAAAGACTTTTTACATTCAAATAATTTATTCCATTCAACAATAACAATTATTGTAACAATAGGTTTTAACACATTTAACAATAGGTTTTAAAGACTACGAAAAATATTTCATAAACCATTGGCTTTAAACTACGAAAAAACAGGCAGTATTTAAAAGAATGTTGATTTTGTTACAGACCTGTGTATGTCAGAGTGCATTGAATGGGATTTGATTGGGTACCTAAAACAGGAAAACATTTAGCTGACTTATAGAGCCTTGATCTTGGTACAAATAAGTTTGTACAAATGACAAATAAGTTGTTTTATGTTCTTGTATTATGGTAATGTTCATTTTAATTCTGTAGACACATATCTGGGAGGAAACAGAGCTGGAAGGATATAGCTCACAAAGCGTTTTCTGGGGATAGCGATTTTAAAATTAGGAAAATTTGCAAATGATGGTTTCAGTAGGTCAGTGTACTAAGTACTAATAGGGAAAGTTTCTCTCGGGCAGCTTAGAGCCATTAGTGCTGCAGCATATAAAAACAAGAATGTTGATTATTTGAGTACAAAATAAAACATTTATTTGAAAATTCAAGGTCTTTTTCTTATAAAAACTAGTTTTTATCTTAGAAATAAAAATTTACTAAAAGAAAAATTTATTTGTTGGTGAAAGTCAAGTTTTGGGATTTATATTATGCAGCAGCATCAAAATATCTATGCTTCCAGAGAACTTAACTTTTAAGTGTGTTAACTTGCATAAAACATTGTTTGCAGTTTTACTCCATATCATAAGCAGTTCTCAGAGTTTCTTATTATTAAACAAGAAAGATTTTTATTTAAACATAAATTAACTTATGAGGAGAAAGCTTCTTATTGGAATTTTAAAATAACAAATCAACAACAACAACAAATAAATCAAATTTTCAAATGTATAACAAACATCCATTTGAAGCTGGAAGGAAAATGTTTAACCACTTACCCAATACAATAAGTTATGGATTTAAAATTATTCAAAACACATATATTAAATAAAACAAAACCATTTGTAAGCCAATTTGACAATAAATTCTGTTCTGTTCTAATAAAAATGTAGATCAAATACTCCAATAAAAATAATATATTTTGAATCTTTGGTTTTATTAACTTTTTTATTTTTAACATTTTTATTGAAGTATTTGATGTACATCTTCATTGTTTTATAAACTGTGTGTTTATTAGTTAATCTATAATATAAAAATGAATCGCAAAATGTGTTGGTGGCTCAATAACGCCTGGACCAATTTGGCCAAATTTTTTTTTAATGTTCGTTGGAGTTCAAGGATGGTTTCTGCGAAAAAATTTTAATAATTGCCGGAAAACCCTTAAAACAGTCCTTTTCTTTTCCCATACAAACGTTTTCCTAAAACGTAGTCAATTTGAGCTTTATTGCTATTTGTTGCCAGCTGATATCCCTATTTTACAGACATAAAACATATGTACGGAACAAAAACTGCCACATTACAAATCTTTTTGACAGGACAAAGTCTGTCGGGTCCGCTAGTTGGAAATAAAAATATGTCAGTTTGTAGAAACAGGTGTAAAGAGAATAGAAATAAATCATAATTTGGCGATTTCTTTGCCAATTAGGAGTAGAGCAGCAAATGGAGACAAGAAAGGTTTGGGAGTGCTACAGATTGTTCCGCTTGGAGAAAAAATGTTGCTGAAAAAGTCTTCTCAATTTTGAGTTGTAAGTTTAAATTTTCAAGCTCTTGATACATTTGGTTGTTTATGACAAACCAGGGGCATTTTAAAAATTTTCCGAGCATTTTCAAATAAGTTTTAATATTGCTAACTACCAAAAAATACAACTGTAATAAATTATAATCAATGTTAGATTTATTTTAACTTACTATCAATTTAGTTCTAATTAAAGATAAAAACTTAAAATGTCCACCGTTTCGCCAAGATTACTTCATTTCTAGGGCAAATTCAGAGTGGTGAGCATTCAAGCATGCCCCTCTCTCTGGACTTTATCAATCCTGCCATCTATGGTCAAATTAATTATTTTGAAAACTCTTGAGAAAGGTGAGAGGTTTTGAGGAAATACAACACTGTTTACTTACTTGGTCTTTTACTGCAAGTTTTGCTATTTATCATGAAAGGAAAATGTATTTCAAATTTCATTAAAATCGGAATACTCAATGCGCTGTTATAGCCAAATCACTTTTTTGATCACCATTTTGAAATGATGAGATGGATTTTGGACTTTTTTCAATTCATCATTGCCAATCAGCTAGTCATACTGCTGTTTCCACCTTGACTATCTTACTTAGTGTATTATTCCATTCCTAATTACACACAAATAATTATAAAATAGCGTAAAAGTAGAACATTAAAGACAATACGGGTTAATTAGGTAACAATTCATAAAACATAAGTAAATGACAGAATTTATTTAATAAAATAAATAAATTATAAATTATTTTATTCTAATAAAACATATTCACATACTAAACATTTTAAACATCAGTACTTACAATTTAAATTTATATCCAAAATATACATGTATTTACAGATTCATATCATAACACTACACATATGTATACAAAAATAACTATAGATCAGTAAATGTTTCAAATACTGTAATACATGTAGTAGTTATAATAAATATTCTAAAGAAAGGTAATTGTTCGTTAGTTGTATCATCAATTTAATAAAACTCTCATTACAAATTCAATGATTTTACTTATTTAAAAAATACATATATTTTGTGTTGAGGGGAAAGATGACACTACTCTGTGCTGATGCTGAGAAGCACGTCCTTGACAGTGTAGGCGAAGGCGGCAAAGCCGATGAAGATGAAGATGTTGGCCAATGCACTCTGGTAGGGGTTCTGAGCTCCGTCGTTCAAACCTTCGTTCTCATTCATCACCATGTTGGGGTTGCCGTTCAAGTGATTGTCGTTGCTGTCACTTCTCTTCATCTGTTGTAACTGTTCACGCCTTTCTAATTCCTTTTTCATCGTCTGGAAGAAGTAATGTATTAATGAGGTCCCAATCTACTGTGTTGTTCATACAAGATTTTATAACAAAACTTGTACTCTTTAAATTCTTAGATTGTATTACTTATCTGTTGATAGATTTAATATGCGTCGGTAAGTAGTACTGTACTCTGTAGATAAAAGCAGCAAAATTACATAGGCCTAATGTAAAACTGCAACTCCATGATGATATAGGAAAAAAGTACTTAACATAACTTTTCAATGTGACCATAATTTCCCTCCATTGGTATTTCATTTGATGGATTCAAAACTGTGTCCATGCAAGAAAAATTAAATTTTAAAATACCATCTTAGGACAGGGTGGCCACAGAAGTAGATTGGTAAAATTCACGCATATTTCCTTTTTTTGGGCAAAATACGCATTTTCAGTGTGCACTTCCACTGTTGCAGGCTTATCGCTTTACCGCGCAGTCTGTACCAACCTCTTTAAAGTTCATACCTTCCAATCGCAGTTTTACGCCCTCAGTATCCAATCGCCGTTTTAGACCTGGTTCGCTCCGACGACAGCTTACCGCTAATATGTGTTCGGACGCTCTTTTTACTCATTTTGACGGTTTCAACCAGGCATACTTGTTCAATCCATTTTTGCCTTTATCGTGATTTGTCCAAAAGCACTGCATTTACTTTTTGCCGTCTCTGCTGTATTTGATCGTAAAATGACTGCGGCGTTAGTTGCCCCACGCCTGTAGAATGCAGCACTTATCTATTTCAATGCTGTACCTCTACTGTTGCTTTTGAGAGCAAGCTAGCAGCCATTGGGGTTGTGTTATTGACCTTGTGCACACCCACCTGACACACCACGGTTGATTTGCACAATGAGTGATACTCAAAGTGACTATGATAGTGAAGGTAGTAGCGAGTCGGTAGTAATTTAGAATATAGCAGTTACTTAATCAGGTACAAGTGATGAAGAAGCTAGAGAAGAGCTAGAGTGGCTATGAACCCTGATTTTTTCGAAAGCACATACAAAGCTTAGGCTATATTGAAATTCATGAAGTATCAATGCAAAACAGGTGTTATATTTTACTTATGATACTTGAAAATCTGGCCATTACACTTAACAGATAGGGCAAAGAAGACCAAAACAAAATGCTTGAGTTAACTCTCGATGGTACGCATATGTTTTATTTCTTTTATAGTTACAATTTGGCTATAAAGGTTTCATATATCTTTGTTGTATATATCATCTTTTGGACGATGCTATGGTGTACAAACAATTTTAGAGATGAAACCGCCATAAAGATCCCAAGCACTCAGGCCAATATTTTTAACGATTTTAAAACAAAATTTTATTGTAAATTATTTAATATGCCGTTACAGTTGGTTGTCTTTTCAGTGCTTCATCAAAAATAAAACCCTAATCAAACAAGGGTTAAACCCCACGCTACATTAGATTAATTAGATTGAATGAGTGAAAATTTGTGGTTCAGGACCACGCCACATCGCCAACTCCTTGGTTTATTGTAGCTGGCTCCCTTTCTCCCAAGCACGTTGTTCCACCCCGCTTGCTTGCAAGCTTGAGGATCGCTACCCAATTCTGATGGGTGTACCTCCTGCCACTCTCGGATCCTAGAAGACCCCTTCTCCCGGCCTCTCCAGGGACTCGCAGATTCAATAAGAATGTGTTTTTATGGATTCAGGAGTACGCCATTACAGCTTTACATCTGGTATTCCTGTGTAGAGACCCATTTTGCTAGGTGATTCTCAGCGCTCCATGCTCCCAGATATAAGCTATTACCAGTCTGATGTTCTGGCGACTAAGACTGGTCAGATGTTTGCAGTATCCTTGATGGAAACCCTACCATGCCTTCACCGCGGTATACCCAAACTTCGAGCCAATTACTTCATCCGTGGTATCTCTTTTCTAATCGCCTAATATGTTCAGCAATCACCTATTTAAACCCCCACGATACATTCAAAGAGCCGCTTATTGCCCGCTACACTTTTACGCGCCCTTTTTACGCCCGTCTCAGGGAATATTCATTTGTGAGACTCGGAGATGGTGCTTAACAGATGGTATCCGACTAGGATATGGTGGATGGGACTCGGGTTTCCACTGCAGACATCATTTTAGGCCAAGCCAGGTATGCTTTGACGCAGGTGGACTTTCCCACCTATTGGCTCATTAAGAGGCGGCAAACCCTTTCACGCCACCTATTACCCAGTACTTATAATTCGCATAATTCCTGGCATTCTTGGTCTGTGGACACCCTGTAGGAAATAATTAAAATTAGTGATTCTCTTGCTTAGTTGAAGAATTAAAATAAATTGGAAACGGAAATAAATTAATACCTATTTTATAAAAATGTTTCTATTTCTTACTCCAATACACCCTTGAGATCACACTCGCAGCGCTCACGTTGAAGTTTTGTAGTCTGGTTTTATGCTTTAGTCCCACTCAGCCCCCTCTCCCTCGTAGTTCAGTCCAATTTGCTCAAACTAATTATGCCACATTAAGTCAAAACACTGAAAGATTTAACAGTTAAAAAAGTGAAACGTACTTGGACAATTTCAGGGAAGAGGTCACAGAACTGGTAGTCTCAGTTGGTTGACAGGCTTTGTGCAGCAAGATTTCTCCTGCTGTACGTACCTAGCGTTCAGGCTATCTTCTCAGTCTGGAAAAAATACATTCTCAGCGCACTTCCATGAAGCTCATCAACTTTTAGAAACCAAAATAAAGGTTTAGGTAATGTTTTTTATAACAACTAGCACTTATTAAATGTTTAAGTTTCAAAATAAGGACTATTTAGGACAGCTAATATAAGGATCATCAAAATAAAAGTCCTTTAGAGACAGTGGTCAAAGTCCAATCAGTGACTGAAGAGGGTACTCCACAGTGAAAGTGAAATATTTCAAACTAATATTATTAGGATCTGTTTTAACACAGTAGGAATTGGAAGAACTAGATTATAGTTGTGACACTGGCCTCAAACTACTATAATATAGTTCAGAATTGTTGGACAGTTGACAGTATGTTGTTGGTTCAATTAATGGATCCTCAAAATCTCCAACAGTAGTGAATCAGCTGTAAGATGTTTATGTGACTAGTGAGAATTTTAGAATTCTTTTAACAACGAGAACAATAGGTTTCAGGAGAATAAACAGTTTTCCTGTGATTCAATACCAGCTGTATTTTAAGTATCATCAAGGCCGTCCGACTTTCAAGTACCGTTTCAAAGGCTGTGGTCCACCCCTCAACATTTGAATACTACTTTACCCGGATACCAATAATTATCATCAATAGTGTTTTAGCAACAACAATAAATGTGATTTCAACTAATTCATTTGTTTAAGGCCTTAAAACTAATACCGTTGCCATGAAGCTTAAAAGGCCAGTTAAAATAGTAGAAACACTCCCTGGGTTCCAGGTGTCGGGTGGAAGTCACTAATGGACGAACACAGTCGGTGTTGGTCTTGAACCTGTAAATAAAGTAAAAAATTTAAAACAATGAAATCTTTTCTAAACAAATTTTTGGAAGTTAATATTATTATTAAATTTGATTGCAGAAGCCAGTTGGTAACTGACCAGTTACATTTTGTAGTAACTGTAATCAGTTACATTAGTTTTTCTGTAACTTGTAACTGTAATCATTACATTTATAAAATTATGTAATCAGTTACATTTTATAAAAGTAACTGTAATCAGTTAATGTCTGAAAGTAACTTCCCAAGTCTGGTTATGGGGGATGTCCAAAACCTGCCGTGCGTTCGATTGCTTTCCAAACCCGGGATACTTTCTGAGTGGCGTTTGTCTCGCAACAATTTTCTTACATGCTTTACAGCGGCGGTTTGTTCCGACAGACGTTTCAGGCTCGCGGTACTCCAGCACTACGTTACGCTCGCAATTTAAAGCCCTACGATACGTTCAGACACAGTTTCTTACCATGACCAACATAAGCCTTTTACGCCTGCGATATGTCCCGTGAATGTTTCAGACCATGCGACGCGTTCCGAGTACGTTTGATACCCACATGATGTTATAACCGCCTCTTGTTTCAGACCCACGGTGCATTATTATCGCCGTGTTAGGTTTAGCGACACGCTATGGGGTATCAGAGAATGATTTTCTGACCCGCGGTATGTTTTGATCACCATTTTTGTAGGCAATACTTTGACGATGGATTTCATACCAGCGACCGATATAAGGGCGGTTCAACCCAGAATTCACGTATATTACCCAGTACTTATAATTCCTGGCATTCCCGGTCTGTGGACACCCTATAGGAAGCAAATTAAAATTAGTGATTCTCTTGCTTAGTTGAAGAGTTAAAATAAATTGGAATAGATTACCACAGCTATAAAAAATAGAGGAGTAACATTTTATTTCTTACCCAATACACCCTTGAGATCACACTCACAGCTCACGTTGAAGTTTGTAGTCTGGTTTTTTATGCTTTAGTCCTCGGCCCCCACCTCTCCTGGTAGTTCAGTCAATTTGCTCAAACTAATTATGCCACATTAAGTCAAAACACTGAAAGATTTAACAGTTAAAAAGTGAAACGTGCTTGGACAATTCCAGGAAGAGGTCACAGAACTGGTAGTCTCGTAGGTTGAAAGACAGGCTTTGTGCAGCAAGATTTCTCCTTTCATACTCACTGGCTTCAATGCTACCTAACGTTGGGCTCTTCTCAGTCTGGAAAAAATACATTCTCAGTGCACTTCCCATGAAGCTCATCAACTTTTTTAGAAACCAAATAAAGGTTTAGGTAATGTTTTATAATAACTAGCACTTATTAAATGTTTAAGTTTCAAAAATGGGACTACTTAGGACAACCAATATAAGGATCATCAAAATAAAACTCCTTTATCAGTCGTCAAAGTCCAATCAGTGATGAAGAAGGGTACTCCACAGTAAAGTGAAATATTTCAAACTAATATTATTAGATCTGTTTTAACACAGTAGGAATTGCAAGAACCAGATATAGTTGTGACATGGCCTCAAATTAGGCTTTCCGGCCAGTGTCACAACTATAATATAGTTCAAATTAGGACAGTTGACAGTATGTTGTTGAAAGTTCAATTAATGGATCCTCAAAATCTCCAACAGTAATGAATCAGCTGTAAGATGTTTATGTGACTTGTGAGAATTTTAAATTCTTTTAACAGCAAGAACAGTAGGTTTCAGGAGAATAAACAGTTTTACTGTGATTCAATACCCAGCTGTATTTTTAAGTATCATCAAAGGCCCGCCCGACTTTCAAGTACCGTTTCAAAGGCTGTGAAGTCCACCCCTCAAAGTTTGAATACTACGTTACCCGGATACCAATAATTATCATCAATAGTGTTTTAACAACAACAATAAATGTGATTTCAACTAAATTCATTTGTTTAAGGCCTTAAAACTAATACCGTACCATGAAGCTTAAAAGACCAGTTAAAATAGTAGAAACACTCCAGGCTGGGTTCCAGGTGTCCGGGTGGAAGTCACTAATGGACAGACACAGTCGAGTGTTGGTCTTGAACCTGTAAATAAATGCAAAGCCACTTTAGAAATCATAAAAATTAAATTTAGAACATGCCTGAGACAATAAGCCATCTTGTCTTGTAATGCAAAATTAAGTAGTTTGGTGATTAAAACATAAATGATATTGCAGTACATACAAATAAAGGAGGGTTCATCTATAGTACAAAAATTATAAAATTCAAAAGAGATTGATCTATTACTGACATCAACCCAATAGCCAGGGCATCTGCTCCAGTCCGCTCAGACCGCTTAAAGAAGAAATCAGTAATAAGATTAGCAGCCGCACACTATACAGTTGACTTTGCTCCGGCCCTTTCCAGCAGTGGTCGCCTCAGAAGGTAATAGAATTGAAATGAACTTAAGTCTTTATTTACGTTACAAAGTCAGGACTTCATAGTCCTCTATACCACTTTACCAAATTAAATAAATACAATTAACTCAAACCAATATACATTACAATATGATTATTTGTACTTAAGAAATTTGAAGACAATAATTACGTATACAATACAAGGATATTTCAAAATTAAGTATTTAAATATAAAACCAGGCAGACAAGCAGCCAAGCGCTGGCATGAGTGAATCAAATTCTTTTGCAATTTGTTACTTATTTAGCTACGCACAGCCTCGCTTCGGCATTAAACCCTTCTATTACCACGGGTGATACAAGGCAAGGCCTTCAGCCTCAGCTTCGCATGTGGTTATATTGTTCGCCCGCCTCACTGCTCCTCGCTACCTTCGGCCTCAGACTTCTGTGGTGCATTATCACGGGCACTATTAGGCTGTTCGCTATGCTTTGTCACAGCTGTGTCACTGAGGATGCCACATCACAGAATGGGCGAATCGTCTGACAACTTAGTGTTAGTTTTACGACGCGGTGTGATACCGGAAGTCTAGAATATAGCTGTTTTTGAATGATCCTTAAGTCTGAACTCAATGGGTTAGAATACATGCTGTAAACGAATGCTTACCTGCCATTGGGAGTGATCATATAGATAGAAGGTGGTTTGAACGGGAATTCTCGAGGAAACACCAGTTTCCCATGGTAGTACCCTCCCTCATATGGAGTATTTTCTGGACCAGATACAACATAGTGCCTACAATATAACATTATGTTAATACTAAAAAAATGTATGGAAATAATAAAACATTAATAAATTTAAATGACAGAGCCAGATTAGTGGAATACAATGGCTTAAAATGTTTCTTAATAGTATAAATATTTTCAGAAGAGGTGTATATAAAATGATGTGTTTGTCTAAACAGTGCAGTGATCCATCTTTAACCATGCATTATTCATATGGATCACTACTGAGATCCAGGGATATATTTTTGTTGCTGTTAAAATATATTGCAGAGAGAGCTTGAGGCATGTAGGGCGTGTGCAGTCGTACATACAAGCTTTAAGAAAGGGGCTTAAAATCTATTAATCTTGAAACAGGAGGTATACAAATGTAGGAAAAAACTTCTATAGGTGTAGTTTTGACAAAACCTCACAGAGTAAGAATGCAGAAGAAAAGGGAAGTAATCTAAAAGTAGGATATTAGATTATTGTTACCTCATTATTATAAAACTGGGTATTGTTTTTCCTGTAGTTTATCACTGTTGTAAACCTCTTTTTATAGTTATTAATTTATTATTCTTAGTTTAGTCATTTAGTCATTTCCAATATATTTTAGATATTACCTAGTTCATACTCTTTTCATGTGTAAATCTGATGATATCAAATTCATGTCATTTTGTGTATTTTTCATTATAGGTTTTTGTAGTTGAGAGAATTAATAAATAAAAGGAGTAACCTGTTTTCTACCCCAATGATAGCAAGGTTTTTTACTCACAACAACCTCATATTAAAATAATGCTAAGGTTTTGACCCATCGTGTTTGGGGACCTTCGGAGCCAATCAGATCGCGCAGAGCTGTCTCAGGGGCAGCTCATCTTAAGCTCTGTGTAATATCAAGCGACCTCCCCTTCACTTACACAATGGACTTGCTCATACCAAAGATAGAGCTCTAGACAAAGTATGTTCCTATCAAATTCCGTTTGAAAGAGTTAAAGTTTTAAAGGATAGTATAGTCAAAGGCCTCATTTTAACAACATGATTAACAGGTTTGAATGCGGCCAAATGACAGTGGAATGAAATATGAACTACAGGTCATACACTTCTAATTAAGATCCAATTTGATTCCATAATTTTGAAAATTCAAGGATTTAGCCAACACCATTGATCAAATAGCAGCTGTTTTAGTTGAAACTTACTCAAAACTATTTTTAAATGTATTAACAAAATGAAGGAAGCAAATATCAGTCTTCAGAAAGGCTGGGGAAAAAATAGATCAAGTGATATTTTTACCATTCCAAAATATTTGTAGGCAGGGGTTCCGCAACAACGTAAGGTACTGGATCCCTCTTCAATCTCATGTAGTCTTGTTTGAGACGAGATGTTGCACTGTTGTGTTTATTGTTGGGCATTTTGATTAGGCTGTTACTTAACTTCTTAATATTAAATAAATTCCTGAAAAACAGAGATTATTTACATATATAACAAATATGAGCAAAGGACTTAAATGTAACATTCAAATATTTGCTATCTGAATGGTAGTAATTGTTGAAAATTCATAATGCCTGTGTTATTACAATAACATAGAAATCAATAGACTTTTCTACCGGTTACTGTGTTTAAAACTGCACAACGTTTCGAGAGATATGTAAAATCTTCTCGTTATCAAGTGAGATTAAATCATATTCTAAGCCTTAAAACTAGTACAATTTACAACAGAAAACAAATAACCTTATTAACCTGTACCTGTAAGCGACTTTTGCATACCTCTCAAAACGTTGTGTAGTTTTAAACACAGTAACCAGTAGAAAAGTCTATCAATTTCTATGTTAATGAATAGTAGTATAACCGTACCTCTATATCAAGATTATTTTGCTACTAATTAATTTAAGTGAAAGTTCTCTTTTACTTAGGACAGTAGACAGATAATACAGTGGTATAAAAAGTTTACAAAACTGTTAAGCAAAACCTAATCATATTTTAGAAAGTATTTCCGTAAGTACCAAAAAGTGAGTACAGCAAGCTCTCTCTTGTCTGGTCTCCAGTTTGATTGATCGTCAAATGATAGGCTGGAGTGTGAGTCACTTGGTTTCTCTTCTTGACAACAGAGATACAAGTTTTGACCTGCTTAGCTATATATGTGTCTTATAACAGAAATAGGTCTAGTAAGAAAGCCAATATTTATGCCTCTGGATGGGTGTTTTGTACATTGATGGAATCAATGTTTTTCTCATTACATTAGCTGATTAAGCAATTTTAAAGCCTAACCAAGAATTCAGTCTTGAGGTGGCCAAATTATAGAATGGTCTGCTGTATAATTGTCTCTGTAATACAATTCTATACTGGCTAGTTCCAACATTATAATAGTTCAACACCCGCAAATATCACGGCTCTACTATATTAGCATTAATTTGAATTTATACAATCATTTAAATCCTATGCTGAAGGCAGCCAAAGGGCTCAGTAGAGAGCGGCACCACTGAGTATGTAACTAGTAATGCTCATGACTAATGTAAGTTATCTCCAAAAAAATACCTAGGGCGTACAAATTTATAAATTAATAATACTTAAAATGAATGTTAGTTCATTAAGTGAAACCGAAGTTGGATTTATTTCATGATCCGGTATCTGATACAACCGCTGTTGGGATTAAGATATTCTGTTTGTATAAACATAGATTAACCTAATTCCAACATTTCCCAGGCTGGCTATGTGAGATGGACTTTACCATTGAAATAAATATGTATGCAACATTGAGGAATGATTGATCTATAAAGTATAGTACAATTGTCAGAAATATTCCTACAACTGGTAAACCAAGAAATATTGATAAGTTAAAAAGGACTTACTAAAGAGTTAACTAAATAGTTACGATTGCAAACGATTCAACTGTAATCAAACCACCCTAACTTCTAGGCCTCGCATTTTAAACAAAACCATCGTATCGTATGTATACATTTGAATTAATGTAAAGTTAAATATCAGCGTAAAATCTAACGTTACAACCTACCGAATATAAAATTTTCTTGCCTACTCACTTCACTTGCTAAAAATTCAACTCATCTCAATTCCAGATCGGGAGGCTCGACATATCATCAAAATATTACACTACACAGACATACTTAAGTCAAAAACATATGTGTGATGTGAGATATTTTTCTACTGCCACCTTTTGAAGCCCGAGTCACACGGATATGGTGTTGTTTAGACTTATCTGGGTGAACTACTCAGTAGTCAGTACTATAACAATTGCTGAAAATAAATTTTGTTTTTTACAATAAAGATTCCATTTTTTATTTTCAAGCTTTTAATACTTAATGGTAAATATAGAAATAGAAATATTTTATTCACCTCTGACAAAGGTAAGCCTTTGCATGAGCTATAACAAAATATAAAAGAGAACATTAAATAACAATATAAGTATAAAACAATATAAAAAACTTGTAAATAAAAAAGCAGAAAAGGATATTAATATAACAAAAACTAAACAAATAAATTTAGGCTTCAGTAGTCCAATCTTCTCTCATCACGTCGACGTGTAAATCTATACTATTAGTATTTCGGTTAGGTTGTCCGGAGTGTTGAGATCTCGGAATCTGCTGGGGTAATTCAGATTTTTTGAATAGAATGGTCTTTGGTGTGAGACACAGAATAAAATTATATAGATTTTTTATTTTTATGGGGTTTTGAGGTCCCAATTCCCCATGTTATATTTATTTTTTTTAGTAAATATTTATTAGTAAATATCAACGGATTTGTTTGAAACTCGACACAATACCATCAACCCAAAGACCCTACTGATTTTGAGGGTTCAGGGGGCACAATATATAGATTGGGGAAGGGGGGTTAAAGGGCGGGCAAGTTAAAAAAATCATAAAATCTTGTAGGGTATAAAAAAAGAATATTATGCTGAATCCCGAGTTTTACAAAGCGGGCACCGAGGCCGTAGGTCGAGGTCCTTGGCGGCAATGGCGTGCCAGAGGGGCTGAAATGAAGCCCCAGCCAAGCACAGCAAGTATTCATTAATAGAGTAGTAAACTTTTCTTCTCAGAAATAAATTTCAAATTTTGTTTGAATTTTTTCAAATTGGCTTCTTTTTTTTAATTTGTTTGGAAGTTTATTAAATAATTTAGCCATATATACTGAATGGTTTTAATTGGATCTGTGGTTTTAATCCAAATCCGTCTCGCTATTGTTTTTGAGACGTCAATGTAGAAATCATTGACTTTTAACATAATTTTATATGGTATATCAAAAATCAACGTTAAAAATACTTGAGCTACAGTAACAGTAGCTGCGACAACAACGAACACTGAAAAACACACGAAAATATGTAATTATTATTGATGATTAATTAATTATTATCCTTGTCACTCTGGCGATAGGCTGCTTCGTCATGTAGTCGCCATAGGAATTGAGTGTTTTTTTTTTTGAAAATTCAGCTGACAAGATACAGAGTTAGTGAGGTTCTAGTGTACTTTTTTTTAATGACTAAGGCTTAAGAAAATAGTAAATATTCTTAGAACAACCAATTACCAAATTCGCAATACCATCGTTAACTAGTGACAAAAATTGAGGGGTGGGGAATATCCCCTGATCCCCCCTCTACGAACCCCACTGACTAGGCTAATTTTTTTACTTAATATCCAACAAAAATATAATTTACAGTATTTTATCATTTTTAGGGATTTTTATTTGCTAAAGTATACTTCAATGAAATATGCAAATTAAATTTATCATTATGACACCGATAAGCCTGATTGGCAAGTCACAGACGTGCCCTCCGTGACCTCGGGCTGCTGCACCCCTCAACGGGCTGGGGGTATTATTATACGCCACTGGGTAGTATTTTATATTCCCCAGTTAATTACGGTTTTAACCAGCACAGAATTATTCGTCATTCAGAAGCAATAAATAGAATATTTTCGTGTTATATTTATAGCTAGGTAATAATTTAAGATTTGCAGTCCAACACTATTTTGTAAATTGAATCATCTTCCAATTTGCTTTTGACATCCTCAGGGAGATGGAAGAGTTGTCTCTAATTCAGTGAGAGTATAACAAACTATATCTGACGCAATCTATTAAAGGAATCCTGCCAAAGATGAGAACACCAAGTTTCATTTGTGGCTTCCAGAGTCCAGAGCAAATATTGGGAGGGAGCCATGAACAACTGAAATCTGGGGGTATAGTACTCAGTATTATTTTATACCCCAAACTGAAGAGTCTGGGGAGGGATTCAAGTTAGATTGCCAAAATATCACGCTATCGCTAAAATGAAAATACTCCACTATATGTGGCGGAGGCCTGGGCCTGCTCCTAGTAGTCCAAGACGCTCTATCGAACCCCTGGAAATTTTGAGGCCCAATTGACTGGCAGATTTATTCCCCTCCCACTTTTTACCCTCTGTTACAGTTCATTCATCTAGAAAATTAGTAGACAGCTGTTTTTCTACTGTTTAGTCACGTAATTTTCTAAAAGTAGAATTTTCTTGATGCTACAGCACATATTTAATTAACACCTCGGAGCTTGGCCAGTCCAGTTCAGTTCCATGAAGTCCTCGGTGAGAAAAGGGGACAGGCCCCCCGAGTGAGAGTTGTGTGAATATACACATATAGGGTCACATCCCTCTATGTGCGAATAGAAAGTCTCGGTTTAAGTGAACTTCCTTGTGCCTACTGTGAACAACTGCGAGTCCACCAGCGTAGCGAACAGCCTGTGAACATACCTGTGATCAATACAGGAGGCCAAAAGTCGGCGGAGAGCTTTGAACAGCTTAATTAGCTGTAACAAAAATTCGATTCACTCATGCCAGTGCATGCTTTAGCGCTTAGCTGTGTGTCAGCCTGGTTTTTATTTGTTTACCTACTGAGGTAATTTTTTAATCATCAAAATGTGTCATTGTACTTTAAATTGAGTTGGTTGTGTTCAAGAACTCAGAATGTTAAGACTGGAGGTGTTAGTTTAAGAATGTAGGTTTCAGTCGCATCACTGGTGAACACATGCTGACCACTTTGCCGCTTGATACAAGAACTTACGTCACAATGTGGGTTTTGGTTTTACCTCGGTCTGCGCTACTTATTGGTTAATGACAGTTGTCCGTCATATCTGTTGGAAAGTCCACGATTTGTCACATCAACATTCACAAAACAATTTAGTGGGCATTTCCATCCCTTTTGGAAAAGAACTTTTGAACTCTGATCATATATCTCATTTAGTAGTTTAGCGTATAGAGTGCATGGTTTTATTGAGCACATTGTATGAAGAATGTGGTTATAGGAGTCAATATGCTGCAGGCATACAAATCCATCAATTCTACTAATTCATTTTACATCGCTCATCATTTATACAACAAACTTCCAGCAGATCTAAAGACTAAAAGACACCCACAATATAAGTTCAGTTTTACAAAATGAAAATCAATCAATGGTTATTGCAAGTTAACTTGCACACGGTAAATGATTTTATCAACTCAAATTACTTATACCCTTGATTCGAAATTCAATATCCAAAATATAATTTATAGCTTTGCATATATCGCTTTATTGTTGAATCCAAATTTTACATAAATTATACCATTTTTATTTAATTAGAAACCTTTGCAAATAATTGCACAATGAAAATTACATAATTATATTTTAATACATAGTGACAAACCCTCCCTCACACAGGTAATTTTATCCATGAGGGAGGCTATTTCCATAATCATAAATTTATAACATTGTAATTAGGCTATATTAGTTTATAAGACTATTTAAAAAATGTGCAATGTAAATATCAATTGGAAATAAATTATTTATTATTATTTATTAAAAGAAGGTTAATACTATTTATTGGGGCTAGATTGATAGTTCGGGGTTGAAAATGAAAACCAACTATTTTTAACACTATTGAGTTTTATTAATTTATTGTTTACAGTTTGCCATTATCTTCGCAACAACTTATGCAGCAAATGATAACCTATGGTTACAACATACTCAAAGCATTGTTTGCAGGTGCCGATGCTGTCAGCAACAGGTTTAGAACCAGTTCCATTTTACCTGTCTTTTGAACTTTGTCAAAATATTTGTATCACCCATTTCAGCATTGAACCCTTCTTGATATCTTGTTCCAGGAGTCTAAAAACATTAACAACATGTCAAGAAAATGTGTTAAGTTGAAGAAATTTATCTTAATCTAAGAAGTAAGCTGCCTCATATGATCAGATACTGATTTAATAGGAAGAGTAGCTTACCAGTGAACTGTGAGCTGTGACCAGTTAGAGAGCCACATTGTAACTAGGTAACCTGGTAGATTATCTCTTCGTAGCAAGTGAGATTTCTTTTTGCCTTTGAGAAAGGCTAACCTTAAGTCATGTTAGGTGAACATCACCAATGAAAGCCTAAACTGCCAAAGAAAATAACAGGAGCATGGGTGGGGGGGGGGTTGCTATGGTACTTTCTGGGTACTGGGGAGTGTGCTCTTAATACGGTAGGTTCCTTTGCAGCTACTTTTAACACTACTACCCAATAATGTGGAAATTTTTAGGTGAGATTTTGCCAGTTTTTTCTTCTTATAGTCCTATTTAATAATTAATCTGTATCTGTTCTTATGCTCTGTATAAATTTTACAATCATTGTTATTGATGGAAACAGTAACAAAATAAATAGCACAACAAAAGAAATCAATATTTTATCCCACTATACTTACGTAGACTTCAAATTTATGATACCCCAACTCCATAACCCAATAACTCCACTAATTGATTACCCAATAACTTCATAGCTCAGTGTAATTAGGATTAAGAGTCTTCTTATGGTAGATGAGATACTACACAGTGTTTGCCGGTTATCAGTTCTCCAGCATTTATGGTTGTCGGTTCTACCGGTTCCATCGGATAAATGATGATGATCACCAAAAGTCAAGTGTATAACTTTGAGGTCTGACGTTTTTGTCATAGCTTAATCCAGGTACAAGTATATATCCAGGGTATAAGCCAACACAAGTTTCCAAGTTATCCATAATATGTTCTGAATTGTTAAGCTACATTAAGCTAGGCCAGGCTACAGCAACATAGTCCATTGTGTTACAAGTCAAATTAAAAGTTTAATTAACCTGAGGATACCAGTAATATTAAAGTTATAATATGATGTCATAATAGATATTTAAGAAATTGTTAATTATTAATTAATTTAGCAAATTTCCACCCAACTTTTGAGTACTTTCGAATAAAAAAATCACGTATGAACTAATAATCTGCAACTAAAATATCAAACAAATAATCAATTCTAGGAACCGATGTTTTGCCGTGTCGGTTAACGGTTCTGACAAGAACTGGCGGAACTGATAACGAGAACCGGAACTGATAACCAAGAACCGGAACCGACTCATCTCTAGTATATAGTAATCCTTTGATATTGAAATTATTGTTAACAGTAGTCAACTTACATCCCACCACACGTCGTGGAACTTCTGTACATCATTGCCATCAACCACCAACTCAGGGACATCGAATCTCGGCACATTGAACATGGACATCAAGTGCATCTTCTGGTCTGCGTATCTGCAAACCAGCATCTTGCTATAACCCTTGCTATGTGTTGTAGCCTAAGATTATGATTAAAAAATCTTAATTGAGAGACTTACCAAACCATGTTTGGCTCTCACACTGTAATTGTTTCTCGTGTTTTCAAAATATTTCACAACAATGAAAGCTAATTTAAAACGCTTTTTAGTTTGCTTGTATTATTCATATGGAGTCCCAAGTTGCATTCCATTAATTGAAACCAATTAGAACCTAGCCTTGTTTGGTTTAGAAGAAATTTGGATGAATCGGAAAAATCCGAAGGGCTAGTTTACAAAGGAAATTTACCATTAACGTACAGTATTTTCAAGACAGGATGTAATGAACAAGACTAACTCATGTTGTTTTCTTAAAAGTAGTTACAACCGATTGCTGAGGTGTTAGCATCTGCTCTGCAACCTGTCAGTGATCACAACAGGAGTGAGTAAGCAGTCAGTGCCTTGCCGAGGGTTAGTGGTTGTGTCAACCACCCACTACCATTTACTTCCAGTCTTATAAACAGTTCGGCTTTTAGTCCCTGTTGTGTCAACAACATCTTGTTGTGAGTGCGGCGATCATTTCCAATTGCATTGTAGTGTCTCTGTGTTTTCATTAAAAGTTGTTTCAAACTGTATATTGCTAAGTGGTTTCTATTACTCTAATGCAATTTTGAGGTTGAAAATTCATGCAAAAGACATTCAAATACTAAATTGGTTGCGCAACACGTTTGCAATAATGCGATCGACATGATAAAATTCAAAAATTGTTCCTGTGTAAATGCCAAGTGGCTATAAGCACCCAAGGCAGTGAAAGTATTAACAAAACCTTTGTATTACCAGAGTCCGGACTAGCGGAACTCTGATGTAGATATATCCTCCATCAAAAACACTCATCACACTTATCCTTCATTCCATATTCACCTTAAAATACCCTCTAAGAGTTGTCAGTGTCTCAAAGCAAAAGTATGAAAAAAGTACGAAAGTACTGTGTCATTTGCAGACCACTAAGAAAACAAATTTTATATAGGTGAAAAGAAATTTCAAAAGTATTAACAACAGACATATTCATGAAACAAAAATAAACTGTGTAGATTTTTTAAACAATTAAAATTATTTTCTAATGCCTTTAATCATGTAATATTTCAAAACAAAATAAATTCTTTTTTGTCACACCATATATTTAATTACATTTTAATCCACGGTTTAAAATACTTACAACTTTCTAGAATCACCCCAAGTTTCTTCTTCAGGAATTCGCCAATCTTTCAGTTTCTGATCGTAAACCGTATACTTGTCAAAATCTATTCGCTCGATATCCTCGACAACAACTTCAGTATCTCCACCGTCGGACCAATCATAGATCAATATTTCACTGTGAACACTAAAATGAAAAAACCAAAGTGAGTAACAGAGAATGTGCCTTAGTAACTTAGCGTATTTTATAGATTAATATTGTTTATGATAATTATGATTGATTAAATTAAATTTCAGTAGACATGTTCGGTATAGTGCCATAAATGTTCATATCTAGTTAAATTGAAATCAGGTCATAAATACAGTTTTTACAGCATAAAACCCATTTTAGGTGGAAAGAACTTAATCTAGAGATTTAAAAGGAACATTTGTGCCAAATTTGGTGAAAATCTGACAAAAAATGCTACCTGTCGAGTCGTTAAACGTACACAGGTACGTAATTTATATAAGTTTTTTCCATTTGATCCAGAAGGTGTTTAAAACTGCAAACTGTTTCATTCAATATGGCAATAGAAATAAGTAGCTCTTTTTTCAACGGAAAATCACTAGTAAATGGCATGAAGCTGTCCCATGGCAGGATGGTATCACTCAATTCCCAGGTTCGATACTTAAAGCCAACACTAACAATTTGTTAAATGACTGAGCGATAATGCCTAGTAAAGGTTGAGGTTGAGTGGTATGAGAGAAAATTTGTACCTTTGTACCTACTTTGCTTTGTTACACAATACACGCTTTACCTTTGTGTAGCAAATGATGAACCCCTAGGTGAAAGTAAAGGCACTTGAAAGGTGTAGAAGGTGGTCCAAAATTGAATTCAGACAATTTTCAATATGTTCATTCTTTTTGCAAACTTACACTAAATCATAAGATCTTGCAAAACTTTGAATTAATTTCAGACTTTTAAGGTAAAACATTTTTTAACAACTTTTTTTCTAATGTTTAAAATAAAGAAAACTTTTTGATCAGCTCCTGCTTGTTTTTTGACCTCCTGCATTAGACCTGTTCGACAAACCTGATTTCTTTAAGGTATTGACGCTTGTAGGAGTCTTCAAGTGCTGTGAGGAATGATGTAGACAGAGCTTTCGAGTTCTGTTCGTGGGGTCGACCTCGCTCCTTGACCTTCTGCTGCACTTTCTCAACTGGCATGTCGAGATAGATCACCAAGTGAGGTCTCATCAACTCATCGATTGTGTGTCTCTTCAAGTCATAATAAACACTCTTTGCTGTGGACAAATCAAAATGATTTAATAGAAATAATACTTAACTTATACCGATTGTGAAGGTCAAAGGAAAAAAAAATTCTAAATTAAATGAAAATCGTCTGTTGGTTGTTACTCTGTCTCTGAATTTTTAATTTAACCTCAGTGTAGGTATTTAACTATTATTTTGTATTAATACAATTTTAATTATTTTAACAATAATTTAAGTTTTTTATATACATATCTAAATGACTAGATAATTTAATATGAACTTTGTAATAAAATGTATACACTGACTTACTTCAATACAAAATTTTTAATTTTATTATATTTATAAGTTTTATTACTAAGAAATATTACACTCTGCACTTGTTTCTTTCTTGATTCATCATTGTTTTTAATAAGTCTTGTTTGAGTAGATTCTTATCTACAATGTCTAGATGGCGTGGACACCAGCTGGCCTGTTTATTCTAGTACTATTGTATGACGGTTGGTTAAGGTGGTGCAGTCGCCAGCTGCGCTAAACTATTCTGCTTGGTCTGCGCCACCTGTACTCAGACTCTACAGTGTCGACCGCTTACTCAGCCGCAATCTCTAACTGCACAACACTGTCCCTGTATAGAGTGCAACCAACCCTGCACTTACACTAATTGAAAACTATTATTAATTTTTATTGGTAACTACTTCTTCTGTCATCTTTAATAAGTTGGATTAAAATAAATGCATGAAATGTAAAGACTCAAAACTAACATTATAATATATATCTGAAATTTTTAAGACATCTATTGAGCAAGCTATGGAACGTTAAAGAGCTGATTTGATTAAAAGGCAGAGACAGTAACTTGCTGCCCAACTTGAAAATGTTGTTGACTAAACAAACCAGACATACATAACATTTCTCTAAAACACCCGTATTAAAACTGACATAACAAAATTTACTAACTTCAATAAAATAAAAAGTGTATTTTCCTAAATAAATTAATAGGGTGATTATTTTTTTACAGACATGTAGGATAAAGAATAAAATAACTATTGGGTAATTTCTTTGTTGTTTGGGCGTACAGTAGCAGAGACAAGAAATGTATAAAGACAATATAAAAAAACCAGCGTTTGCTCGTTCTAATGTGCTACTTAGTATAGCACACTCCTACATTACAGTTTTAGTTTGCCCTCTAAGAACCCTAGTTTGAGACTGGGATGAAACTTCTTCCAACTAAATTGGAACACGAGGCAGGAATGGTTGCTTAGTATTTAATTAGTTGACACTTGTTTACTTAGGTTTAGAAGTATGTTCATAGTTATAAGATTTGTCTCTCAATAATTCAAATCCTCCGCGGCGAGATGCAGGAGTGGGAGAACCACGCTTTTCCCATTGGGTATATTTCACAACCCGGTGCTGAGTTCTAATTCAGCACTGCATTCTCTGCACAGGCATTTTGTCTCAAGTACGCAAGTGAATCGTCAGGAGTCTCGCTCTGTTCCCCAACCACAAGAACCCACCATAGCTCTCTTTCTATTTCGCACAAGTGCTGCAATTCTTTTCATCTCACCCTCTCTTCTATCTCATGAAAGTATTAGAACAATAAACTCTCCCCACCCGGCCGAAGATAGTGTCAAGTGTCAATCAAGGTCGCGTGTCTACACCTCACGTGCTGATCCACATCGCCATCACCCAAGGCCCACTCTACAGCTCCAAGATCTTTGCTACATCCAGAGAGTACTACAAACTCACGGTCAGTGACAACTAAACCTGCTTAGTTCTAGACCCCCCTCACCTACCAAACGCACTTAATAAAGAAATGTACATATATTTTTTATTTTGTTTAAAAAATATTTTTTACTGAGGTGATTGAGTGTTATAAAAACTTGGACGACCAACATTTAAAACGTAAAACTCTAACCGTGAATCCAATAGTCAAAAAATTAACTAGGAATACTTACCACCTTTACTCATGAAGCCTTCCTTGGTCATTGCTTCTGCATAAACAAAGTCGCTGTAGCAAGATTTGTCAAGCACAACACCTTGTCCTGAAAGTATTTAAAAGTTGAGTCTCACAGTAATTAAATCAATAAATTGTATTATTGATATTTAACCATTCTAATAATTAGGATAAAATATTATTTAAGCATCAAATAGCAAATATTATGAATGACTAAATGGGCCCTACACACAATGTTCTTACTGACAAAAATTAAACTTATCAGGAAGTACCCACAATAAATTATTTTAACCTTCATTTTGTATATTTTTTACAAATAATTTTCTCAGACAATTTTTAAAGTTCGATAAAGTTTTACCACTTTACTGTGTAACATACTAGAGTTATTAACGATTCATTGGGTAAAAATGATGGAACACCGCTTTGACTGACATTGATTAATACATTTTCCTCTAACACTGTTAGTTTGGTTGTGATGTAATGGAATGTAATGTCCTTACAATACAGATTTGTAATATAGAAAGGCTGTAAGAGAAATAAATAATAGTTGTGATTAGGGGGGCTCAATCTAGATTTGAGGGTTCGACCAGGCTTTGAAAATTTCGGGTTGGTTCAAGCCTAAGGTGAAGCCGGTCATTTTCCGGTCCAAAAAAAAAGCATGGTTCAAGAGAGAGTCAGTTGTTAATATATGGTTTGTAAATACCATTCAGAGACTGTAAGCAGATCAAGTCAAGGTTGATGTATTGCAATCTATTACACCTTAGAAGGGTCAGGACTGGGTGTAGCAGGTGCAAGATTAATGGTTCCCTTTCTTCCATTATAAATAAATACTGTAAATAAATAATAATTCCTTTATTTCAAACAACTCTCAGAGAGTACTGTAAGATGAATAATTAATGAATACTGAGTGTTTGTTGATGGATGACTAGAGAGTTAAATAAGGTGCATGACAGCCTAGCTATAATAGTTAGTTAAACATATATATTACCTGTGCTCAATACATGAGCCAGTGCATCAACATATACGGCAAATTTAATTTGGTACAACATACACTGTAAAAATGCAGCATTTTCATGATTTGGATCCAGACAAAAATTTCTAGTATCGTATGATCTGACAGACTTCGGAAGCTTATGATCTATTTGTCTCATGTCATATCCATAAGGATTTATGTAGATAGCATCCATTGTTCCTTCCGGCATGTACAACATATCCAAATCATGAGCCAAATCTTTGGCAAATGCTGATTTTCCTGCTGCAATTGCTCCATCAACAACAATAATTTTAGAGTTTTCATCAAACCGTTTAGTTGTTGTGTCAGTGAGCCTTTGCCACAAACCGAATTTTTTTTCTTTGTATGGAAACGGTGCTGGTCTTTTGACATCAGGATCTCTCAAGGTTTTGCCGCAGATAGATCTTGAAGCTAAAACAAATACACCTGGAATAGCCTGAGCGTTTCCTTGAGAGGTCAACAATTTTCTACCTATTGGGGAGAGTTGACTAACCACTTTAGGCAAGGTTACACCTGATATTGTGATTAACATGATGAAGGACTATGGCAAAAGCTCGATAGATTAAGAACGAAAAGCTCTATTTACTGAAAGTAAGGTATTGAACTAAATGTATTAATAATAAGAACAGGGCACCATTGATCTCAACACTGATTAATTGTAAAAGAGAACTAAAGAAATCATTTAAAATGCCATTGCAGACAACACCACTACAAGTCTGCAACTGCACAGCTGACAGAAATGAACTGACATTGACCTGGACGGCAGCTTCAAAAAATAAATCACTGAAAACACAGATATAACATTTTAGACAAAGTATTCGTACTATGAGTAGTTTTTGACGTAATAAAAGTAACGGTTTATAAATAAAATGCTACCACTATCTACAAATATATGTTTACAGTCAATTATACTACTATTGGTAGACAATGTATAATGAGTTTTATATTAAGGGGCGCTATATGCGCAACTGCCAAATTGGAGATGGATGAAGAGTTTCATTGTTCAAGTGAAAAACAATGAATACCTACAATAAAACAGGAAATACCTACAATTTAAATTGTTGATAGTGTAGGGTAGGCTTAAGTACCGTCTACATATTGCGTAACGTGATCTCTTTCACAACATGTAGGGTGGCGTAAGTCTTAACGCCATTCCAAACTGGGTATGGTATATTTAAAGTCAAGGGGCGACAGCATGCCTGCGGAATATGCCGGTGTGGTGACAGCTTTTCCTGCTTCCCGCATTGACTTTAAAACACATTTAAAGTCAATGATTCCCGTCAACGCAAACCTAACATAGTAATTGGTTTATACAGGAGGCAAAGCTGTGAGTGTAGCGAACACCTCGTAACGCCTGTGGTAATAGAACAAAAAAAAGTGTGGCTAGTGAGCGTAGCGAATTAAAATAAGAAATAGGGAAGGACATTTCCCTCACTCCCGCCAGCGGCGTTTCAGCGTGCGTCTCGGCCAGGCTGTTTTATATAGTTTTGTCCACTTAAATCAACTTAACAACTCATTTGACGCTCTGCCAAATGGTCGACAGACTGATTGGAAAGGATCACATAATACCTAAAGATATATGTAATGATCAGCAAGTCCACTGAGGATGGTCGATTGTAAAACGAACGAAATGTTTGGAACTGTAATTAGTTTATTGACGAGGTCTGTACCAGAAGCTTTAAATAAGATAAATACCTTTGTAATCACCTATTTTTAAGAGCAAATTTTATCTGTATGATACAGCTTGTGTCAAACCTCCACCTGTCAATTGTCAATATTGATTTATGACTACAATAATTATTTGTGAATAACTTCCGCCCCTCACCACCAGGTAGCCGACCAATTCTTTAAACAAAGTCTTTAAGGCAAGATTAAAGGAGATACTGGTAAAGAGACCGCTTTACTCCCTCAGCGAGCTGAACGACGCGCCTCTAATCGCTTCTCATGGACCCATGTAAATATTGTATATACTAAATTAAGACGCAGAGTGTATATAGTTCATCTTATTATTGACGCAGTCAATCCACAAAGTGGTCACAGACAAAGGATACATGTATCAAGTAATTGGGATGCATTGACTTTAAATACACATTTAAAATCAATAGCGGATGACAACATTGGTTTTTATGTTCATCTGGGTGGTTAAAATAACCACCAAAAATAAAACTGTGTGCCCAAGTGCAAGCTCTAAGTACTCAATTCCTCAGTTGTGTTCTGTAATATTTATTAAGATGACTTAGATGAGACTACACAGCCCTGATATAGTGACTACGTATAGCCTATATAACCACAGAGAGAGTAAAATTCTACTCTGTATGTACTATATGGCTATTGATATGACCTGTGAGGCTGTGCTTTTATTTGTTTTATTAGTTTAGCTATAGCTTTACATCTGGGATTAGTTAGACGTCCTAAAATTACGCCCAAGCCAGTGAAGCCACATTGTTCATTTAGAATGGATTCCAGAACATCAAAGTTTCTCGGGTAATGAGGAGGCAGACCTTCTCGCAAGGAGGGTGTTAAAACTGCCGTTACTAGAAATAAAATTATTTATTTCATGGTAACGCACACGGTCAAACGTACAATACAAGCAGGTAGAAACGGAACAGAAGCTAAAACGAAGCAAACCGTACCTGTGCATGTGGTTGACTGCCTCTCGTCGCCAATTTCTCGATGGACGTATTGGTGAGGGGGGTTATCTTATCGGCAGTCTGTGATTGGGTAATTACTTTCCGATAAGGATAAGCTGAATATTCTTAAACTGGATCGAGCTCAACTGTACATCTAATATTAATAACTAAAACCTTTTTTTATTTTACTTCACAAGTCACAACAGAGGGGAGCGCCTTCAGTGGGCTAGAATTGGTAGTTCGATTATGGTTTACAGGTCCTTGGGGATATGTAATTCTTAAGAGGCACATTGTTAAAGGTGGACTAGCCTTCCAGAAGTTAATTGCTAACCTCCTTTTTAGAGGACTTAGCAGGGAGCTTTCCAGTGGTACCTCAAAATTAAAACGCCCTGATATAAGATTTTTCATATCACACTTAACTGGGCATGGGCACTTCAGGTATCATCTACAGAAAATGGTAATTGCACAATGGTAATACCCCTGTATGTAGACTTTGTGAGTAGTCAGTGGAAACTCGGCAGATCCTAATAGTTTATCACTCTATGGCGATCAGGAGAAGGGGTCTAATTAAGGGGGGAAATCAGGGTGAATTGTTAATTCGTCTGAGGTTGGGGGGAAGTCATCTTGAGGCTTTGTGATCCCACAGGGGTGGGTCCCCCAGGCTAAGATAACCGGGGTAGTACAATAAACCTTTAGTTGATGTACAACTGGTACATTACCAGTTACTGATTAATAATTGTAAAAGAGAACTACAGAAATTATTCAGAACGACATTGCAGACAACCCCACTCCAAGTGTCCAACTGCACAGCTGACAGAAATGAATTGACCTGCCTGGAGGTACAGCTTAAAAAAATCACTGAAAACACAGATATAACATTTGTAGAAAAAGTATTCTTACTATGAGTAGTTTTTGAATCAATTAACAGTTTTATACTAGCCTCTTTATCTATATTAATATAGATTAGATTAAAGTAGGGCTGGTATAGATAAAAATTTGCTTTTAAAAAAGGTAATTACAAAACATATTGTATTTATCTTATCATTTAAATCTTCTGGTATGGACGTTGGATCTTTGTTACAAAAATATTGAAACAATCATAATTATATAGTATTTTGGTTGATAATTTCAGCCCTTCAGAAGCTATAAGGATGGTTTCACCTTTAGAAAACTCTTTTTAAAGGGATGAATGTCATTGTGTAGAGGGCATTTTATCATTTATATGAATACTGCTAAGTTTGGAAAAACACTCAATCTATGTTTTTCCCATATTACAGACAAGGGGTTACCCAAATTTATGGGGAATTGGTGGGTGGCAAGCAAGTTTGTATTATGGCAGCAAGAAGATGAAAGCGTAACTTTACTTGACTTCAGTGCACTCAGTCTGCTGAGAGGCTGTTGTAGTAGAAGCATTGATTTTAAATGTATCAATGGTAGAAGCTGTATATATTAATGACTAAAGTTTATGCCTTGAATCCTGAATGAAGACTGATGACAAGGAGGAATGAGTTGAATGAAAAATAAAATTGGACCCAATCCAAATTTCATGTCTAAAATTATAAGTGATGATGAACTATGGTGTTATAGATATGGCCATAAATCAAACAACAATCAAGCTTGTAACCAAAAAATCTTGGCAAGTGAAATCAAACATCAAGATGATGCTCATTTTATTTTACGCCGGAGGGATAGTCCATGCAAAATTGTCCCACAAGGGCAAACTGATAATCAAAAGTTGTATTAAGGAGTCTTGAGAAGATTGCGCAACAGCATTCACCAAAAAGAGACCTGAATTGGGGTGATCTAGAGACGGGTTCTTCCGCCATGACAATACCCATGCAGCCATCTAAGTGTGCCTGTTTTTGGCCAAAACCAGGATGACCACCTTTCCCCATTCTCGCTAGATCTTCCCCCGCGTCAAGGACTTTTTTTTCTGTTCCCCAGAATGAAAAGGACATGAAAGGTCACCGTTATGGAGACATTGAAGAAGTGAAGACAAACAAGGATGAAGCTTGCAGGCATTCTGACTTGACTTGATTGGAGACTTGTGAGGATTGTTTTAAACAATGGGAGCATTAAATGGACAAGTGCACTGCACTAAATGGACAGTGTACATGTTCAAACCCTGTATTGGGGTTTTAGCCGATTAATTTTAAAGATTATGCAAACAAATTAATGTGGTTTTAAACAATAAAGATTTGACACACTGTAAATGCATGAAAAAGTTCAAACTGTATTTGGCATAATTTGCCAGATTAATTTTAAAGATTGGACATTTAGAAAACAAATAAAATGTGGTTTTAAACAATGGGAGCATTAAATGGACAAGTGCACTGCACTAAATGGACAGTGTACATGTTCAAACCCCTGTATTTGGGTCTATAATTTTAGCCGGATTAATTTTAAAGATTTGACATTTGTAAAACAAATAAAATGTGGTTTTTGCAATAAAATTTTTGTTTGTTTTGGCTATTTTTTCACATAGAAATTTTATTTATCTGAAGGTTTAGAGAGAGTTTTATAATTATGGTAAGGAATAATCACATTGGATAAAAACTATTGTAAAACCGTTATAAAACAACATTTAAGTTTTAATTTATCAAGAAGAATGTCAATAACAATACATATACTCAAATTATCTATAACAATATTTTAACAAGGATCTATCAAACAGATCTTGAGAGGTTGACACTTTGGACACTTTGTGCACTGAGGTCAGCTAGTTCGAGATTGCTGGTTGAGATTGTTGATGCCTAGAAAAAAACAAAATGTCAAATAGAAACTTTCATTTGATTAGTCTGAAAAGTTTGTGCTTAAAAAACAACTTGAACCTTTTTTGAATACAAGTTCTAATATTGGATTATTATGAATAAACAAATCTATAATATAAAAATGAATCAGAAAATGTGTTGGTAAGCGATAACTCAACAACGCCTGGACCAATTTGGCCAAACATTTTTTTAATGTTCTGGAGTTCAAGGATGGTTTTAAGGAGAATTTGAATAATTGCCGAAAACCCTTAAAACAGCCCTTTTTCCATACAAACGTTTTCTAACAAAAACGTAAACAATTTGAGCTTTATTGCTATTTGTTGCCAGCTGATATCCCTATTTTTATAAAACATATGTACGTAGAAAAAAACAAAAAACAAACTGCCACATTACAAATCTTTTGACAGGATCTAAGTCTGTCGGGTCCGCTAGTTCTAAATAAAAAACCAATATATATAATTTTATTATGATGCATCTGTCAACAGCAAAGCTGCCATCATCAGATAACCTCAAAATTAAAAGTGTTTATGATGCTTTGCTGTTGAAAGGCGCCTCATAGTAATATTATAAATACTGTTTTTATTTAAAATTTGTTTTTTCAAAAAAACATTGTTTGGAAAAAACAAACCAAAATAGTAGCTAGCTTCTTTTTGGCTACTTTTAAAATTTGTAAATCAAATGGCATTTTTTGCCGCTTGAAGATGAAAGCGTAACTCTACTTGACTTCAGTGCACTCAGTCTGCTGAGAGGCTGTTGTAAGTAGAAGCATTGATTTTAAATGTATATTTAAAGTCAATGGTAGAAGCTGTATATATTAATGACTAAAGTTTATGCCTTGAATCCTGAATGAAGACTGATGACAAGGAGGAATGAGTTGAATGAAAAAATAAAATTGGACCCAATCCAAATTTCATGTCTAAAATTATAAGTGATGATGAACTATGGTGTTATAGATATGGCCATAAAATCAAACAACAATCAAGCTTGTAACCAAAAAGCTCGGCAAGTGAAATCAAACATCAAGATGATGCTCATTTTATTTTACGTCGGAGGGATAGTCCATGCAAAAATTGTCCCACAAGGGCAAACTGATAATCAAAAGTTGTATTAAGGAGTCTTGAGAAGATTGCGTAACAGCATTCACCAAAAGAGACCTGAATTGGGGTGATCTAGAGATGGGTTCTTCCGCCATGACAATACCCATGCAGCCATCTAAGTGTGCCAGTTTTTGGCCAAAACCAGGATGACCACCTTTCCCCATTCTCGCTAGATCTTCCCCCGCGTGACTTTTTTCTGTTCCCCAGAATGAAAAGGACATGAAAGGTCACCGTCATGGAGACATTGAAGAAGTGAAGACAAACAAGGATGAAGCTTGCAGGCATTCTGACTTGACTTGATTGGAGACTCGTGAGGATTGTTTTAAACAATGGGAGCATTAAATGGACAAGTGCACTGCACTAAATGGACAGTGTACATGTTCAAACCCCTGTATTTGGGTCTATAATTTTAGCCAGATTAATTTTAAAGATTGGACATTTGTGAAAACAAATAAAATGTGGTTTTAAACAATGGGATCATTAAATGGACAAGTGCAGAGTTTTATAATTATGGTAAGGAATAATCACATTGGATAAAAAATTATTGTAAACCAAGTTATAAAACAACATTTAAGTTTTAATTTATCAAGAAGAATGTCAATAACAATACATATACTCAAATTATCTATAACAATATTTTAACAAGGATCTATCAAACAGATCTTGAGAGGTTGACACTTTGTGCACTGAGGTCAGCTAGTTCGAGATTGCTGGTTGAGATTGTTGATGCCTAGAAAAACAAAATGTCAAATAGAAACTTTCATTTGATTAGTCTGAAAAGTTTGTGCTTAAAAACAACTTGAACCTTTTTTGAATACAAGTTCTAATATTGGATTATTATGAATAAACAAATCTATAATATGAATGAACGAAATGTGTTGGCCTGACCAATTTGGCCAACATTTTTAAAATGTTCGTTGGAGTTCAAGGTGGTTTTGGGGAGAAAATTTGAATAATTGCCAAACCCTTAAACAGCCCTTTCTTTTCCCATACAACTGTTTTCTAACAAACAACAATTTGAGCTTTATTGCTATTTCGTTGCCAGCTGATATCCCTATTTTATAAAACATATAAATGGGAAAAAAAAACAAACTGCCACATTACAAATCTTTTTGACAGGACTAAGTCTGTCGGTCCGCTTGTTTCTAAATAAAACTATATATAATTTTATTATGATGCATCTGTCAACAGCAAAGCTGCCATCATCAGATAACCTCAAAATTAAAAGTGTTTATGATGTTTGCTGTTGAAAGGCTTCAGTAATATTATAAATACTGGTTTTTTATTTAAAATTTGTTTTAAAAAAAAACATTGTTTGAAAAAAACAAACCAAAATAGTAGCTAGCTTCTTTTGGCTCACTTTAAAATTTGTAAATCAAATGGCATTTTTTGCCGTTTGAAGATGCAGAACCAACCATTTATTGACACTCGCAGTAAGGTGCACCATGGGAATCATTCTCTGATGCGATTTAGAAGGTGGTGAGTTTCCTTCTATAATTTACTTCATAAGACCACTGATGAATGCATCAAAGTACTGACAGAAGTCTGGACTACTAAGCAGGAGAGCACCTCCAAGGTCACACTAGGGTCCAAGGTCTGTGTGGGCTGGCTGGCCGAGAGGCCTAACACTTACAACACCCTGATTTGTACTGTAGGCAGCTATATTACTCGTACTTGTGTGAGACGTGATTTTTAACGTAATGCTTTATACCATGACTGGTTTTTTTGTTTACTGTAAAACATTCAAACGTTACAGTTGACATAGATGAGTTTGAATCATTATTTTCACTACAGAAGTTTTTCAAGGAAAATGGTCCCTGAGCGCCACTATCCGGTATGTATCTCTGACCATTTGTAACTAAACCTCAGCTCAAAGAGTACACTTGACAACTTCCCAGACGGTCACTGGGATTGATTGAAACTGGTTAATTAAGTTATCAGACAGCATACAGGGGATGGCCATAGCTCATTGATATAGTGTGTTCGCACCAATAAGGCCCAAGTCCAATTCTGGCACTGCAGTAACAACGGTGGCCACTCCTCGTAATTCGAAAGTCACATTAAACCATTGGTCACTTTTCATTGATCGTTGGGCTATTAATTAAATACCCAATCTTGAAGAAAATCTACATTAATTACCCAATTTGTTATAATAAATAAATAGTTTTATTTATAAATATTATAATTAATATATTTCTATTGATTAATTATAATTATATTTTTGGTTGAAGAAGGGTTTACCTAATCTAGGGAACAGACGGCCAGTTTATAACAAGACTACACCTAACCAGCCATTATTAAACCCATCACACTCTCCACTCATCCCCATATTCACCATAAAATATCCTCTGGAGTGGTCAATGTCTCAAGTAAAGTAAAATGAATACACCTGCTGCAAACAGGGTTGCACAAGGGAGGTTAACTCGGGGGTGCTTCTTAGTGCGAGGAGGCGCTCATGAAAATTACATTTAGGCCCCAGTACGAGCAGTTAAAAACTAATTACATCAAAGCTGTAAATTGCTAAGCTAAAATTGTTCCATGTTCTAAGAACAGAGCAGAAGGTACACAGATTCACTGGCTTGTGTGTAGGCGATTTGATCAACTAACTGAGATACAACCGGAGATAACCTCTGTGATTCGACATCTGGAAGATTAGTAAATTCAGCGAACTAAATGAACCTATTGAGAAACTATATTCTAGGTTTCCGGTATCATACCATAAAACTAACATTAAGGTTGTCAGACGTTTCCCCCATTCCGTGATGTGGCTCCCTTAGTGACACAGCTGTGACTGAAGAGGGAGAACCAAGGTCAAGAATATAGGGGAGCCGGTGGGTGGGGGGCCCAATGTTCACATGCCTGCAGGTGTCCCGTCTACCTGACAGGTCATTGTTCCCTAGTGGGGTTGCACTGGTTAAGGGGCCGGTAGATGTGGAGGCGTAGGGTCCCAAGCGCGCCTGGCAGGCCAATACTCCTTAGTAGTGGCTAGTACTGGTTTCTAAGTGGTAGATATTTTCACACTATCATCCCTATAAAGTTTTTTGAATTTTTAAATATTTCTATTGCTTCCCTGATGACTTGTGGGTGGTAGAATTTCTCTCTAGCCAGTACTTTTGTTTTGTCAAATGAAATGGCGTGTTTAGTTTTAAAACTGTGTTCGACTATGGCTGGTTTTTCTGTGTTTGTATGTATAATGTGTTCTTGAATCCTAGTTGAGTTGTTGTTGATCCTAGTTGTTTTGTTTTGCCAATGTAGACTTCTCCAAACTGCACGGTACTTCATACACTCCTGGTCCTATACCTATAGGTTTAGATGTCTTATACTGGTCTTAGAAGATTTCTTATCTTACAGGTTGGCTTGAAGATTGGGTTTACGTTGTTTTTCTATAAGACTTGGTTGTTGTAAAGGTTTTCTTTTCTTGTCCAAGTTTTCAGGTTCTGATATGTGGAGGGCCCGGTTAATTAGTGAGTTTAAGACGCCATTCTTCTGTGACATATGGTGGTTAAAAGATGCATTCAGTTATTGCATTGTGTGCGTAGGTTTTCTGTACACAGTGTGTCCTACAGTTCTATCAACCTTCCTAGACGTCATCACATCCAGAAAAGGCAAGCAGCCATCTGTTTCTACTTTCAAAGTGAATTTTATGTTCTGATGAATGGAGTTCAGATGGTTGAGGAAAACTTGTAGTTTCTTCTTTCCATGAGGCCATATTGCCCAGATGTCATCAACGTAGCGGAGGCACACACAAGGTTTGAATTCAGCTGAGTCTAGGGCTTCTTCCACAAAGTGTTTCATGTAGAGGATGGCAGCAACAGATGAGAGTGGCGAGCCCTTAGCTGCTCCTTCTGTTTGTTTATAGTATTTTCCTTTGAAGTGGAACTGAATTGGAAGTAGAACCTGGACGAAG
Organism: Matsumurasca onukii; assembly: GCA_018831715.1. Taxonomy (NCBI): domain Eukaryota; kingdom Metazoa; phylum Arthropoda; class Insecta; order Hemiptera; family Cicadellidae; genus Matsumurasca; species Matsumurasca onukii. The sequence goes on along the minus strand of CM032066.1, from coordinate 7,177,641 downwards.
AAAACAAAACTTTAACAAGCTCGCCTTTTCAACGACTACAATGCAAAGCAGATAAATAGAGCTTGGAACAACCAGGAAAGCCAACTAACCAACTTTCAGCAGCAGGACCAGCTATCTTCTATTGTTCAAGAACCTCACAGACACGCTTACTTGCCTTACGTCAGAGGTATTACAGATAAGGATAATAAGGATTATTTATTGTTCATTTACTCATAAGTATTACTTGTTTCATCCCTTAATAGCCATCTTTGAACATTGTTAAACTCAATCTTATTTCTTATGTATTATTTAACATTACTATTTATTATGTATCACTATGATGTATGTATTGGTCGTTTGACCGTTGGAAGAATAAAATTAAATAAATAAATAAAATAAAAGCAGCAGAGTCTTATGGAAACACAACGTGGAAACCGATCTTCAAGCCAACATGTAAGATAAGAAATCTTCTAAGATCGGTATAGGACACGTTTCCACTAAGCAAACCTGGAGTGTATGAAGTCTCGCAGCTGTGGAGCAGTCTAGTGGGCTTTTTTCCTCAGGAGTAAATGCATTATGCATCAAAGGGACTTCCTATCAAACTTCCTGTAGCTCCCATGTGTGGATTTCTTCAGCTCATTATGACAGCTTCTGTTTCGGTCAAGAATTACCCACTAAAAACTCCTGCGCTTCTCTTTACTGAACTGGAATCACCAATGTGGCATTACTTCAGCCCAGAGGGGTCATGGATTAATTTCTGCAGGTGGGATTATTTGTGTGGATTGGGAGTCCAAGGGACTGTAAATCTATTGTGCAAATTGAAGGGTTTCTGAGGGTTGTAGTCCTACACTTTTCAAATGCTAAGCTATTTACCTCTTCTCTTAACCAGAAGAGAACTTGGATGTGTAGCATATAATAGTTTCAGTTTCAATAATTAATAAGCAACTATTACAACTTGTTCTTAATAATGCACTGTACGGGCGGTAAAAGTGATGATTAAGCCTGAGGCGTAAAAAATTACAGGTACTCAAGTGACTAGATACGCTGTCTTGTGATAAATTTTAAAGTTTTGTTGAGTGTAGGAAAAATGTTGATCTCCCATAACTTGAAAACCAATCTTAGACGTTTAAAGTGTCTTTAACAATTAAGCTTTAAAAGTAACATATTTTTTCCTTTTCAAGAGCATAATTCTAGATATTTGTTATTTATTATTAACTGTTACAATATTAATTGTGTTTGTACAGTATGCTAATGAAATAAAAATTTAATTTAGCCTATAATATAGTTTATACGAGGATGGTTGAATAAGTCCTTAAAAAAACCGTATTTATTGCCTATAGTTTATGAACACGAATTGAATTCACAAGCTGTCGTGTACTGTGATCCTACCGGGAAGTCGCCAAAGCCACTTTATGCCGCATGCACGGCAATCAGGAGTTTTGTTTGTCACAAGGTATTACGGGCCTACAAGTCGGGTCTACCTGATATATCCTAAGCTCAATCAATGCGACTTCTACCCCTTCCTAACAACAGCTGCTGGCTACGACATGTATTTCTTGTGGGATTTTACCTGGTCGGGGTGGGATTATTTTGAGGGACAAGTGGGGCTAAATACCTGTCGCACCATCCCTACACTTCCGGGCGTCCAAATGAACAATAGCATTGTCCCAGGGGTAGAGTGACAAATCTCCTAAGCCCGGGACCATGTCAGGTAGACGGGACACCTGCAGGCATATCCACACTGCACCCCCCACCCACGGCCCCTATATTATCGACCTTAGTTCTCCCTCTTCAGTCACAGCTGTGTCACTGAGGATGCCACATCACGGGATGGGCGAAACGTCTAACAACCTTAATGTTAGTTCTATGACGCGGTATGATACTGGAAGCCTAGAATATAGTTATGAATATAGTTAAGATAATCCTAACCGTTATACACTGACAAGATCACACTTACTTGACAGCTCTTGAGAGCTGGTACAGGTTTGTAAGAGCAACAAATACATTGACACTAAACAAACTCCAATTTTTAGGAATGATGACCAGGGAGTAACGGGACCAGATGACTCCTGTCGCTGCAAGAGCCGAACATTGAGAAACACTGAGCTTTTCAGCGGGTCGAGTCAAGTCACCGATACTGGCAATCACAAGCCCCTTCAACAGAAACAACACATGAGAGCATGATACATCCACATCCTCAGTAAGAGTGAGCGACAATATTGGATGGGCTCTCATAAGAACAATTTACTTAGTAGCAAAACAGAATCTATATAATTCAGCCATTTATTATGACAGAATGAAGCTGGTCATCTCATTTGAAAGACAGTTTTATTGTTTAGTGGTTTGTTTTTTTTAACTCTAAATATGGAAATAAAAAGTTTTGAAGTTAAGAAATGTTTGGTTAGGTATAGTCACTAGCATACACATTATTTTGAAGAAGTAGCAAGCAAAGTCTCTAAACAATAAAACTCTCTTTTAAATGAGATATCAAGCGTGATTTTGCATTTACATTGGAACTTCGATAGCGGAACAATAAGAAAATGTTATTAATTTTGACGACAGGATAACATGTAAATTATAATTATATTATATTGTTTTATAGGAACATTCCCAATGGATGGTCTCCCATTCCTGTTGATTTTTAAGAGGCCGCCGGGTAGAGCGGCCGTGAGACCCACTATGGGCAGCGCTTATAACATGGAGTAAAAAATTGCAAACAATGTTTTTGACCGATTAACGCACTTAGCTAAAAAAAAATATGTTTCAATAAAAGCATAAGCTATCTAGGGTGCTACATATAAACTCTAAAACTTCTAACACTTTCGTCAAAAAATAAATTATTAATTACGTTTATTAAAACTTGATTTTCCATAAGAACATGGAACTTGAATAATATTAATACAAATTTTATTTAGCAAGGATGTTTTAGTTTTTGCTTTTATATGCTGTAGCATGAATGGCTATATGCTTCTATTATAACACTTTTCTCATTTTAGCGCTAATCTAATTTCTTAAAATATCGTTTGCAAATTTTCCCATGTTTAATTCCTTATCCTAGTTTCTAGTTAGAGACCGCTCAAGCTCTATCCGGCGGTCTCTAAAATAATTTTTACACACTATAGACTCATAATAACAATGATAATACAAATCAATAATTATCATTGTCAAATTGAATAATTATTACATACAATGCTTGGTTTCATTAAATCTTACAGTTTGTGAGGATTTGGCTATTTAATTAAGCTAGCCTAACTATGCCTGATCCTTTTTCCACAACTAAAATTTTGCAGTCAGATTGGTTGTTACAACATTACTAGAGAGGATCTACTAGGTGAGTGTGAGCAGGAGTATTTTTAGTTTGTGAAGAAAATGTTTTATATAGTGGTTTGGGAATACCAAATGTTGACATTTTTAACCATTAGATCTTAAAACGATTCATCAGGTCTTTCTTACCCATTTAAAACATGGAGCCCAGAAGAAAACCGTTTTAGGACCTAAAACAAACATTCCAGATTAAAATAATTCAAAGATAGGGTCTGTGTAGCTGATACAGCTATGGTTTGAACAAATAGATCTTGTCCTCGTCCCAACTTTGATTCAGCTGTTTCAGCCTCATGAAAAGAAAAATTTACATTGATGCTAGTTAGTCTGGAAACAACAAAGCATAAAGCGTTATTAGTCCTAATTTAAGCACTGGCAGAAGTGATAAACTATATGGTAGATTGTTAAGCCATCTATTTCATGCAATTGTTCAATGTGAAATAAATGCATTGTGTTTAGTAGAATCCACTGTTTATGTTTTAAATCTATATAAACAAAATAAGAATTTTGTCTGTACATTGAAATAAATTCTTTGGGTTTTGGTTATTAGGTTTTTTATACTTTGCAAAGACCGAAACCTACGTTAAATCATTTCTGTCTATCTCTAACATATCGAGGTTATTTTGGAAGACTTAAATAACTCATAATCAGCTGAAATTATGGTAATGAAACTTTATATAAGTTTTTAGCTCATTATGCAGTGAGCCTTTAACTATATTTCTTCATACTACATCCACAAAATAAAAAATTTCAGTGGACCATAATGGGCTCTAAAAATGTTACTTTGGAGCACTGACACGCTCTGCAGTGTGCCAGCTGAGTTAGTTCCCCGCCACTCTGGCCACACTCCTCACTCCTACAACTGCAGACGACTCTGTTCACTTTCCAGCTGAGTTCCTCAATTCTGCGACAGCGCAAGGGCTACTGACTGATAAACTCACACTAAAGGTTGGTGCCTTGATAATGTTGCCACATAGCCTGAATGCTCCAAGGTTGTGCTATGGTCTCAGAATGCGCTCACACGTCAGGCTGTGGTGCTGGGGAGTATCATTTTACCAAGTAATTTGATTCGAGTTTAAACTATTGCAGTTCCCAGTCAGTGTGTGCTTTGCGATGACAAATTCCAAGGTCAGACACTGACCACTGCTAAGATAAAACTCGGTGGGACAGGCTGTTTCTGACGTCATAAGGTGGCATCTGTTGCTATGAAACCATAGTTGTTTTTAACCAACACTTTAAGGAACTATTTGAAAATATGTGTGACTCTATGTGATGTATGATACTCTATACTTTTGACACTAATGTAAATTAAAATTTCCACCAATTGGCCTGGCTGGAATACTATTAAAAAAATGCAACTCAATGCAAGTTGATGTCAGTGTACCATAAAGGGAGGAGTTTGCTTCTGCCTAACTTAACCTGAACTTTTATTCTAATTACCTCTGTACCATCTGATTTTGTACACTATACATCAAAAATGTCTTGATCTTTGACAGCAGCCTGCTTGGCTGCTAATAGTCCTGTAGCATAAGTAGTGGTAGAAAAGGGCAAAAGGTAATAAAATTAATAAGGTTCAATAAAACTATCAAGTAAGGTGTTTGTAAAGGTCCAAGGGTTTTGGTTGTACCTGCAGGGTGATTCCAGAGAGGTTGCAACTTTTGAGGAACAAACTTATCAGCTATTTGAATAGTTGTTTTATAAATTAACGACATAATATCAATGAGTTGTTACTGCAAACTTGTAACACAAATGAACTTGAAGGTCAAACGTCAAAGCCTAATTCAGCTAAACAAAACAACCTAACCTCTCAATTGAGTACAATAATTTATATTTTAGACTTTGACATTTGATAAGCATAGCAGAACTAAGAGAACTCGGTAAAGCTCATAGAGTATTTATTGGCAAAGCTCGTCAACAAGATACTATAAAATTTTGGTTCCTCATCAAGTATCCTAATAAGAGGCGACCTATTAAGAGGGGCCGGATAGAGCCGCCGCAGGTCCAACTCAGAGTACCGCTTATAACATGGGATACAAACTGGAAACTACGTTTTAGGCACTTTAATTAGTTAAATGTGAAAATGTTCTCTCGGGAACCATAGATCTATCGATGCTGCGTCATATAAACACTAAAAATTTTACTTTTGTCATAAAAAAAATGGTAATCGAAATTCAGTAATTAAAATTCTATTTTATAATTGAACTAATTTTTTCTTTTTTATATGCAGCAGCACTAATGACTCTATGCTTTCCGAGAAAAACTTTCCACGTTTTAGTTCATTAACCTACGTACAACACAGTTTGCAAATTTTCCGATGTTAAATTCCTTATCTCATTTGAACGCCGTTAAGGCTCTATCTGGCCCCCACCATTGATTTTAAATGTATATTTAAGGTCAATGCCCCCTCTCTTAACTATTTAGTCACTTTTTTACTATTGGGCTAATGGGCTGTCGTCTGCTAAAACAACTTTTTTTTCTTTTTTACTCTCTACGCCAACGGCATTTTTTAATGTATTGCTTAACCTAGGATTTATGGGCATCACAATTCACAAAACATGTTTAGGGATAGCGGTCCGAACCGTTGTGCCTGCACCGGGAATCGAACCCACGACCTTGCGCTTCGCAGGCCGTGACTCTACCCACTGAGCCACGGACGCAGGCTTTTCATCAAAGGTAAAGTCGTTTGGTGTCGCAGTTTCGATAGCTATCCGACTTAGTTTGATTATAATCTCGACTATTTATCGACCGGACATTAACACCAAACCGTCATAGTACATTTTTCTCGAAGCCGGAAATAAAATGTGTACGTGGCTCTTCCAGGACATACTTTATACGTAATTGCGTTAAACTTTAATTTCGACTTTATTGTTAAAATCTCGACATTTTCAATAAAGAGAATAAATAAATTTGTTATTATTAATTGAATTATTGTAACTATTAGAAACACTTTATTTACGGCTTCGAGAGAAAAATCAGAATCCTGACATTTTTTCTCAGATTATAGAAATTAAGTTATTGAACTTAAATTTCTATAATCTGAGAAAAATGTCAGGATTCTGATTTTTTTGCTGTTGGTGATCCTCTTCTTTGGCATTTCGCTGTCTGTAGCACAGAGTATTTATTATATACTCTGTAGTCATGTAGTGTTGTTAAATGTCAATTTGTAGACTCTAGTACTGTGTTTGTTTACTGTTTATCAAACAAAATTAGCTTTATGAAAATTTTAAGTGTTAAAGTTTTACAGTGTTAAGGCCTAATATTTGAGCGAGAATACATGGAACTAGGCGTCTAATTTTTAACGTCAGTTCAATAAAATAACTTAAGCTACTTCATGGCTACTTCAAGATCTCTGCCCCAAAGCAAAGAAGCCCTACTAAAATCTTACACCAGCCGGTTAAAAGATGATGTTAAATCTATGCTGGAGAATTTTGAAGGTAAGAAAACAAAGCTAGGCACATAAATGCAGACATTAAATTTTCACTAGTTTACTAATTAACACTATCACTGCGTCGGGTGCCTATAGGCACTTTGAATTAACATGGAACTATGCAGTTTTCATGATTTATCATGTCTATTGATAACAGTGAAACTGCCAAGCTTCAAACAATTGGATTAATTTTCTTGATTGTGCTTTCTATATCGTATATTAAGAACATGAACAAAAACAGGAGTTAGAAAACCAATTGAAAATCAACCGCCCACAACAGTAGTTGCAAGATTGCTGTTAATGATGGTAACCATAAAAATGTTTTTCAAAAAGAGCCAAATATGATGGCAAGCTATATTGGCCAATAACTGGCCGTACAAGGCAGTTTATTTCATGCACTGTCATTATGTAAGCTATTTCGGAGCATAGAAAACATTCTTCTTAAATAAGGCCTCATAACATTTGAAAAGAGGAGGAAAAATCAGCCTTGACTTTAATATATAGTTTATTTATTTTTATATGTAGCCTCTCTTTGTGTGACGGTTAAGATTCCGGTACTGCATGAAGGGTTAAGCATCTGTCAATCATGTATCAGACTGAGTCTAGATGCCGTCGATAAATTCCTATTTGACCTATTATATATTATCATTATATTCCTATAGGTCCTATATAATCTCACCTTACTTACTTGAAAGTAATGATTACAATATTTAAATGAAGCATTTTCTGTAACTTTTTCCATTTTCAGTTCATGCTTTATCTGAGATTAAGGATTACTTTGTTAACCAATAGTAACGCAGGTAATTTTTGAGGTTAAGAATTACTTTGTATGATTTGACTTTGCATTTTAGTGTAAAAATGTGTTAGCAGTATTATGTCTAACAAGTGTTAAATATATCAAACAATGGAAAAATATAAGAAGAATCTTCTTCATGGTTTGTACTCAAATTTTGTTGGATCGTTCATCTATAGGGAATGTTAAGTTTCAATTAGCAGCTTATTGTTTTTATTAATATCTACTGCAGATTGCTTTTGTGTGTATACTTCATTCCAATGACCATTTGTCAACAAACACTTACAGGAAATGTTCATAAATCTTTACAAGATAAAGAAGTAGTCATAGCTAAGGTGGTACTACTATAGGCTACCAGGTCGAAAAGCTGTACTATCCCAGTTAAAAACATCAGATGGGGTCGCTGCCTGCCATTTATCACTCACAACGCTCTGCCCTAACTGAACAATGGTTGAGTCTTGCAGGACAGCCTTCTGTCGTGCTTCATCCCCCTTGCTACATAGGTCACTTGGGTGACATCCCCAAGTGCCAACCTATCAATCAATCAATAAAATCTTTATTTGTTTTGTATATACATACATAAATAGTGTCAGTTCATAAACTAATATTTGTTTCATATTAATATTACAAAACTTTTGTTCATAACAAAACAGAATTACAACAAATATTCTATTCAACAGTAAAAATTAATCTTAACACTTTCACTGCGCTCGACATGTTGAAACATGAAAATTGCATATGTTTACATGCAAATTGCACGGATCCCATAGGCACCCGTAGCAGTGATAGTGTTAAATTACAATCACAACCTCAAACAATATTTGACTTTAAAAGAAAAAAAAACTTCAAACAAAGCTTAATTAAATTATCTTCTTACTAAAGTTTAAATATTAAAAGAAACTATCTAGTCCCAGCAGTAACTATCTATAATTTGTAACTACAGTATGTCATGAAAGGATAATGATCCAAGGCATAGAACAACAATCTGTAATGATACAAGTACAAGAACAGAGGCCAAAGGCAGAGGAAAACAACAATTTGTTAATATGGGGTGAAAAGCATTCTTTCAGCAAACTGGCTTTGACCCGTTGTAAATGTCTGTATTATTTTGACAAGTGTACAATCTTTGGCTGTGCAATAGAGATATTTCTGCTTTCATTGAAATATCTTGTACAAATTAATATTAGAAATAAAAGTTCTCCAGTATTGTTATAAAATATCTAACTATGTTTTTATTTTTAGAAATTATCAAGTTGTCAAAATGTGAAACAGAAACACAATTGACTCGCATGACTCAGTGTGAACAGGATACGTACGAGATGCATGTTCGAGCAGCCAACATTGTGCGAGCTGGGGAGTCTTTGATGAAACTAGTGTCAGATATCAAGCAATACTTGATTCTTAATGATTTCCCATCCGTAAATGAAGCAATCACTCAAAACTCTAAACTGTTCCGCACGAAGCAAGCCGAGTGTGACCAAAAACTGATGACTTTGCGAGATGACATGGCGGCTGATCTTTACGACCTCGAAGAGGAATATTATACATCAGTTTACAAACAGTAGTTTTTAATTTTGGTTTTGTTTACTTTACTAATTAGTAATTACAAAATATTGTACTTTTTTAATCTGTGTTGTTGTACAAAATAATGAAAGCACCCATACATATTTTAGACTGTGATTTCTTAAGCAAAAACTTAACAAAAAGTGTATAGACATGGGCTTGAAAACCCTTTGTGTATTAAATATCCACTTTTTTAGTTTTAAATCTTTAAAAGAGTTTGTATTCCTAAAAGCATATAACAAATTTTTAGGAAGGTAATATTTTATACCTTTTTTGATATTATCTTTAAAAAACCTAAGCATCACAAAATTGATTTTCACCTTCTCGTGTATAGAGAAAGTACTGTTTATCAGGGTGTCCACTCAAACATGTCGATCAGATTCAAGGCTCCATTTCACTTTCTTCAAAGTGAAGAGGTACGATAAATTTGAGGAAAAAGGAAAGCAAATGGCTTCTACTTGAAAATGTCAGATATTTAAGGCTAAAAAAAGTTATAGTTTGAACTATTTATGGGCACCACTTTTGTTTCCCGCCCTCCAATATTATAAGAGGGTCATTGGCATTACTTCCCATGTATACAATATAATGATATACATATTGTATGACAATTTGTTCAAACTTGTTAGACTATTGGCTCTCCTTGATTTTCCAGGTTTGATGGCCAAATTCAAGGTTTTCAAAGCTGGATGGACACCCTGTTTATATACCGTAACTTAAAAGTAAGATATCTGGTATGAAGCCAAGAATTTTAACCTAGTTTGATAGGATTTTTGGATTATCAGTTTTTTCTTAAGAAATTATATCCAAAAGATATGTTGATGGGTGATTCCTAGTACCTTGTATAATATACATCATTATATAATGGACTTTTGTAAAAAAATAAATGTAAATAAAACAACTGGATACTTGTTTGAAATTGTTTTTTGACCTTTGAAATAAGATAACTGCAGAGTTTGAAATATAAAGTTACCTCTCGTGGGATTAGGGCTTTATATCAGTTGGTAAATTCCCCAGTATTACACATTTTTCATAATAACTCAACAAATGTATAGTGAGATGTAAAAAACAAAATGTTTGAAACAACGGATATGGATAATTTTATTTGATACAAAATTTGTCCTGTATAAGAATACAAGATCTTTATTGGCAGTACAAAAAGGAAATGCTGCAAGCATAATTTCTGCCAGGGCTTCAAATGATGATTTGGATTTGTTTTTTATGTATAAATTATACTATTTTTTATATTTTAATTTATGCATTTATAAAAGTTTATACTCATTTAAAAAAAATCAACAGTTACAATAGGAATTGTCGATGTTACAATTTAGTGTACAAGTCTTCATGTAAAATACCAAGCAATCTTTGCTTAAGCTAACATTATTTAACATTGTACAGTTATCAGAGCAGTCGAACATATATGAAAAATTTAATGATTTGGTCACTGATTTTCCTAATTTGGGGATCAACTTAAAACCACTCCTAAAATGTGGAATTTGGAAAATCTGCTCTTAGTCCCCTACAATTTATCTAAGAGGAACGTACAAATAAAAATTCAAGGTACTTGACCAAGTAGTTTGAGCTGGGCGATATTAAATAAATGTAGTGACAAAACTTTAACCCCCTTCCCCAAAATTAGAATTTTGGACAATCTTTTTTTAGTGGTTGTTTTTAATCCTGAAAGAAAACCCATGTTAAATTTCAAGCGTCTAAGCGTTTGCTCTGCATTGATAAGCCAGGGAGTGAGTTAAGACACAGCCTTTCTGAAAACTGTAGAATGTAGAAAAGTTTGATAATAAAGTTGCGTCACTGCCACAATTTTCAGGCAGAAGCCTAAGGCTGGTTTAGTATTTCTTACAATATGATCTAAAGGTAAACTATTAAAAATTTCTTACCTTCCTACATACCAAAGATCCAATCAAGAAAACAACTTAAAAAACTGAGTAATGATGTTATGACATTCATACCAGTGACTAAAACTACGCTAGAATAGCAAGGCAATGATTGTTTTCACACTCTAAAGGTCTGGCCCAGCAATGTATTACATGTAAAACTTAAATGTGGTCCAATGATATTACAACTGATTCACTGACATTTCGCTGGTGATAACATTCAGTAGTCTACTCTATGATGTGATGTTGCCTGAAGACAGGTCGGGTAGAGTGAACATAAGAATACTTATCAAACAACCACCACTTATCCACTGTATTCATTTGTGGTAGAACTGTCTGTAAAAGCCAGGCCAAACAAAGCAGGTTAAAAATCAATACTAGCATTACACAGAAGCTGTTGGTTAATTGACTTAATTCCATCGGTCGTTGGGCTATTAATTAATGGCCCAATCTGGGGAACAGTTGGTCCTAGTTTGTAACAAGACTACATCTCATCGTCCATAAAAACACTCATTACACTCACCATCATTCCATATTCACCTTAAAATACACTGCAAGAGTGGTCGGTGTCTCAAAGCAAAGTATCAAAAAGTAACCACTGCTACTGTGAAGCAAACCGCGGTATTTTAGCAAAGGTTATAATGGTAACAGTTGATTGCATCAGAAAGTATCACCAAGAGCGAGCCACTTCACACGGTCACATGTTGCCATGTTCATGGCAGTCTTGCAGTTAGTGGGTATCAACAACATAACCTAGGAAAGCTCATGTGAAAATTCAAGTTGCTTGGCCAAACTTTTGGGCTGTGCGATGATAAATAAGTGAGTTGACACAACCAAAATCTCCCTTAAAAGTTTAATTTAGGAAAATCCTTAGTAGTGGTTCTACCCTACAAGGAATATCCACGCCATATTTAAAGTCCCTAGGCTTTGTGTTGATGAGTCCTTTAATAAATATGGATTGCATATATAATCCATTGTTGTAACTTGTCCGCACTCATATTTTAAGAGGCGGTTGTTACCGCAACATGAAGTTAAAAGTGCAAACGACGTTTTAAGCAAGTTAATTTATTTAGATGTGGAAATTTTTTCTCTGAAAGCACAGCCCTATTGATGTTGCTGCATATAAACACTAAAAGTTTCATTTTCGACATAAATAATGTTTTAATTTCAAAATGTGCAACAGCACTAATGGCTCTACGCTTCCAGAGAAAAACTTTTTACATTTTAGCACATTAACCATCATAACATCATTTACAAATTTTCCCATATTAAATTCCTTATCCTCATTTTTAAACGACACCTGGGCTCTTTATGGCCACCTCTTGACTCTGACAATTAATTCAAAATCAAACAGATTATGGCATTTCAGACACCTTGACCAAAAGGGGGGCTAAGTTGTTTGAGCTCTCCAGGTAACCCTTCTCTAGACAATATATTTTTTATTTTATTATTGTACTCTTTAACAGTATTGTCCCATTTATTTGTACCGTAGTATAAGTGTAAGAACACACAGAGAGCGACGCGACGCGATTTAATCAAAACCAAGTAAATGCAGTGGGCAGCCATTACCTAGCAGCCATGCTAGCGTAGCGATACCCAAGAACAAACTGGTTTGTTTTCTCGAGCGATTGACAGCGATGGATGTGGAGCTGCTCATTACAGAAGTGTAATGCCAGAGATTTGGAGGAGTGACCACAAGAGTCCAGTTTGTTGTTTGTTTCTCTATGGTATGGTGAATTTTGCTAAAATGTAATCAAATGTTGCCATGACATCCTTGTGTACTGAAAAACCTCATCTCATTCCTCCTCAACACTGGAAACAGGTGATGATATTCACCAAACACATCTCTTTGTTCACAAACTTCGTTAACACACTGATTCCTTTGTTTTCCTCCAAAACTTTCCACTTCAAATAACTATTTTCACAGAGAGCAAGTTTCAGTCCTAGCTTTGACAGCACCATTTTGCAATGATCGCCTGGCATCGCCTTCTGTGTGTAACGCTAATTGCTTGCAATCGCCGCCTTCTGTGTGTTCTTACACTAAGAAGACCAAATCTGATTAAAATTTAGTTTTAAAGTTAAGCATGTGCTCACTTTGATAAGGCTCAATTTCACTGTACCTCTAGTATTTACAAAAAACCAACCTATTTGTAAAAAAAATACTTGACTTAATTATTTAATTTTGCTTTCAAGAACTTTTACAGTAAACTTAAAACCCACCAAAGAAACAATTGGATGTTGAAAATCAGTTCATAAAACAATTTTTCACAGTAAAAGCTTTGCCTGAGCGGGCTCTAAATAGCATAAATTTACTACAAAATAATTTTTTGGCACTTTTGAAAACCCCTACAAATTTTAATTCGCCAACATTTTTTATATGAATTACATAATGTGACTTTTAGGATAAATAAAACTTTTTAGTTCCGTACAAATAATAGTTTTATTTTAACAATCAACAAAAACCCAACAAAATAAAAAAGAACTCTTGAAACAATATTAACATAATTAATGTAAAAACATATATTTTGTTACCTAACCTGGAATTTACACATTTCACAGCATATACTCTCTGAATCAAAAACCTTTCAAAAAAATTAGTAACCAAAAAAATCATTGACAAGACAAAGGATTAAGGTCTTCTCAAAACATAATATACCTAAAAAATATACTTCTTTATTGACACATGTATTTATCCTATATGGATCCTATTTTAACATTAAGTACAACAACAATCTTAACAACAAACTTAATTAAAAGCGCTTGCATTAAGCGCATCTACAACATCTTCAAAGAAGAGACATTAGAGGCTCTTAATCATTGGAAACTCAATGTGAATCAAGGATATTGAGTCTCACTAATAATTAACTGTTGTCCAATAAAATCAGGGCCAGATTGCTTGAATAATTTTCAAATGGTCTAAAATGTGTTTAACTACATTTTTAGCTTTCTAAACAAACTGTTTATATTTTGAGGTCTTTGGAAAGACTTTGGTTGGACACATGACATGGTTCATCTGTGATTTGTCTTAATGGTTTTGGTGGAAAACGTATTATTTTCAGGTTGGAAAGACAGTTTTAATGGTTTAATTAATGGCTATAATACAGTTTTGTACATTTTAATCTTGTTTCTACTGATAACTTTAGATATGTTCATGTTAAGCAAGAGAGTTGTCTTCTTACTTTTTTGATAAAGCTCCATTCAATCACTCCAAGTTAAACATGTTAAAGTTAGTGACTAAATGCACTCCTAAATATTAAACAATTTCTGTTTGACGTATTATTTAAAAAGTTTCTCAAGGTAAAGTCAAATTAAAATTTAAAAGATTTGTTTTATTCACTTTCATAACAATTGGCTAAATTTGAAAAATATGAAGACTGTTTTGAAGTATCTGTGTCATTAGTAAATTAAGTAAATAATAAATATTATACCATAATGAGACTATTGGAATTCCAAAAGTGAAACAGAAAGAAAATATTGGTCTTCGCTACCCTCGAGAGGATAAATGAGCGAGGATTAAAAAGACACTTTAGGCACGAGTGATGAACGATACTTTTTGTCATGATGCAAGTAGGAGTGGTTAAAATGGTTAGTTAATTTAAAAATGTTTTGTAAAATATTTTAGAGAATTATGGTGTCAAACGCTACAGTTTTTATTTGTCATTGTTTTGTATAAACAGCTGTTCTTTTGATTTACTTTAGGTGTTCTGGCAGTGCATTTCACGTCTTGGCTCCCATGTAGCTGGTCTTCTCCTCTGTCGAGCTGAGTCTATGAATGGGTAGACAATAGTTGCAGGTGTGCCTGGTGTTGTTGGTGGGTTTGCATTCCCTTGTTCACCAAAGCTGTATTTTGGTGTGGATCTGAGTTATTGCTTCAAGAATGTACAAGCTGATAACTGTCAAGATCTTCTGTTCCCGAAAAACTTCCCTTCAGGTGTCTGGATTTCAGGTTACACAGGACTCTTAACGGCTCGCTTTTGTTGAATAAGGACAAGTTGTAGGTTTTCGGCTGTGGTGCCACCCCACACAGCCATTCCATATCTTAGATGGGACTCAAAAAGGGCTACTTAGGCTAGGTAGGCTACTTTGGCTGTTGTCAAGTCACAAACATTTTTCATTCGCCTAATTACAAACAGTCCTTACTTGCTGCAAAGGGAGCTTATATGTGCCATCCACGATAGTCTGTCGTCTAATGTAACTTCAAAATATTTCGTTGTTGCTTATTTCGTTATCTCTTCTAGCTCAGGCAGTCTTTCTGTACCCTGTTTTTGTCCTCTCGGGAGGAGCTGCTTAGTTTTACCTTAATTTACCACCAAGTCATTATTGTGGCAATATTGCACCGCCATGTTAAGTGCAACAAAGCTGTCTATTGCCAGTTTTTCTGCTTTTGGTCTGCGAAGAAGAAGAACTGTGTCATCAGCGTACATAAATGAACTACAGTAGTTTTGCATGTGCTTCGGGAAGTCATTAGTAAACAGGATAAACAGGACAGACCCTAGAAGGGATCCCTGAGGGACTCCTCGAGTTATTGGTTTCAGTTATGATCTAATGGCTTCTGTAACTATATCCTAGGCTTCCGGTATCACACCGCGTCATAAAATTACCACTATCGATGTTAGACGTCAGCCCATACTCTGATGTGGCATCCTCAGTTGAATAAAAAAGAACATGATTTTCTTAGATTTTTGGAATTGCTTGATTTTGAAATTTTGTTTTGTAAAAACTACTCATCCGACTGTCATCAAACTTTTACAACCATTAAAATATTTCAATGTATATTAATATGTGACAGGTCACTTTGTAATTGGGGGGTAAAGTGAAACCTCCAGATGGAGTGTGTTTATCTATTAAGGAATCTGCAGGGTAAATCAAAGTCCTAAACCTAGGAAAATCGAGGTGTTTTTTTAAAGATAAACTTGCAAAAACTATTTATATTAATTAACATACCTGCCCTGTTGGCCTTTATAAACGTAAGCACAACCATCGTTCTAGGCCTAGGCTTGACGAAAAGCCTAGCCTGTGCATTTCATCAAGTGCTGTTTATTTTGATTTTATTAGTTAAACCCATTTATAACTTTCATATTAACGATAATTTGAACTCTAAACTTCACGAAAACGTCTAATTGTTGACCAAGACTGGGAAAACATGAGATGTTGTAGATACGCTGCCATAACCTCAAAACATAAGTTTCTTTCTTTGTTTACTTCTCGCTCGATCGTCCAAGATTTTTTTTTCAGCATAGAGTAATTAAATGTGTAGTATAGCACCGACAGGCGGGGTCCGCATTCAAAACCATAGTTAACTAAAACCTTTTCTCGTCCCTTTAGCGAAAAAATCAGTAACAGCTGATTCAAGGTTTACGCTAAGTGAAAACCACGAAGAGCTGCAGTCGCTTGGCAGTCTTCAACCGGATCGATCGACTTTTATAAGAGCTGACTAAGTTTCGCTATCAAATTTTTGCAATAAACGTTATTGCACGAGGTATGTTTGTATATAAGTTACTGCTTTATTCGGCACAAGGTAATACCTTAATTTTAAAACTTTTCATCGTATTTTCACCCAATAAATTGGGAATTTTGGGTCTTAACTAACGTGTTTCTGTTGAAAATTCTATTAAAACAAACGTAGCATTAGAAAATTGAAAGTTTTACGGGAAATTTAGTTGATTTTTATTATTACTTAGGGATTTAGGTAAATCGGTTTTCTAGTTGTATTTACACACTCCCTAGGTAAAAACGTGTATTAATATTTTTTATAAAATTTAAATTCACGAAACCTGCTTGTGCAACCCTAGTTCGACGTGAACTAAACGAGGTGTAGGCAAGGCGCTGTACGTTAGTTAGACACAGTTGAAATTCTATTTTCAATTAAGTTCTTCTAAATTTACAGTATTTTTGTTGAATTGGCAATAAATTAATCTAATTTGGCTCGTGGTTTCAAAATTATCTTTTTCCAAATTCTGCGAGTTATGACAGTGATGATACAGCTCAACTGGTAGCTACTTCCTGAGTCATGACCGCCTTAAATTAAATTAAAACAAACCCTTGTGGGTATTGACCTTTGGAGCTTTTCCCACGCTCGAGCAATCCAGGCCCAGGACTAGCCAAACGTTGGTAGGACCTGGTTTCAGAGCTTAAATAAAAGTAGGAAATTTTCCGACGGGGAAAATCCCTTACAAATATAACTATCTGTTTTATAGAAAAAGGTTGTGTCTTTTCTGAAGTTGATTTCTTTGTATTATAGGTAACTTAAAATGTAGCTAAGTGAATATCCATTAGTTAATTTCCAAAACCCAAAAGTTGAAACACGACTTTGGATACTGTAGAAATGATGTGTAGAGTCATTGATTTACAATACAAACCTTAATGCTCTGAGGTACATTGTGTAAATCTTTCATACATAGCTTCGGGAGAATAACTTTGCGAATGCCTGCTCTGTGTGCCGCTAGCAGTTTTTCTCTGACCCCTCCAACCTGTCACAATAGATATAAACATATAATCAAAAGTGTACAACTTACTTGTATATCATCAAAATTTTCAGTTGTTTAAACTATCACTGTGTCAGATGCCTATGGGCACTTTGCAGATTACTTTGAAACCAATACAATTTTCTTATTTCACTTGAAAACAAAACTCTGGCACTACAAACAAAGTCCAACTGGCTAAATTCATGTGAACTTTCATCGTGTGAATTGTTTCCGATGTTTTTTAGTGAGTAGTACACACCACTTCATTTTCACATACATACAGATTTTCAGCTTTTTTTGGGTTGGTTTGGTTGTTTTTAATCATTATGTTAGGGCATAATCAACATTTTATTTAAAATCAAAAACCAATATTTATAATTTTATTATGAGGCGCCTTTCAACAGGAAAGTTGCCATCATCAGATAACCTCAAAACTAAATCTTTATAAATATAAATATTGATTTTTTATTTTAAATTTGTATTTTCTTAATGATCTAGTATTAAAGCTAACTTTTTATTGTTTAAAATATTATTATTAGTTGCTAAACAAAGTATATATAATTGAAATAAAACTTTTGGTTAACCACAATGCAAAACAGTATTTAATCAACACAAAACGTTTCAACTATTCTATGATAGTCATCATTAGTGTATAAAGAATAAAATAATTATATACATAAAAGAAAAGTGATTTTAAACAAAAAGTGGTTTTGAGTTTATTTAAATGTATATAATTATTTTATTCTTCTATTCTTTATACAGCTGATGATGACTATCATAGAATAATTAATAAATTAGACATTTTTAAACTTTTCACTGATTTTTAATTTAAAGAGCTAGCTTTCGCCGGCTAAGGCATCTTCAGTTTATTAATTCGATCCACTTTTCATCAAGCATACACAGAAGAAAATATCATAGAATAGTCTAAACGTTTTGTGTTTATTAAATACTGTTTTGCATTGTGGTTAACCCAAAAGTTTTATTTCAATTATGACAAACCACATAAGTTTTAAATCCAAAAAGTATATATAACTTAGGAGTAGGTTGACTAACCGGTAGAACTAGACCACGCAGAGTGAGCTCGCCAGTCATGGCGAGGCCGGGGATGAGTGGCACGTCAGTGAAGAGGGAGATGAGCGCGGTGGCTATCGTGATCCCGGCACTCGGCCCGTCCTTGCTCACAGCTCCGGCAGGGAAGTGCACATGCACGTCCGTCTCATACAACAGATCCTCCCCTTCCTCCACTAAACCATACTGGAACATGCCAAACAAATATTTAATATGGTACACAATTTATTTTGTGAACTAGGCTAACAAGTTGAAGCAATGCATGTGGCAATGTGTTGTGGTTATTTAAAACAACTAGGTAAAAAAATTCACTTTTTATTAACATCAAATACTTTAATTTCTTTTCAATTACTTTCAAATCTTAAGGGTCGTTTTTTCAATTGCCTGGTTAGCAGCTGGTTAACTAACACCGTTAAGTTGTTTACAGTCTGCAATGTTTACATTTTCACGCAACGTTCAAAGTACATAAATGAATTATTTGAAGATCATTCTTGCAATAAAGGCATAGTTTTACCATTTTCATTGAATTTAACATGTACACATTATGCTAATATAGATAAATACTAACTCTAACATCAAATGCAAAATCAAAACAGACAAAGTAAAACTTAACCTAAAAATATTTAGCTTCCTATTGGTTGGATCCGTCTTTCTAAACCGGTTAAGGCTGAATTGAAAACGGCCCTTATTCTTTCAGTTGTCAACATTACAAATTACATAACACTTTATTGTTTATAATCAATGCATACATTTCTCAAATAAATGTACCATTACAGATTCAGTCCAACCATTTTTGTCTTCAAATTTCTTTAGTACTAAATTAGCTATTTAGCGTTTATACAAATTATGATCTATAATAAGTCATTTGACATAGTATTTACATTCTGTTTGTAATATTTCCAGCTTGTTGATTTAAAGTCACTATTTGACAGTCATATGTTTCGGATAAACATTCAGATTTAAGTACTTCTCTAAATTTGAAGGCAGAAGCAGTTGGGCCGGATGGTGTAGTAGTCAGCATAACCGCCCGGCAAGCGGGAGACTCGGGTTCAAGTCCCGGTTCGATCCAAACATTTTGGTCTTCACATGTAAAATTAATTTTTTTTCTAAATATATAAATTAAATTATGAAAAATCTTGAATTGGTTTTCTAACAAGTGACTGTATAGTTTATTAAGTTTTAATTTTGGTTTTTATAATTTTTTGACAAAACAAGAATAGTAACCATTTTTATGATTTAGGTTTGAAAGGAAGAGCCTTAAGGCTAAACTAGGTGAATTTTACAAGGAGAGAGAGGATAGTAGCTAGCTTACCTAAGAAAAACCAGTTTAGGGGCCAACAAAAATAGGCACACAGAAGAGTCACACACAAAATTCACCAGTGAATGTACAATTAACACATAAATAAACACAATAAACAAGAAAACACGGTAAACATAACAAACAAATAAACTCGCCAGTGAATTTTGTGTGTGACTCTTCTGTGTGCCTATTTTTGTTGGCCCCTAAACTTGTTTTTCTTAGGTAAGCTAGCTGCTATCCTCTCTATCCTTGTAAAATTCACCCATTTTTATAATTTGTTAGTTACAATATTAAAAATTAAAATAAAATGTCTGTTATTATTCAGTGAAATGAAAGCATTATTTAATGTATAAACATTGAAAGATTGAGTACCTGGTGAGCAACGCTGCGCACCCAGTTAAAGGCTAGGCGAGCAGATTCTCGCATGACATGGCCGAGGTGGCCGGTGAGCACCAGCTTGCCTTCACCCCCCGCCAGCCTGCTGCACTCCACCACCATCAGCTTGCCCCCGGTATACGCCACACTCAGCCCCACCGCCACACCACGCGACCCCTCGCGCGACCGCACCTCTATCTCAGTAAACTCCGCTGGCTACACATCACAACCCTCACATCACTCCCTGCCAAATATAGGTCAGTAGGTTTACAACCAATTGAACAAGTGTAAAAATAAACCAGGCTGACATGCAGCTTGGCGTTCAAGCGCCGCTGACATGAGTGAATCGAACTTCCTTTGCAATTTGTTACCCTAATTCGCTCCTCTCTCAGCCTCGCTTCGGCTTCCGGCCTTAACATGGTCTCCTGTATGATCGCGGGTGTTTCGGCCTCAGACTTACGGAGTATTTATGGAGGTTATACTTCGCACCATGAAAGGAAAGAACATTTTAAATTTCAATAAAATCAGACTATTTATTCCATTGTTATATAAAAAAATTAACGACTCAATAAATGTTGATAGAATTTATAATATTCATAACAATTTATATCATTTCAAGATAATCAACAGATTTTCATAACTTTTGATGTAAAATGACAAAATACCCCTTTTTTTGGTAGAAAGTCCCTCCTCAAAAGCTGGTTAGCGAACTCCTCCCAGATATTTAACAATTTTGGTGAAAATCAGACAAAAAATGGCCAAAGGCTGAAGCGAGGTTGTAAATGGAGTAAATTAGGGTTAAAATTAGGGAAGTAGTGTAACAAATTGCAAAGGAAATTTGTTTTATTCATGGCAGCGGCGCTTTAGCGCTAAGCTGCGTGTCGGCCTGGTTATGTACTAAAACTATAAAATGGTGAACTGATAAGGAAACAGTATAATTTATTGAACAACACAAACATTGATTTTTTTAGAAACCTTTAGGTAAATTTTATCACAAAAATTCAATATTTAATAAGCGTAGCATGGGTACTGTTAGCTAGCTATGTATATAAAGTGTTGAAAGAATACTCAAAACATGTTCTGGGGTCAGGGTTGGAGCTCATTTCATAGTCCCAGGCCTGGGTCTTGACATGCTGATGGCAACAATATCTCATTTCTCCAAAGACAATTCAAAATAATCCAAAAAATAAGTTTTGGAACATGTTAAAATATACACCAAGGAGAAATTACACCCCAGTTTGTCAAACACTGTTTTCATTCTGCTGGATAAAGTGCAAACCTGAGCATCACTCATACCCTGAAAAATATTCAAAGCACACTAAGGCCCGGTTTCCCATCTGTTTTTATGCTTGGTATAAATTTTTCGCTAGGGATTACATTACATTGAGAAGGGGTGTCTGATCCTGATGCACGTCAGCCCTTTGGACTTATTGCGCTCCCCTTGTGTTGGTATACAGAGATGCTACTCAAAAAGATTTGAGAGCTCTACAAACTCCGAAATCCTTCCCACAAGTCTCTCTTCTGCTAACTTACCACCCTTAGTCATCTCAAGAAAAATGGCCGTTCTAGCTTGCTCCAGACCATGACAGTCGAAGAGAATGTGTTCGGCGGTTTCATCATGCACGCTACACTTCCTGCATGCTGGGACCCTGTACAAGACTCCACACCTCTGAAAGTGCAACCTAAGGCCGCAGTGACCAGTGATGAGTCCAAATATCAACCACAGTTTGTCCCTTTTGAGATGGAGCAAATCTGATGCTATGGTGCTGGAGGGTTGAGAGAGAATCAACTTACTCATGCAATGACTCTTAACAAGCTGCTATCTCCTCTCATGCTCCGTTCTTACCCACGCTCTGATGAGTTGATGAACTTCACAACTGGGAACTCCACAAAAAGGTTGGGGTCGCACTATCTTTGTGATTGCTGCATTATTAGCTAATGTATTAAGATGCATTATTGCATCTTCATTACCTTCAATACCTGAGTGTCCTGGTACCCAACACAAGGTGACCATGTTGAGTGTACCCAATCGAGAAAGTGTATTGTAGCAGTTCCAAACAAACCTGGACCTAAATTGGCATGAATTCAGGGCATTAAGGGCCGCTTGACTATCCTAGAAAATGTTAATAGACTTGTTCCATAAAACCAAGTCTAAGATTTTCCTGAGCACACCATAGTATTGCAGTAAACAGCCTGAAACCCAGAGTGATGCAATCCCAGTGTTCACCTTTGGAACCATGACAAGCACTAAGCGTGGTCCTGTAATCCAGCTTCATGGAGGTCAGGTTTTGAGGATGATATAGGTCTAAGCTGCTCAGTGATCATCTGATGATACCATTAACTCCCACCATTGTTTAGACATATCAGACTATCACCTGTGTGGTTCGAAGTCACGTTAAGCCGTTGGTCCTTGTATTTCCATTGGTCATTTGGCTATTAATTAATGACCCATTCTAAGGAAGAGTCGACCTTAGTTTGTAACAAGATTACACCTCATAACTCATTACTACCACGCATCACACTCATCCTCCACCACATATATGCCCTAAAATACCCTCATGAGAGTGGTTGGCATCTCAAACAGTGAATAGTGAATGGTATACCACTCGAGTTGTGCCAGAGGGATAGGCCTGCCTTTACGGAGGCACTCCTGACGATCCGGGATAGTGATCCTGAATGGCTTGGAGAAGGAGTAACATACCTTCATCTCGTCAGAGTACATGTCCAGGACATTGTCGTCCACCAGAAGAGTTATTCTGCCGTGGCCGTTAGGACGAACGCCCCTCCACATCTGACCATGTTAAAGATGACATGCCCACTTCCTCGCTACTGACTTGATAAATATTTCGAGTGGCAAGTTGTTGAGACAACAGTCCAGAGGCGCCAGGTGTGCTGACAAAGGCACATGTGACGGCCAAGCACGCCAACTCTGGCAAGCCCGCCGCCGTCTCAACTTGGACTCTGTGCCACCATACAATGACCCCATATGTGAGAGCTAGCCTTACCATAGCAGTATAAAGCCAAAGCATGATCTTAGGCTTCAGACCTAAGGAGCGACCGACTACTCTTCTACAAGTCATGAGGTACCGCTTTCCCAGATCGATGCCTCTTTTTACATGTGCCGCCCAAGTGAGTCTCTTGTCCAATATAACCCTCAAGATACTTGACCTGGTCCCTAAGCTCTAGGTGTACTCCCTCCATGATGACCGGCCCTTGAAGCTTGCGCCAATTTGCGATAGGAACAATAGTAGTTTTTTGTGGATTGACCCTCAGCCCAACTTTCCCAAACCAGAGGCTCACCCTGTGCAGAGCCCTAGAGAGGAGTTCAGTTACCGTGGGTTCAAATCTGCCACTTACCATTAGCACAATATTGTCCATTGCATAAGCCTGTACATACACCCCGCTGTCATTGATTATCCTGATGAGCTCGTCCACCACCAAGTTCCACAAGAGTGGTGACAGGACACCCTCCTGGGCAACTTCTAGTGGTACTTACTAGTTACTGGTCTGCTGACACCTAGAAGGGAGGCAGTAACAATCCTCCCTCTCAGCATACTGGATATCCAACCTACATGTGATGTCATCAATACCATGCCATGTGTTCTCGATGACAGATATTCGAGTGTTATCATCCGCTAGGGATAAAATCACCACTAATTGCATATTGAGAATGTGATCTTATCGCTAGCAAAAATGTATACCATGGTTAAAACAGATGAGAAACCGGGCCTAAGTAAGCTAATCTTGTACACTGATAATTCTAACATAACATTTTTAATCACTTCTAATATGCACTACCTAGCTCATACTCTTTGTAAAAAATTGTATATCAAATGTACGTCATGTTGTATGTTTAGTTCATTATTGGCCTTTTGCTGTTGAGAGAATAAAAAAATTAACTTTCTAAAACAAACAAGAAGTTTGAAATAACTAGTAAAGGGCAACTTAAAATGATGTAAAACCTTTCTCTTCAATAAGTATGTTTCTAAACCCTCTAAAACCTAGTCAGTAATCTTAGTTGGAATTACCACCCACAGAAACTGCCAAACAAAATTTTTAGGCTTATACATTTTGTATCATTATGCAGCCTTGAAACCTTAAAACCTATATATGTGCAAATATATATTTACACTTATTATGAGGACTAGCGTTATAGAGAGAAACTACAAAAAAACTGCTTTCCAACAATGTATGACAAGGCCTACCGTTACATACCAAAACATCAAGATTCAAAACCATCATTTATATAACAAGAACTGACTCCAAATTTATATTATGTAATCTACTATTATTATTGGTTTTATATTACTATGTTTTTAAGCAGACCCAAGTTGGGGAAGTAGTTGTTCAGTTTTTAATAAAGTTATATATAGGTACACCTTGAATGTTCCGATGTCAGTACCACAAATGAGTGCCAGTGTCAGAATGTATAACATTAACCCTGAAATGTCTTCTACCACCACAAATCACTTATCTCAAATACCCTGAAAAGTGATAGCAAAACACAAAATTAAAAGTACATAATTTGCTCTCTTGTCTGTAAGGTTAGCTTTAGACAGTTTCTACTTACACCAAGTATGTCTTGAAGGGCCTGCGTTGTGATTTCAAAGGGAAAAGTAAGGGGTTCGCCGATGTTGCTGTTCTTCTCGGCCACTCTCACTGCCACTGCTCGACACAAGGCGCCGAGCCTACGCTCCAGACCCCTCACTCCGGCCTCACTTGTGTACGCACTGACTGAAACATATCAACCCACATAACGTTCATTCATGAAGACAGTGCACAACTTGTTTTTCAATTAATCAACATCTTGTAAAAAATCTTACAAGTTTCATCCATGTATGAGTTTAGTTCTACACATTGGTTCTTGAAAACTGAAGTAATTAGGAATCGCTAAAGTTGCTTCCTTTAACTCTCAACAGAACCAAATTTTGTTATTGATTAGCTGAAGAAGGGCTCATTAAATCCTTTTTAGTGAATTTGAGTCAGGTTGAGCAAGTAGAAACTACCTTGCAGTTAAGTTACCTGTTGTAGTATAACTTGTATTAGGTCATGTACTATAACAGGTAACTTAATTGTCAAAACTCAAAAGGCCTTAAAGCTGGAAATAAACAACTAGTTACCTTGCAGTGGCGGAAAAACAAAGTAAGGAGTTTTCACTTTTCAGGCAAAGTACTCTCAAGGACAAATCTGTCTTAATTAATCTAGTGGCTGCTGAAAAGGAACCTCAACTTCTAGCTAGTTTTGGGCTGATGGTTTAAGCATAGAATTTCTACTAAGAAGGAAAGATGTAGTTTTAATAAGTTTTTCCCTTGAAGTGCCAAATTGTTTTGCTTATTGTTCATATACAGGGTCAGGCAAAAGTGTGGAAATGCCTATACAGTATAACTTTTTAACCAGTTTTTTCAGCACAACCTAACTCGACATTTTATTAGAGGAGCGTACCTTTTAATGCATAGTGACACTTTGCCCCAGTTTTCAAAATGGGGAATTGGGGGGGTAGCCCATGATTTTCATAAGGAAGCCCCCATCGAGTGACACCTCATTTTGAAGGTCTTAGAAAATGTTGATGAATGCTGAAAACTAGAAGTCTCTAGCTTAACCCAGCAAGCAATTTTAAGTTGATTTTAAGTTACACAGAGTTTCTAGTCACCCACTTTGAAAACTGGGGCAAAGTGTCAGTATGCATTAAAAGATACTTTTGGTAACTTTAATAATGTGTACCAAGTTTGGTAATGCTGAAAAAACTGGCTAAAAAGTTATAAAGGCGTTTCCACACTTTCACGTAATAAAAATCTGTGTAACGGAAAACAGACACCATTTCTTTCTGGGTTAAGATAGAGACGTCTAGTTTTCAGCATTCATCAACATTTTCTAAGAACTTCAAAATGAGGTGTCACTCGATGGGGCTACCCCCCCCCCCCCCCAATCATCCCATTTTGAAAACTGAGCAAAGTGTCAGTATGCAACAAAAGGTACTTTTGTTTCCTCTAATAAAATTTACCAATTTTGGTTGCGCTGAAAAACTGGTTAAAAAGTTATAAAGGCGGTTCCACACTTTTGCCTGACCCTGTATACAATTTTACATTGAATTTAGTACATAGGTTTGAAATATTGTAGATAGGTGATATAGGTGTAAAAAATCTTACCAACACAAAAAATTAAAAACCGGTTATTTTTATAACATTATTTACAAATATTTAAATTCCAATTTATACTTTAAGAATTATATAATTTTGAATTAATCTGTTGATAAGGTCAAAATAAAGCAAATTTTAATTAATACAACACTGGAGTACCACAACTTTAATTAGAAATTACTTCATGTAAAAAATAGGCTTAAGCAGAAAACTCAGGACCAAACTGATATATTGTATATCTTTCAGTATATCTATCTTTTTTAAATTAAACAATTTTTCCTGTAACTAGGAATTTTTGGGGAAGGGGGTTAGGAATACTTGGAGGGTCTACCAGGGGGTCTTTTTTAGAGGGAAATGCTACCAGGCTGTCTGGGGGGATCGGAATCCACTGTGTTGGTGCCAGTACACGCCTACATTCAGTCTGCATCCAGCTGTCGTAGTGTGAGATCTGTTACGCTTTTTCTCTAACAGTTGGCTTAGCTATAGAAGAAGCAGAATATTTCAATCAGTCATCTGTTGTCCTGGAGTCATGTACTGTAATTGTGTAAAACACAAAAATGTGTTTAAACACAATATTTTTGAAACCAAAAACCTTTTTTGTCTTCTAAACTACATTTTGGTACAATGTGTTGGTTACATAGGTCAGTTAAATTTTCTTTAATGTGTCTTACTCTAATTTTAGGCACCGTTACAGTATAAATCAATAGAAAATGAGATATCAAATCATTAGCTAACATACTCAGAAGTTTTGTTGTATCCAGAGGAACTTTGATCATGCTGTTGTCCAACCCATTTTCTACTAGTTGTTTGGGTAAAAGATGATTCTCTGCTATGTGTAACTTTTCCTCCTGTGGAAAAAAATGTTGGAAAAAACATTGTGGTTTTGACATTATGCTGTTGTGGTATACATACAGCATGCTTTGGTAGTAACTACCAAATACCTTTTTAATAACTATAAAATAACAGCCAGATAGGCTACTTCTAGACAAAACTTCCTGAATGTGAGTGAAGTTTAGCTGTCTGGAGAAAGATTCAATTTTAACACATTTTCTTAAAAAAGTGTTTTTAGGTAAAAAAAAAAAAAAACTGTTTATGGGTGAAAATAAATAGACAATATTGCCTTAAGCCTTTTTTATTTTTGAAACAGTAACTTTACTAAGAGCTTTAAAATAATTATTTTTGGATTTTTATCAAACTTTTGGATGAACTAAGGAACAATATTTGTAGAAATAAAATATTAACAAAAAAGGTAATAAGTAAAGAGTACTGTAGTCATGTACTAACAACAAAATATTCTTTATTTCTTTTGTGGTTAATCTAAAAGTTTTTCCTAAATATTCTAAACCAAGACAAACCACTTGAGTTTAAAATCCAAAATCATGATTTGAAAAGAAAGCTGAAATCTCGGTAGTAAAATAAAAGTTGAGGTGTGCGAGATCTCGAGATCAAGACGATACTTTTTTTTCTCGACGAGAATTTTTATTCTCAAATAACTTAAGACAAAAAAATAATGAAAACAGAAAAAATTAAAAATACTATAAAATTGACCAAAAGTGATTGTAAACATGATTTTTGCTTTAAACCTAATCAATTGTTCCAAGTATTTTATATTGCAATAATCGGAGCAACGGTTAAGTTTGAGAGTTTTGACTTTCGATCTATCGCAAACATAACTAACTAATGCACTTGGAATTACTGGGCTACCACTAAAATGGTTCCAATCTTACCTTTCTGAAAGAAAACAGTTTGTGGAAATTGCTCATGTAAACAATCATAATCAGCTGATCTTCTCACAATCCAAGCTTAAAACCATTATACATGGGGTCCCACAAGGATCGATTCTAGGACCTCTCTTATTTCTCTGTTATATAAAGGGCTTGCCCAGCATTATTCCTGATGTAATCAATAATAGTATTTGCCTATATGCAGATGATGCCAATCTTCTGGTTAGTGGAAAGTCTAACTATGAGGTTCAAATCTCTGCCATAGACAATATGACTCAAATACAGAACTTTTTCTCTAATAATCAACTTCTACTAAATTTATCAAAGACAAATTATATCAATTTTAGTTTAAAACCTAATCCAAATTAGCTTTTACCAAAACTAGCCTTGGACGGTGTTGAAATTACTCCTGTTGATAACACTAAGTTTCTTGGTTTGTACATAGACAGTAAATTGAGCTGGGACTTTCACATTGATCATGTAGCTAATAAAATTTCTTCAGGTTTATTCATTTTATCGATTGTCAAAATTTTGTAAATTAGAATCGTTAAAACTGGTATACTTTGCACATATTCATTCACAATTAGCATTTGGATTATGTGTATATGGTGGAACAAGTCAAAGTAATATGAATAGGCTCTTGATTTTACAAAACGTGCAATAATGCATAATGTTAAAACTGGATTGGCAAGCTTCAGTAAAAGAAAAATTTCCTGAAATAAATATTTTGACTGTTTACAGCCATTATATCTATCAATGTATTTTATACACCGCCCAAACTAAAGACTCTATCTCACTGATTGGTGATTTTCATCAATATTTTACTAGAAACAGAAATAATTTTTCAATACCATCACATAGATTAAGATTTTTTGAAAAAAGACAACATATATGGGAATCAAATGTTTTAATTCTTTACCAAAATTATTAAAAAACACTTAAAATTTAATACAGTTTAAAAACAATCTTAAAAAGTACTTTTTGACTAGACCTTTATATTCAATTAGTGAGTTTTTCTGTTAAACTGTGCCTATCTTTCTATGTCTCTCTACTTATTTTTATGCTAGTAATTAAGAATTGTTTGACGCCATTCATTGTATTTGATACAATATGTGAATAAAGATTATTTTCATTTCATTTCACGTGATTTAATTAATATTACGTCGTCAGTTCGTCTGTCAAATCGACTTTGTTTTGTCAAATATTCTATTTATCAAGATTTTACAATTACAATCATGATATTAGGTTTAAAACAAGTTTTTAATAGTAACTGATTCAATTTTCGATCACAAAAAAGGGTGAACGTTCATTTGTCATTATGTTCAGAACCTAACCTCACGATAGAGTTTGGGAAGAAACGTAAGCTCAGCCTGTTGGTTTACTCATTTTTAGCTATACAAGTTGTATATCATCCACCTGAAACGGACATAACGCATATTTCATTGCACTATCTAGTTTATTTTAATACTTTATTGTGGTTTACAGCCTAGCAAATCCAAATTAGAACTTTGTGATTGTTAGTACAAGGTAGGGTATTGGCCGGTGTAACTGAAACTTGATGTGATAGGGTGGAATAGGGAATAATAATAAGTATTACCTGAATATCTAATAATTTTTATGTCATAACGTATTTTAGTTTAATATTTCTGGTAGGCATAGGTTGGTTGAATTTTGGATTTGACTTGCGATAATTTAGGTAATATTGATGGTGGTGTGGTATAGCCTATAATTGCTTAGGCCTAGCTAGCTATAGCTTGAGAATATATTTTTTCACTCTTTTAAACTAAAACAATTATAATACATAATTATTTGGTAATTAAAAATTTGACTAATATTTATTTATGTAGACAATACCTAACTAAAGGAGCACTCAGGTAAAACAAAACACATTGCATTTTCATTATTACAATAATATCCTAAAACAACTGAGCAAACGGCTCAATAATAGTAAAAACAAACAAATGGAGTGAAAACATTTATCAAAATTAATATTTTTTGTCTCAATCTCAATCCTCGAGATTTTGGCTGATTTTCGCTCGATCTTGTCTCGACCTTAAAAACCTACCCTCGCACACCTCTAAATAAAAGTTTGACTTGACCTGAAAAATCACTCCCCGCACATGCCTAGAACCTGCCCATCCTTATAAGAGCAATAATTATGGGAAGCTTATTAATATTGTGTTTCAAGCTTAAAAACGTGCTTTAACCACCATTGGCAATAGCCGCTGATTCTAGATTATATTTGATCATAAGCTTACCAAAGTGTAGCCGGACACATTAATGGTTTCCATTCGGTCAAGCAGAGGGGCTGGAATGTTCTTGAGTTGATTGGCAGTCGCGATGAAAGTGACTTGCGACAGGTTGAAGGGTACATTCAAGTAGTGGTCCATGAATGTGTGGTTCTGGAGTGGATCAAGCACTTCGAGCAGAGCAGCAGCTGGGTCTCCGTGCACGCCGCAACACTGTCATAACACAAGCAGTGTGGTGTTATTGCCAACATTTAAACATCAATACAAAAGAACAGGTATATTTTCACAAAGTTTTCTTTATCTTATTAGGTACATTGTTAACCTTTCAGAGGTCGCATCATGGAGGTTACTTCCGGATGTATCTCTTTTTAATAATTCAAAACTACACGTGAGCCAAAAACCCGCGGATTCGTGTACCTTCCGCTCTTCTTTCTTAGAACACGATAAAATATAATTTAGTTACTTACATCTTCAATGTAGTTAGTTTTTAACTGTTTATATTAGAGTCTAGAGGTAACTTCCATGATACGCCTCCTCACGTTACGGGACAACCAGGAGTTAACCTCCATGGGCAACTCTACTTGTAGTAGGTGAATTCATTGTACTATTTTGTAGATTTCTAGTTTTTTTGTGTTTCACTTCACCTATTGCATTTTATTCATCTTCACATACTATAATCAAGGTTTGAATTTTTAGCAGGAAGTCATGTGTATAATAGTAATAGTGTTAATAGTACAAACCCTAGTAATTGTTACAGTTCGTATTTATTTATTTACATCTTAGAGTTGCTAATATTTATTCTATTATATTAAGTAATGCCGCCCTAAACCGCCAAATTTAAAAAAAAGATAAATTAACGCTAATCTTAAAAAATGCAAAAAATATATATGTATATGATATTAATATAATGTAACAATAATTTGCATGTATGTGTTAAAAGTGGACCTCACCGACAAGTTTTAACTTGGTGAGGCCGTTATAATGTACAAACTAAGTAATAAACTAATTGAATTGAATTCTGGTAAAATGTTAATCAAAATGTCATATTGTAAGAACAAGGATGTTCTGCCATTTTTACTAAGGTTTTAACCCACTGGAAGTAACCTCCGGGAGTGTCCTTTTACATTTTGAAAACCCATGCACCCTCTGGAAGGATAACCATAAAACTTTAAAAGTAAATATTTTGTCAAGACTTCATAAAAATAGGTTTTGTTTGTTTTATTTGTATACCAACTTAGCAAGACCAATTACGTTGCATTAGTAGTTATCCACAAAACCAAGGGTGGAACATTACTGATAGTAATGTTAACCAGATCCACCTTATCCAAGAAGTACAAAATTCTCAATTTTTAGACGCGACGGAATCCTTACATATGCACAAAAATGAAGATCTATTAATAAATAATGAACCCGGTTTACTTCAAAATTCTCCGTTCCTCAAATTTGTTTAACCTGGACTTTTTATGTAGCATACAGTATTATTATTTTTTCTTCTGTTTAAGTCAAAATTTTCTTAGGTTTAAAACATGTTCACAATTATTATTGTAACATATGCATTTGTTTTCACTAATTTGATTTGTATATATTTTCCTTCAGTTTTGATGTGCCTACCTCTGAAGATGAACACTTTGTGTTTGAAAGGCCTCAGCTAAATAAATTAACTTTATTGGATTATTTGAAGATGTCTCTTAAATTTATGTAATTTCCAATAAGAAAGAGCTTCCTATACCATGGATTACTGATAGTATTACATCTGATGAACCATTTAGTTCCTACCATTTTATCAATTTCATCAAGCAGTATGACAGGGTTGTTGACCCCAGCGTTTTTGATGGCCTGAATAATTCTCCCCGGCATAGCTCCGATGTAAGTGCGACGATGTCCCCTGATGTCGGATTGGTTACTTACACCTCCCAGAGAAATCCTGCATAAAGCACACCACAGTTCAAGCATGAGGGATATCACCACTCACTAGCATACAGGGTGTCTAGAGACTAGGTCAACTAATCAGGACACACAAAGCTTAGTGGCCTGGAGGAATAAGAATAGTTAGCGACAAGGACTGAGATGTTCCAGTGAGTGCCTGGTAGCTATCCATTCTGGTTGCACAGCTCAGATAGGTTTAATTTTAGATTGTTAAGAATCCCAATTATGTTTAAACCCTTTTCCGATCATAAGATTTAAAACGCCACACCGCTGGAGCTCCTTGTCAGCCATACACTTGAGATCTGAATAAGCAACAATCTACTGTACTCCAACCAAGTCAATTTGTTCATCATTCTTAACTGACCTTTGAAACTGTCGACCAAGGGTTTGTGCGATAGAGCGCCCAATGCTAGTTTTGCCAACTCCAGGAGAGCCTACAAAGCACAAGATAGGTCCTCGGGCAGAATCTTTCAACTGTCTCACCGCCAGATACTCCAACACTCTCTGCTTTACCCGGTCCATCCCGTAGTGATCTTGGTTCAAGTCCTAGCCACCAGATAACATCACATGTTTTTTATTGATAAGTCAAATTTTGTAATGATTAAATTAATTAAGACTAAGAAAGACATTTCTTGACTATAGCAAATTACATAACTTCATATTTTGCTTTTAAGCCAGGTGTTCATTAAACATTAAAATTGTCATAAAACAAAATGCATGGTTTTTCAAGATCTATCACAGTCTAGACTAATTTTCAACGTTGAACAAATTAGTTTTGATATTCATAAATAGTAATAATTACTGCACTCAGATGAAGTAAAGTGAGTAACTACTACCGTACTTAACAGGTTAAGATGGTAACTATTAACTCGCAACTAGTCTCCATGAAACCGGACCCATGTGCAGTTCCTCGTAAAGAGCTAATTCAGAATCACAACAATATTGCTACAACTTTTGATTGCTTTACAAAATATGAGTTCACTGACTGAAATTAACAGTGAGTTTTGAACTTAAATCTAAATGGGATTATTAAAACTGGTACAGAAGCAATGGGCAGAAGCCTTGTTTCATCTTTCAGATAGTAAGAGCAATTGGAAAATTTGTGGCAGCAGTTTAAGAAAAATTTTTTGCAAACAGTTAAAGCCTTGATAACTAAATGTTTTAAAAATACCTTTCTAGCCTTTGGAATGTCCAAAGTCTCTGAAGATGCCACATTCCAAGGTAACTCAACCACAAATTCTATGTAGTTCCTCAGCATACTGGTTTCTGGACTGAATGGTCCCATTTTCTTTAATCTAACTAAATCCCTCATTACAGATTTGTCAACGTCTGCTGGCAGATTGAGTTTTCTGAAAAAATATTTAACACTTCTGTTATGACATGGTATTATTTACTGAATTGAAAAGTAGAAGCTAGTTACCAAAATGCAGCAAATCTGGCCCTCAAACATCTTGTCAAGTTTTAACTAGTAGGCTACATAATATATCCAAAAACCTTTGTTATTTCAACTTTCCAAAAATGTCAAATGAAAAAACTTACACAATTTTACCATGCAGTTCGTCAATTTCACTTCCGGTGTCTCGAGGATCCAAGTCATCATTTCCTTTAGTAGTTTCCAATCTCCCGTTCTTCACAACCAGTTCTCTTGGCATAGATTGACAACCAATGATCACAATACTTGCAGCGTCCATAACTCTTTTACTTGGCATATTGTCATCTACAAATCAACAAAATATTTAAATTTTATTATTAATATTTTTTAAATTAGATATGTAACCTTATTTTATTAGTATGGAAATAAAACTAAAAATACTATTAGGTCATTTTATTAACTACTGATTACCGTTCAACGAAATGTAACTGGCCAGTTACAAGTTACCCTCTCAAGAATTGAACTTGCAATCACATTGGATAACACACTACGTAATGCAAAACTAAAATGGTTCACAAAAATGTAACTTATCGGTTATAATGTGTAAGTTCTAGGATGTTTAAGCCAGATTATCAGTGTTGAGCAAACAGCCACTTTTCAGTTTTCTCTTCGGTGTTCTGGCAGTGCATTTCACGTCTTGGCTCCCATGTACAGTAGCTGGTCTTCTCCTTTGTCGAGCTGAGTCTATGAATGGGTAGACAATAGTTGCTGGCGTGCCCGGTGTTGTACTGGTGGGTTTAAATTTGGTTGTTCACCAAAATTGGCATCTTGATTTGGATCTGAGCTGTTGCTTCTAGAATGTACAAGCTGACAACTGTCAAGATATTCTGTTCCCTAAGTTAGCTAAAACTACGCTCATAAAACTTTTCATTTGTTTATGCAGTTAAAGTTTAGACTATGAGACCACTTAAAAAATGTTGTTTTTCTGCTACTATTAACTTATAACAATATTAACTTACCCGTTTCTTCTTACTGCTTTTGAAATTCAACTATTAAAATACAACATTAGGTACAGAAAATGTAACAAAATGGAATTGTAACTTCCAAAATTAAACTAACTAAGTACAATAGAGCCCCGCTGATAATTGGGACCGGATCCGGTTCGTATTAGCAACAATTCAAATTAAGCGGATTTTTGGCATATATTGATGCATATTGACGCTGTATGAAAGAAAGCCAACAAAGCCCAACATACATTGGAAGAAAACTTCACAACTGACTACCTCTAAAAAATGCGAAAGCTGGAAGGCCGACAGTTCAGATCAACCATGAGAAAGTGGCTGGAGGAACATCCCTTCTACTCTCCAGAAGAATTTTTTGAACATAAGGCAGTGCAGATTTTATGAATGTGTGTAAACATTAACCCTTTTAATGTAAAATTCTTTTCTATTTGATAACATTACAATTCTCCTACAAATTTTTAAATAAAGATGTTATTGTATTGTATTGCATTTTTTTTATATATTGACATTATAAGGTCATATATTAACTTTGAGCGACTAATATTTTATATTTAGATTTAAGAAATTATTAGCAAAAAGAAGTGAACAGAATAGTACCCTTTTAACATTTTTTATTTGTCACACAACCAAATTCAAAACTAAGCCCATTTTCTCAAATAAAATTGCATAACGTAATTTTGAGTTTTTAAGAAATTATAAACAATAATAAACAGTGCGCGGAAGTAACGTACACAGATGGTTATGGCAGTAGGGACACTGACCTATCCTCCCCCAACCCCCATGCCCAGGCCTTCACAGTACAGTCATCCGTTATAAAAACAAACGATGACTCACCGTGTCATACTGTTAGTGTGTCGCTTGCTACCCCACCGAGTGGATGTGTTTTGTTCAAAGCTATTGTTTGTGTGCATATCTGTATGTATAGTGCATTATTTTGAGTGCTGGTTTGTTATTTAACACATAGGGCCGTTTTTTCAATTGCCTGCTAACCAGCTGGTTAACTAACCGCCGGTTAAGTTGTTTACAGTCTGCAATGTTTACATTTTGACGTAACGTTCAAAACACTTTAATCAATTATTGAAGATCATCTATGCAATAAAGGTATTATTTTACCATTTGTATTGCATTTAACACGTATACAGTATGCTAATATAGTTAAATACAAACTGTAACATCAAAATGCAAAATCAAAACAGACAAAGTAAAACTTAACCTCAAAAATATCCAGTTTTCCTATTGGTTGGCTGCCAGTCCTCATTTTAACCACCGGTTAAGGCTGAATTAAAAAAATGGCCCTTACAGTATAATATAACTTGGTAAACTAATTTTACCAACTCAAAAATGTTATAAATTTTTTCCCCCTGTGTTTGGATTAGGCGGATTTTCAGACTAGCGGAACTCTAGTGTAGAGTAATCCTTTTTTAGCCTAGAACAACATGAAAATATGTGATACACTAAAAATGTATTATGTTGGTATCAAGAAAACTCTTGAATATCTGCTTACCTTTTTCCATATGCCTTTTTAGGATGGGAAGTATGATTTCCAGTCTTTCTACCACATCCGATGTAAGCAATATTTTTTTCTTGTGATCATAGGAAGCCGAAAACATGGACATAACAAAATCTGGTAGGCTTTCTGGACTTTCATTTTGTATAGATTTCTGTAAGAGTAAAAGTTCAAATATTAAAACACTATTACCTATCTAGTAAATAGTTGATGCCTCTACACAGCTAAATTGTGTCTATAATTTGATACTATACAAAAAATGCAAAGTAAGTTCCCATTGAAGTATTCATAATGTTTGATGGCTTGTTCCTTTCTAATGGCAACTGCTGGGGTCCAGTGTGTCCAGTGTTGGATTTAAGGAGATCATTCATTGCCTCAGCCCCCTCCCAGGACAAAATAATAAACAGTTGGAACATTATAGTACTGCCATTTTGTCATCTTTCTTTTTTTCCAAAAGCACTGCTGAAGGAAGATATACATTTTTTAATGTAAATATATACATATTAATCAATACTTGTTTTAAAAGGCTTTAATGTTGTTTAATACAAAACCAAATTGATATTTAATAAAAGATTTACACTGGGAGATATAGTGGCTGCTTTAAGTTTGAGAGTTTTACGCTTTCTAACTTCTAAGGCTGCCTCTAAATTTAATTCAGTTAGAGTAAACTTATTGAGGTTTGGTTTGTTACATGCTTTCTAGTTTCTATAACGCTAAGCTTTTCAATTTGATATGGACACTTGACCAACTGAAATGGTAGCCTTAGAAAGTTATCATATCAACTCTCACCCAAATTTTTTGTAGGTCTGAAAATAATAACCTTGTTATTAAAGGCAGTCTCATCCAGTAACCTACACAAATAAAAGCGTTTTAAAAATTGGTTTTATGAAGTATAAAATAAGAACAATGTTAATAACATCAGCATGTTATAAATATTTTAACATACTGTATACAGTTCTAAGCTGTTTTTGAAAAATTGAAGGTAAATTGTAACTTTCTCCTCTATGTAAATATGCTTCTGCTATTTTGAGCATAGGTTTGCTCCCTCTTTGCTAATAAAGGCATTGAAGGGTGGTTAGAGAATTGCTTAAAAATAATATGAAAATGTATTCACACCAACCTTTATCTCATCTAGTGCAATGTTATTTTTATTTGTTTTTCCAGCAAGAACCAAGCATTTTTCTTGAATGCCTTTAAACAGATTTTCTTCTTGAGTAGTCAAGTTGCGTCCTGTTAATTACAAACACTGAATGTAAATAAGCTGTAATAGCTATGATTCGTCACTTAAGCCTAAAGCTAGAAGTGTAGGTTAGGTCAAACGATTATTTCCATTTTAAAGCAAGATGAGAAGTCTGGAAGGACAAACATTTCTTTTAACCAATAAAATTTGGGGTAAGGTTAGGCTTTAGTTTTCTTTGTTATTCTTATAAATTTATTTGAAAATGTACGAAATCAAGTAATTTTGCAAAGTGAAAATTGACATATTAATGTTCCCTTAACTGGCGTGTGCTGACTGGCACACTGGAGTGTGAACCAGCCCTAACTGTGAGTGAAAGCCATAACCCCATTTCTCCTTTAATCTGATGTTACTGTTGAACTTAGCAATCGTGATGAGTTAGGCTATAATCCTAATTTAGTTGTAGATTTTTTGTAATATACAGTTTAGCCTTGCACTGATTTAGAGTTTTTTTAATTTATGCCTATGTAGTTGAAATTCACATTGTACATAAATATCTTTTTCACCGCAAACTCGCGGTTGGGCAAAATATTCTAGCTGCCCGCCTGGCCCCTGACTAAAGCCCTGAAGTTGAATGTGTTAGTCAGCTTTTGCTTCTATCAAAAAGGATGTTACTAAAACTAGATATTCCTACTTTGTAGAGATGGATGATAATCTAGCTGCTTGACAACACCAACTGGATATGGCTCCTCCATCACCAGATTATCTAGGTTAAAGCGGCAGATTCCAGAGACACTCAGAAAGTATGAGTTTGATTTGGGCCAGTTGGAGCTGATCACTTGATGAACAAAAGCTGCCGTCCCGACAACTTTCACATCTGGTTTGTTCTATCAAACAAATTATGAAAACATAAGGTAATAATTAAGTCTTTACAATTATTGTTACGAGAGCAAGTAGACATTTGTTTAAATTAACTGGAAA
This sequence comes from Matsumurasca onukii, assembly GCA_018831715.1. NCBI lineage: Eukaryota > Metazoa > Arthropoda > Insecta > Hemiptera > Cicadellidae > Matsumurasca > Matsumurasca onukii. Next base: position 7,139,367 of record CM032066.1, on the reverse strand, counting down.
ACATTTCTGGATGTTTCAGGCCTCATTTTTATTTAATTTTATTTAAAGAACCTCTCAGATGTTGAAACCAAATTTTGAAACCTTTATCAACACTTACTATACACACTTTTTTTTAATAATTACAAACATGTGTCTATAAGACCACCTTTTTGTAACCGAAACAAAAATATCTTAAAACTGTGAAAATTCATTATGCCGGAGTTACTATAATAAATAATATTACAGTAGAATCTTGATTATCCGAGGTAATTGGGACCAAGACCACCTCGGATACGAAAAAACTCAGATAATACGGAGGTTAAATGCTACTACCAGAAAAAAAAACACACACGCAAAAAAACATGATAAAATGTATTTTTACAATGTTGAAAGTAAAACGAAGAATCTAAACATATTTTCGTACTGCAATGAGTACTGTACCTAAAAGAGAAACAACAACTATTTTTCGTTTCCCAGACATTCCAGCAACACAATCTACGCCGTAAAACACTGAAATACGAGGGGGTACCCAAAAATAACGGGAATTCCATTATAAAAACCATATTTTATTATCTTTTTTACAAATTTACATATATACCTTCAGTATACTCTCCATTTAGTGTAATGCATTTGTCCATTCGATGCTCCTATGGTTTAAAGCACCCCTCATACCCTTTAGTCTAAATGGCTGCACTCTCCATCCTCGTTTACTTACTTACTTACTTGAATACTTGGTTGCTTCGTCACTGACCGGAAACCCGGATAGACTGCGTCATACTAAAATAATCACAATTAGGATGGCGGCGAGTTAGAAAAGTGGCACGTCATCTAATTCTTTAACTGAGTATATAGGCCTACTCATAAGTTTTGCCCGCACTAAGGAGGTGTGCGTACCCGTCCATAGATCCACCTGCTTAAGACTCTCCCTTTCTCCTTCGCTCACACACTATGTATTATAAAGTTTCTTACATACTAGACATTTATTTTTTTATAAGGTCTTTTAACCCTGGTGTATGCCGACCACTGTCCAAGCTAAGATAGGGGCCAAGATCTCCTAAACCTGTACACATTGCTGTTTCAAAACATTGGTTTTAAAACATTATTTTAGTAAAACATTGGTGTTGTCCTCCGAGAAATCGGTCGTCTATATCGATGAGTTACCGTGTGTATGAGTGCTCAGGTATGTTCAGACTATGGAATCACCTTCTAGCTTAGTTTAGAGACAATGAATGATCTACGTGGATAACAAAGTGGAGTTTCCTTACCTCTTGAAATGTTGTGTAGTTTTATTTTATAACACAGTAGCCGGTACAAAGGGTAATTCTTTTTTATGTAATGAAAAATATCTTACTTACTTTTTAAGCCCCAATTAGTTTGGTTGGTTACTAAAATTCATTAATCCGTAAACTGACAATATACATTGTGATACAGTTATCATGCCTTTATAAAAAGTGACAAGAAAGCCACGGACCGTGACGCCACATCTTATACCTTTTTTAATGTATCTTAGTTATATGTTAAAACTTTGAAATAAATGTATACTTACTAGGTTTTCATGGAAATCGTTCAAATTTTCAACAGTAACGATTCCAACAATCGACTTGACCAGTGTTCGTTTGTTCATTAGGCGACTTTTTATCATGTTCACGCTGTAAAAATAAAATAATTTGTTTATATTATCATAGTGTGAAGACGAAATGTTGTTTTACCTCTTTCGATCTAATGTCCTGTTCAAACCCAAAGAATACTGAAGGCTTTTTCACAACGCAAAATAGCAGGCGTAATCCTTTCTACAATTTATTATTAAATTTCCTTAGGAAAAATAAAATATTCAAGCTGTCAGCATAAGAACCACGACCGGAACGATGAAATGAGCACCAATCCTGCCCCCAGAATATTTTTTTCAAACCCTATGCTTATATATATATATATACATATTGTATAGTTAGGAATAAGATACGCAAGTATCGAAGTATAAGTCTGTTTTGTAGACTTGATGTTTTTTAATTTGTTGTAAATCAAATATGTATATATACTATATTTAAATATATGAATCATCTCTACGTGTTGCAGTTTTTGTCAGATTTTTATCAAATTTAGTAAAAACAAAATTCTTGTAAATATTTTAGTCAAACTCTTTAACCAGCAAAATCGGACTACCGGAATCACCCTTTTAGGGAAGACTTTTCCCAAAAAAGGGTTTTGATAATTTTAAACACATTAAAATTTGATATAATCATGTATTTTAACTATATATCAATATAACAAGTATTACAAAAATCCATCTGGTCATTTCAAAATGGTGTCCAAAAAATGTTATTTTTATATTTCATGAAATTTAAAATGTGATTTCTTTATGATATGTAGTAAAACCCTCACTAACCTAGGTAACCCTCAGTAAACCTTCAGTGAAAATATGTTGTAATAAACAAATTTCTGAGGTCGGCGTCAAGTTTGTGGCTGTAAGCTGACGTAATTAGAGTAACAAATTGCCAAGGAAATTGATTCACTCATGCCAGCAGCATTTTAGCACTTAGCTGCGGTCGCCTGGTTCATTTTCTAATATCACTTCTATATAATTTAATGAGCCAATTAAGCTGCACTAGTATCCAAATAACAGTTTAGAAAATAATATATAGCAGCCAAAACTAGATGTCTAAAATTGAGTTCATAAAAGGGCTACTTGTAATAAAGAAATAGATGAGACCACTAAATAAATAAACATAAATTTTGAAGTACCTTGAAAATGTTATAATTTCTACACTACTAGTTCCAGAGCTTAGCCCATGTTTAAGTGTATACAATGTAACGGCCAAAACATCTAGATAAAAAAAATTTAAATACATACAAAGTATAAAATAAAGCGATATGAAATAAATAAAGAGTAGAATAATAATTTATTTTGTCAGCAATATTTCATAAAATACATTGACAAGTCAAGTATGCTACAGAAAGTAAATTTAGTTGAAATCTTCAATCTTCCATGAACAAATTTTAAACAATAAATGTGTTTATGTTTAGATTTTATTGTTACTTGCAAGTAACATTTTATATAGTATTTAATGAAAATTTGCATTTAGCTGGTGGATAGCATGTACTGCAGGAAACCCTAGATATTGTCAATAGTTGAGTGTCTGGTATGCTAGCCTTGTTTGCGTATTTAACTTCTACCAGCATATAGTTAGAGTATACCATAGGGACAGATTGGCTGGGATGACAGGTCAGATAGAGGGTTTGATAGGTTTGGGTGTGTTTGGTGTTTGGGGCATCGGCTACATGGCTTTGATGAGCCGAGCTTGGATGGTGTTATAGGGTAAGTTTTAATAAATTTAGTTTCTTTGTATTTTAGGTTGTTGCTATGGTTTTGTTTGTTTTGTCTGATTTTATCAAATTTAGTAAAACAAAATTCTTGTAAATATTTTAGTCTAATTCTTTAACCAGCAAAATGACTACGGAATCACCCTTGAAGACTTTTCCAAAAGGGTTTTGATAATTTTAAACACATTAAAATTTGATATAATCATGTATTTTAACTATATATCAATATAACAAGTATTACAAAAATCCATCTGGTCATTTCAAAATGGTGTCCAAAAAATGTTATTTTTTATATTTCATGAAATTTAAAATGTGATTTCCTTTTATGATATGTAGTAAAACCCTCACTAACCTAGGTAACCCTCAGTAAACCTTCAGTAAAAATATGTTGTAATAAAACAAATTTCTGAGGCCGAAGGCCGAAGCGAGGCTGTAAGCGGAGCGAATTAGAGTAGGTAACAAATTGCCAAGGAAATTCGATTCACTCATGCCAGCAGCACTTTAGCACTTAGCTGCGTGTCGGCCTGGTTCATTTTCTAATATCACTTCTATATAATTTAATGAGCCAATTAAGCTGCACTAGTATCCAAATAACAGTTTTAGAAAATAATATATAGCAGCCAAAACTAGATGTCTAAAATTGAGTTCATAAAAAGGGCTACTTGTAATAAAGAAATAGATAAGACCACTAAATAAATAAACATAAATTTTGAAGTACCTTGAAAATGTTATAATTTCTACACTACTAGTTTCAGAGCTTAGCCCATGTTTAAGTGTATACAATGTAACGTCAAAAACATCTAGATAAAAAAAATTTAAATACATACAAAGTATAAAATAAACGCATATGAAATAAAATAAAGAGTAGAATAAAATAATTTATTTTGTCAGCAAATATTTCATAAAATACATTGACAAGTCAAGTGCTACAGAAAGTAAATTAGTTGAAATCTTCATATTTTGTCAGCAAATATTTCATAAAATACATTGACAAGTCAAGTATGCTACAGAAAGTAAATTTAGTTGAAATCTTCAATCTCCATGAACAATTAAGTTCTTTAAACAATAAAATGCTCTTTCTGAGGGCGGAACTAGGGGGCAGGAGGGGCGAGCATCGGGTTGAGGGCTGCAAATTTGGTTGCAGAAAATTTGTTTAATACAGTTTGTAAAAAATTTAATGAGTTAAACGTCATAAGGAACGTCAATTAAGTAATTTCAAAACTGCATAACGTAATAAACAAACAATAATTTTTACAATAGCAATCAATATAAATTGCAACAAGTAGAAAACACTGAGAGCCCTAATAGCATAGTTAGCAGCACAGCAAAGTTTTTTACAATTTCAGCTGATCGCCATCCCAGTCAAAGCCGCCATGCCTTGTAAAGTTTTACTTCACGAACAAAGAATTATTAATGGTCAAAATTATAGTTTTAATATTAACTAGAGGGAAAACATTTTATAAGGAACTATGTCATAAGTTCTTAACAAAATGGCAAAACAACATAAACAAACATATTGTCTATTATTAAGAAATATAAAACAAAACCATATGTTATTAACAAATCATTAGATAATTTAACTGTTTATATATGTACTATAACAAAGGTTGTTTAATTATTTCCAACATCCTCGTAATTTCAACATTTGTTATAACAATTTAACACTTTCAACATCAAATCACATTGTTCTGACTCTCTAAACTTAACTTTGTTCACTGTTTTGTCAAAATGCTCATGAAGTTGTTTTTCTGTTGGACAATATACAATGCTAATTTCTCCTTTCTTGTTTTACACTCAGTTCCAGGAATTTCACTTGGTTTTGCTTTGTCCATATTGAACTTTCCTAAGATATGGTTAGAGCTTTTATCTCAGTCAGTTTTATTGCTATCATCTCTTTGAATTTCCATCCCAAAAAATCTCTGTTATTCTTTTTCAACTTTAAGATCAAATCTTTTAATTCTTTTTCTGTTATCTTTTCCTACTTCAAGCATGCTCTTTTCTACTATAATCAACCCATCATCAACATAAAGTGCCATAATGATTGTTCCATTTTCATTTTTGAATATGCATTTTTCGTAGTGATCGTTTCAGTCCTTTTTCTTCTAGTACTTTTAGTAAATGCTTTGTTCATGTTATTGAGCTTGTTTCAACCCATATAAAGCCTTGTTTAGTAAACACACTTTCCATTTTGCTCAAATCCTTCAGAACTGCCAAAATACCTTTTCTTGTAATCTCCATACAGAGCCATACCAAATTTTATTATGTGAAAGTTCAATAGCAGCTTATTGCAAAATTGTTCATGAGCTTTGAACTTACTCACTGGACTAAAGATTTTCAAAATCAAAGTTTCTTGTTCACAGTTCCTCAACAACTAATCTATGCCGTAACGTCCATCATCTTTTCCTTGTAAAACCCAATTTGTTATTTAGCACCTTTTCATTTGTTACTTCATTTATATTCAACTATTTCCATACTTTGTTTTCCATTAATCTCTTTTCTTTCTTCTATTGTTTCATTCATCTTTTTCTGACTTGAAATTGTTTCTGCTTTTTATGTCATCATTATGTCTTCTTATCTTTAGGTATTTGTCTTCTTTTATGGGTTTGTCTTACTGATTTAAAGTTTACCTGTCTGAAAATCATTCATTTCTTCATCAACTCTGAGTTTTCTGCATATTTACTCTCATCTTTATTTTCACATTTGGTTCTTCAGTACTTTTACATTTGTATTTTAATTTCAGTCTTGTTTCAAGTTTATTGCAATTTAAATATCACATCTCTTGCTATTATACCTGTTTTTCTTTCATTCCATAGCCTATATCCATTTATAGTATAGCCAACTAATGTATTGTAAATAATCACATGATGTATACAAAATAATGTCTATTTTAATTTAAAGACTGTTTGTCATACTGACTATGAACTTGTTTGTTAAGCACATGTTAGCATTATGATTGTAGTGTCTTTTGCTTATAAATCATTGTGAGAGCAAAACCAGCCAGTTTAATATGCTCTTTAATAAATCGACCCACTTTTGTTGATTCTTGGACTTCTACCTTACTAATCGAATGTTACTATGAGTTTTTAAAACAAAGATGTCATTTTTGAGAGAAATAGTTGTACCAAGGAAGACACTTATAATTCAGTTTCACCAGAATTTACAAATGAACTTTGTACAGAATTAAAGACATATAATATGAATGAATTTTTAGGGTAAAGCTAAGCTGTCTTGAAGGTAAGGTCATGAACTCAAAACCGGATAGAGAAATAATAGACTATTTCTTAGATTCCATCTCGAAGTAGCGTTGTTGATGAAGAAAGCACAGCTGATACGCATGTAGAGAAGTTTAATGAAGTCAGTTTGAGAGTACAGAGTAGATTGATTACTTCTAGTTCACCAGAGTCATTGAATGGGTCTTCATAACGAAATAACCCACGGCTGTTAGACTAAAACCTAAGCTTCCTACTACAACTTGCTAAATTGCTGAGACTAAGGATTGGCTGCCATTTTGGTCAATTCAAAGAATAGACGAGGATGAGCTGACATCGAGGATATAGACAAATATCATTACCTTCGTATAGCAACTGTGCCTAATTTAGGGTCGTCTAGATTGTGGAGAGCTATCAAGCCATTTAAGTTTTTTTGCTTAATCCAACCAGAATTTCAGGGAAGGAGTTGCAAATAAGCAATTTGTTTATGTTTCAGATTTTATTGTTACTTAAAAAAGCAACATTTTATATAGCATTTAATGACATTTGCATTTAGCTGGTGGATTAAAGCATGCACTGCAGGAAACCTTGTAGACATTGTGAATAGTTGAGTGTCTAGCATTCAGCCCTGTTGCCAAGGGCTTTAGCCACAAGTACATAGTTAGATACACCAAATAAACAGAATGGCTAACATTGAGGTCATAAAAGGGCTTGAATAAGTGTTAGCTGTGTTTACTTTAAGGCATCTGCCACATGGCTTTGGAGTGAGCCGAGCTTGATAACATTGGTAAATAAGCTCTTTGTTAAATTTATTTTGTATTTTAGGTTGCCATTATGTTTCGTTTGTTTTGTCTGATTTAAAGCATAAATTTGTAAAAAATAAATAGTGTGAAATAATTTATTGGTACAGTACATAGTTTAATAATCCAGAAAATTTCAAATGCAAATACAAATATGTGCTTTTCCATTGTTTTGTTAAATATGTAGTAAACTACGAAATCTCTATCTGAACAATTAAGTTCTTTAAACAATAAAATGCTCTTTTCAGGCCGAACTAGGGGCAGAGGGGCGGCTGTCCGGCGGCAGGGTTGAGGGCGGCAAATTTCTGGTTGCAGAAAATTTGTTTAATACAGTTTGTAAAAGTTTTTAAAGAGTTAAACGTCATAAGGAACGTCAATTAAGTAATTTCAAAACTGCATAACGTAATAAACAAACAATAATTTTACAATAGCAATCAATATAAATTGCAACAGAGTAGAAAACACTGATAGCCCTAATAGCATAGTTAGCAGCACAGCAAAGTTTGTTTACAATTTCAGCTGATCGCCATCCCAGTCAAGGCGCCATGCCTCACTACCGCCGCCGCCCCCCTCCCACTCTACATAGAACGCACCGGCACCGCTCCCCCTTCCACACCACTCGCTATCAGCGCACAGGTTCACGCTGAAAAGTTCATGTGTGACTTGTACTGTTTATATCAAAACTACTGCGTTTTGTTGCGTTATGAGCTAACTACTGTGTTCGTGTGTTCTGCTGTCGCCTATTTTCCTTCTACATGCTTAATTATCATCTGTTATCGCATACTGGTATTACATGTAATGTGTACAGTGGTGCACAGTACAAAAAATCAGCTAAAGAAAAGAAGAAGAGGCAAGACGATGTATTATCAAAGACACGGAAAATTGACCTGTTTTATAAAAACACTGCAACTGCAAAAAATGGTAAGTATAACAAACTCAAAACTTAAATATTATAAATTTTTGTTTGATGTAAATGTTTCATTTTTGATATTATTAACACGTATAAACTATTTTATGTCAGACAACGCACAGTCTGGAAAAGGAAAAGAAGAAATATCTGTTTTTGACAGCCATGGAACAGGCTGAAACATTGAACAATTGAAACAGATAGTTTCAAAGAAAATCTATTTATTTTGTTTTAACCTTTTAGTTTTACTATACTCCCTCTAGCCGCTCAATTTTAAGCACTCTGATATTTTTTAGCACAAATGACGTGAATTATATTTATTTGCGTTTTTTACAGATGATAATGGACCCTCGTTTGGGCCCAGTACTACAAATGCTACTGTCGCCGCTTCTGAGTCCAGTTCAGTTGATGAAGAAAAGTTAAATCATGAAGATGGAATGTCACCGTCACCTTCACTTCCTGATCCTGAGACATCTAACTCTAACTCTGGTCATAATCAAGACTCGTCCCCGTCGGCTTCTAAAACTACATGTGAGTTTGATTTTAATTTCAACGACCCTGGTACCTGGCCAGAAACAATTTCTGACTCTCAAAGGTGCTATATTGTAAAAATGAGAGCGTAAAATGAATACGAACCTGACCTTTCTAAAAGCTTACGTGAAGGCCGAACCCTGACAAAAGGCTGGTTTACAAGAAAGTTAGGAAATGGAACTAAAGTTAAAAGGTCGTGGTTGGTTACAGTGAGACTCGTAATTTTTATACTGTATTCCATGTAGTGTTTTCTTACAATACCATTAACAAAAAGATCTTTGAAATGAAGGATTTATTTTTTTGAAAAACAAAATACCTGATCATGACACTGCACCATGCCATCAAAACTGCTTTGGCCAATGGAGGGCTCTAGAGGCTTCTTTTACCAGGGAAAGGTATTGAAAAAAAAAGACCAAATAAACAAAGAAATATCTCATTGGAAATCTGTCTTAGCATAATTGATGCTATCTTGTTCCTAGCTAAACAAGGCAAATCTTTTAGAGGAACACATGAAACTTAAGATTTTGGTGCTCCAGATAGTGGATCTTTTTTAAACACCATTGACCTTATTTCGAGGTACAATGTGCATCTTTGTCAACATATTGAGCGTCATAAGAAAGGTCAGGTTTCCTACTTTTCACATCAAATACAGGATGAATTTCTAAATATTATAGCAACCGAAATCAGAACAGATATCGTCAAGGACATTAACAGTGCAAGGATTATTCATTGATATTTGACTGCACTCCTGATATCAGTCACAATGAACAAATGACTGAAATCCTTCGATATGTCAAACCAAACAGCTCAGAGGTTGAAGAAAGTTTTTTGGATTTTTTTACAGTAAGCAACAAAACAGGCGAAGGACTTACACAAGAAATTCTTGAAAAAGTAGAAAAAGATGGGCTTGATATAAAAAATTGTAGAGGACAGTCCTATGATAATGGAGCCAACATGGCTGGGAAGTACAAAGGGGTACAGGCTAGAATTCTAGAGAAAAATGAACTAGCCTATTTCGTGCCCTGTGTAGCCCATTCGTTGAATCTGGTAGGAGTGCATGCAGCAGTCGCTTCAGTTGAAGCACAAAGCTTTTTTGGAACTTTGGGGAGTTTGTACAATTTTTTTTGTTGCCCACTGCCAGGATGGGAAATTCTAATGACGCATGTACCGACAACTCTAAAATCACAAAGCAAAACAAGATGGTCTGCGAGAATCGAGGCTGTTGAAGCTGAGTACAAACACTTTGGCAAAGTCATAGAGGCACTAGAAGAAATACTAGATCACCCTTTCTCATCATCTGACTCAAAATCAGAATCTAAATCTTTGCTTAACAAGTTGAAAACTTTTGAATTTATTGTTTTGTGTTGTTTTTGGTATTCACAACTGAAAAAGATTGATGGTGTTAATAAGTTTCTACAAAAGAAGACTTAACAGTTGACCAGGCTTCCAGAAACATTCTAGGACTTTGTCAGTTTCTAAAAACTTCACGAGAGTATTCACCGTCTGAAGCACTTTCTGAAGCAAAGTTGATTGCACAAATGAATGATATAACTCCAGAATTCACAGAAAAAAGGAAGAGGAAAAGGAAAACAATGTATGACGAACTTTGTGAAGATGAAGCTGTAACCCGCACCCTTGAAGAGCTGTTCATTGCATCCATGCTGCAAATATCTGATAGGTTGATCATGGAAATGAGCACCAGATTTAAATCATTAGAGAATAACAATGACAAGTTCGGGTTTTTGAATGGCGGCCAAATTAATGAAATGACCTTAGATGACTTAAAACTCAAAGCTGGTGAGTTCGCAGATACGTATAAGGAAGACTTGAACAAAAAGGAGTTGATATTTGAAATCGAAAGTTTTAAAGGCTTTGCATTAAGAGTAGATAATAACTTGAAAACGTCTAGTGCTTCCACTACACTAGAACTCATTTTAAAGAACAAGCTAGAAGAAATGTATTCAATATTACAACAGGACTTAAAATATTCTCACACTACCAGTATCAGGCTACCGAGAAAGGAGTTTCAGCAAGCTCAAGTTGGTCAAAAATCACCTAAGAAGTTCTATGTCTCAACAAAGACTCACTGATCTTAGTTAGCATTACCACCAACAAAGCGAGCCTCAAACATTAGCTTTGATAAAGTGATCAAAGAATTTGCCTCCAAAGAATCGTAGTAATCATTAGAGATTGTTGTGACGCATCTAAAGTCTATACTATTACTACCTACATACCATTGTTATTTAGTGTGAATATTTGTATAAATTATAATACTTTATAAAAACTATGTCAACTTTTCTTAATTTATTTGTTTACCTATTCCATTTTTGTTTAATTTGTGAGGGTTTTTTGTTGTGGGAGAAGGGGGAGGAATGGCAAATTTTAGTTTGCCCCCCTCAAAAATTGTCTAGATCCAGCCCTGGCTCTTTTACATAGAAATTTTTAATTTTAACTTAAAACTATTATCAGGTAATTGGCTTACCTCTAGTGGCAATTTATTGTAAAACCTAATACCTACTATTAATGGGCTTTTATCTGTTTTTTGTAATCTCACAATTGGCAAATTTATATTATTTTTACTCCTAGTATCATAGTTGTGTACATCACTTCTAGATCTAATTAGATTGGTCTTATCTTTTACATACAATATACATTGATATATATATACACAATGAAAATAAAGTAAACATTTTATAATTGATAAATATTTGTTGACAGTAATTAAGACTTGCTGCGCCTGATATTACTCTTAAGGCTTTCTTTTGCATTACAAAAATATCGACTGCATGTGAGGATGATCCCCACACTATTAAACCATAATTTAGATGGCAGTGAAAACCCCCTTAGTAGGCTTATATAAGGGATTCCATCTCAATTTCTCCAGTTAAATGCTTTAATACAAATATACTAGAGCTTAATTGTTTCTTAAGATTAGTAGATGCCAATTTAATTTAGGATCAAAGGTTAAACCTAGACATTTAGAATTTTGTGCTTCATTGTTATTGGGATACTCCCTAAGGCTGAATACTAAAGTGTTAGTTTTTCTTTATTTAATATCAAATTATTTGCTGAAAGCCAGTCCTCTACAATATTAACATTACCCTTTACTTGCTCTAGAATCCGTTCATAATTTGAATGTCTTGTAATTATTATTGGTGTGTCGTACTGTCGCCTGCTTTAAAGTAACACGCTCTACCGGTATGTTAGCTTTTAAATCATTAATTGCAACTAAAAATAGCAATGGCCCCAGCACCGACCCCGAATGTCACAGATTTATTGTCAGATAACCCCTCTTGAGTTACAACGTATTGTTTCCTATTTTCCAAATATGACTTTAACAAATTTAAAAGTTTCCATTGACATTATAATATTCTAACTTTTGTGACAGTTTACTATGTGAAACTCGGTCAAAAGCTTTGCTAAGATCACAGAAGGTGGCTGCAGCAAAGTCTTTCTTTTCATAACAATCAAGAACTTTATCCACCAAAGAAATGATTGCATGTGTTGTTGCTAAGCCTTTACGAAAACCAAATTGCTCATTACATAGCAAATTATTACCCTCTAAATAATTCATAAGTTGTTTTGAAATTCATTTCAATTAAGTTGTTTCCCAATTAGTACTTCGATTATCTTTGAAAAAACTGGCAAGATAGCTACAGGTCTATAATTACCTATTTGGTCTCTAGGGCTCTTTTTAAAAATAGGGTGTATTTTTGATTTTTTGTTATTTTTAAAATATTAGGAAATAATACTTCTCTGTAACAATTGTTAATCAAGAAAGTTAGAGGCGTAACATAATATTTAATAGTATCTTTGACTAAATTATTTGTCAAACCAAAGTGGTCTTTACTTTGTTTACAAGCTAAATCTTTTGCAGTTTTTACAACATCCTCTTCAGACACTGTACTAAAACTAGACAAATCTATCTGATCTGAAATTACATTATTCTTCAAGTATTCACAAAAATTAAGTTTAGCATTACTATTTAAATTTGAGTCACTACTGCTACATTTGATATCATAATTTCTATTATTTACACATGCCTTATTACTAGCTAGACTGACAAAAAAATCATTGAACTCATCTGGTGTAAAACTAACCTTTGTACTGCGGATTTTTTTATCCTTATTTACAATACTCCAAGATATATATTTACTACAAGATCTTTTGTTTTATTATCTGAGTTTTAGGTACTGGATTTGCCTGGTTTTTTGCTTGTCTAATTTTTTATTCTATAAAGAGCTTTGTTGCTTTTATAATCTTCCTGATAACAGTGATTACCAATTGATTTATAAAGGCCATAAAAGTAATCTAATTTATTGATTTTTAAAAGATGAAGATGTCTTTAAATTATTATTATATTACCATTAAAATATAAAATACAGCTATTTGGGGTCGATTATATTTAATTTGAAAATATTAGCTTTCTTCAGATCAACACAATTGTTGATTCATTGTGCTTCTAATGTTATTAGGTGAAATATAAATCAAATTAAACTATTGCTTTATTTCTGTTTGTACATTACCAACTGAAGATTTAAAGCAGAAATCTAATCTTTCTTTCATATACCTAAGTTCAGAATTGTACCACTTATTTAGTGCTTGATTCTTAGTATTGTTTTTCAATTTATTTAGGTTTGAATAGTTAAAAAAAAATTATAATAAAATTGTATTATGTTGATAAAATGATTAAAACTTTCATTAATATCATCATGTACAGTCACTTCAATCCAACTTTCTTTTGTTTAAATGATACTAAATTCTCATTGTATTATCATTTATATTTGATATTTTGTTCTTACCGACTTCTAAAATAAAACCTCACTAGTAATAAACCTCAAACAAGTAAACTGAAAGATATCACCATATGGTTGTTAATAACACCACAAATAAAATCTGTTTAAAGAGGTAAACACATTATTCAGACAATTTTATTAAGAGTCAGTTCAAAGATACAGATTGATTCAATCCATACATAGAAAAAGTTTATTAAATATTCTTGATCTCTGCTTTCGCTAATTAAAGTCTCCTAAAACTACAGCTTGTTTAAAAGACGGATCAACTCCTTTAGGCGCTATAGCGTCAAATAGTAAAGATGTACACCCACCCACTCTTGTTAATTTCATTCTCTTAAAAAACCACCCTAAAATCAACATTTTATAAACCGTTTTAGTGGGTGGTTTTGGGCTACCACAAACAAATGTGCAAAGCCAACTCTGTAGGCCTTGTAGTTTTGGCTCAGCTGGCTGATGAGTGAGTGAGTCAGGTCAGTCAGGTCAGACAAAGCCTTTTATAAATATAGATCAATATAAAAACAACATTCTCTAATATTTAAAAAAAATAAATTTACATTCCCTTAGGACTTCTATACATAACTACTATTAATATATTTACATCAATAATTATATGAATACAAGCCACTTCACAATCCACTCAACTGACATATTATTTATTTCATGCATTACCCTGAAACCATCTGAATCATATCTACTGAATATTGCAGCACCACCGTGAGTTTTACTTTTTTCTGCAAAAAAAAGCTGAGACATACTTATTTCTAATAATATAATCATAATCTCATCCTCCTCCATCCAATGCTCTGTAAGACATAAAACATCTAACTTTAATTCACAAGAGACCCTGTCCAAAAAAAGAGGAATTTTACTAAAAAAGGCTTTGGCAGTTTATGGTAAATATTAAATTTATATTTTATTATTTATTCTGTTACCTATCTATTTGTTTCTTACTATGCGGTTTATGACCTAAAAGAACTACTTAATCTACTGATAGGTTGATCTAAATTTATTAAATTTACGTTATTTTTGTTTAACTCTAACGTTTTTGGATTCCTAAAAAAGGTTTACATTGGTTTGCCAGGCTTATTTTAAGTTTCTCTACAAATTGTTGATGAGTCAGTGCGTTCCAGAGTATACTGTGAGATCGTTGACTGTAGGAAACTATGGTGACATCTGCTTGGGTGGCACGCTGGAACTCCACAATGTTCTTTGCAAAGTGTTCCGGAAGGTTGTGATCTCTCACACACCCCATCGCAGGTAATGAATTGGAATTGTGATATCTTAACCAAGCTCTTAAGTTGTAAATTGTTTTTGCTAAGTATTTAATCAAACAATTGAATGAGACGTATGCAAACAACCAAAAACTTTTTTTAAAACCTTAATAACCTTTGTCTAGATCTTAGTTTGCATATAGCCTTGCTTGCAATTTTAGCTTGACACAACTCCCCCAAAACAAATCGAACTTAGCAGAGAAAGTAGGTTTACAGATTTTGTTCAAGTAAATGACCAAATATATATATCTGCCTTTAGGTATATGAACAATAAATATGGTAAAATTAAAATAGTTCATCAGTTCATCAATGTAAGAACCTTGGAGAAATCTGGAGTATCTAAGAGGCAGGACTTGAAAAATTTGCAAAAGAAATTTGTTGCCAAAAGATGACAATAGCATTTAGATTAACCAATAATGTTCTTTTTAACCCCAAGGCCGGCGCTTTAAAATTTAAAACACCATCGGCCAATGAGTGTTTCCTCAGGTGTGAAAAACGTTTTTTTCTTTTGAAACCAAGTTTATTGATATTATCAAACTTGAATAAAAAGTACATATAATAAATTAGTATTTATAGTTTACTAGAAAATTTAATTTAAAAATGTTAATTAAGATGAAGATTCTCTACAAAAAAAAACAACATACCGCTAGCAAATATTACAAAGTAAAAAATTAAATAGTAAATCAATCATACAAGGTTGCAAATATTCAATGAATGGGTTTGAATAATTATTTTAAAAAGACAAATGCTCCAATATGGAACTAACTCATCAGGAAAACACCAAGACGCGACTAACTCTTTCTCACGGTCTATTCACACCAGACTGTTCCTTCTGCCTCCACAATGTCCAAAAGTTTTGAAATGTGATATTCTTTTCCCTCTCCATCTTGTAAAATTAAAACGCACTATAACTAAACAACAAGTTGATTTTCAAACTACCATAAACTTTGTCTAAGAAGGGCTACACTAGGTTTCTAGCATCCAGCTACTGTAGTGTGATCGGCAAAACAAACGAACGCAGAGGTACTTACAATTTGTTAAGTAAATGACCAATTTTGTTAAGTAAATCCAATAAAATGGTAATATGGAAATTTCTAGGAAGTTCATCAATGTAAGAACCTTAGAAATCTAATACAGAAAAAGGACTTGAATTTTAAAAGAAAATGTTGCCAAAAGATGAAATGCTTAGATTAACCAATAATAAGTTTTAATAGGTCTCTAAGTACAGAAAACTCAGACACTATGACACAGTAATCAATTAAACTACAATGTGTTAATGCAGCAGAAAGTTTATTTGTCAATAGAAGACGATTGAGATCAAATCCGTGAAAGAGAAAGGAAAATTATTAGGAAAGTATTAGGCTCAATCAAAGCTGAACCATAAACATGCAGACTTTGTAGAAATAGGAAAATAGCATAACAATTTAGAATTCAAATCATTCCAATCAGGTCTGCCTATTATCTGTTTCAAAATATACCTAATGTAGTACTGTTGCTAGAAATCACACAACTGTAAATTTGTAAACAAATATTTTGTAAAGGATTCTAGTGTAGCGTTATTTTGATATTTGTTCCAATTCAATTGCAGGTTTAATTTAGCTAAGTAGCACAAAAGCTTAAATAATGCACAGTTTAAACACTTGTTACTAAATTACACCCACAAAGAAAGCTAAATAGAAAATCAATCTTACCTTAAAGGTTGAGAGACCGGAACCTTCATTGTCGACCCCGGCAGTAAAAAATCATTCTCAATAAACAGAATCGGAAGTCTTTTAGGTATTTCAATGAGAGCCATGATGATTTTCCACTAATAATATAATAGAGAATTGAATTTAGCTGCTTGTTGAAGCTTTAAAATTTCAATCACTGTCTAACAGTAAGGAATCTATAACACAAGTAGAGCAAGAATTAATACATTTCTATTTATAAACCTTACAAAGTATACAGAATAAATCAAAGTGGGTGCAGTACTTAACTAATAACTTGACTCTTTCTACATGGAAAACAGTTTAAAAGCAATTGTATTTTAATACAAATGTTTATTTCTTCTTCTTATTACATTAAACTCCATTAATATTCTTCTTTTTATTATTGAATTTCCTTTGAAAAAATTATGTATTCAAGCCGACAGCATGGTAAGACCCAGACAGAGACCTTGAAATGAGCACCAATGAGAACCCTCAGAACACATTTTGAGCATTTTTCAACACTATATATACATATGTATATATATGGGTCTACTCTCTACAGGTTGCATATTTAGTCTGACTCAAACTCAACAAATGAAAAACGCAACCCTTAGTTATTTATTGGGTACTCAAGACCCATGAACAACATGGGAGCTAACTTATTGTAGCTCATCGGTTTTGACTCAACAACAGGCATCGAGGACCCGGCAACTGGCGACTTCAGGGCTAGGAGGGCTGCATTTTTTTGGGGCGAGGTGCATGCAGCTAAAATTCTTATGTAGAGAAGAGGGAAAAGAATTTTAGAGAATTAACGATATCCAAAACAAAAAGGGAATTATATTTTATTAATTAACTATGCGAAAGGGTGGACTAGGCAACATGCACAGTGTCAATATGTATACAGGAAGCATGAGGTGAGTTATTTCGCGCAACCACTGACTTCAGTCAAAACATAACTCGCAGACACTGCCACAAGGCCCGGCAGATCGCCTATCCTTACCGCCCCTCCGTCCACGGTTCACCAGCTGTTTACTCTTCAAGGTGTAACACAAAAAACAATTCCTCATTTTGTTTGTGACATGTTCTTTTTATCTCAAGAGTTGAGCAATGATTATTCGTTTGAGTTTTGTGTAAATGTGTTGGTGCCTGAGGAGTAAAGGCAGGGTAATACTGTAACATGAGCTTTTCTAAACCAAGAAGGGCAACATTTCGAAAAGGGCTGCACACAAAATAACTGATTCTTTTTAAATTGCTTAGTGCTAGTCAAAAGGTTCCCATAAACATTTTATATATATACAAAAAAAGAATGCTTTCTATTCATAGTCATATTACTGGTAATGAAATCAGTTGTTTGTGTTATGTCAAGTTACCACTAAACCCATTTTAAAACGCTTTAAAAGCGTTATTTTGCTTTTAAATTTCAAAAAAATTTCCGGGGGAGCCCTAAGACCCCTCTGCTGGGGAACGCCTGACACACTTGGTACAACAACAGGTATGGACAAAAATCGGATCTGGTTAGATCGTCACAGCTGGCTTAGGCTGTGTTCACATTCATCCCTGTAAGACGCATTGCTGGTAACAAGCATCCCGGTGCACGCAGGCTACCCGTTCACACGTATCCCTGCAATTTTCTTATGGATGCACAAAAAATACATCATTAGGCCCTCAGTATGTGTCTGAGTGTCCTTTGGTACGTACAATGTTATCAAATGTGAAGCTAGTTTGTGCTTTAAAGGCCACAAAACTAATTCCATCTTCAGTGTCGAACAGTGCCAGTTCTCATACATGGAAACAAGGTCTACGTGTGAACGCTGCAAACTGACTGAAATTTACAAAACGCGCCCAGGGACCAGGATCAGTGTGAACAGCTCATATAAGAAAACATGTCTTTTGTATTGCCATGACGGTTTTCTACTCGCAGCTGGGTGCATTTTAAAGGTGGTTGCCATCCAGGTGGGATGCCGGTAAAAAGCAATGCTCACGCAGAGTGTGAACACCCTCATGTAAAGCCATGTATTCTTAACAATTCCGCCGGGATGCCCGCCACCGTGAGCGTTCTCCCGACATGAGTGTGAACACAGTCTTACCTGTAACCTGGCCTTTACCATACATTCACCACCTAAAGAGGTTTTCATCCTATATACTGTTCGAAGTGTTGTATTGCTCATGAAGGCTCTTATACTGTCCGACTTCAATATGACAATTCTGTATTCCAATCATGTACTACAATAACTGCGATTTCATCAGCAATGACATGACTGTCAAGCTTTCATACAAACTCCAGCGGTGTGTCCTACTAGGAAAACTAAGAAATATTACTCTTGGAGTAGCCAGTAGGAAATTTGTACTTACTTTGCAAAACTTCATTTCAGCTTGTAATCACGCGATTTTTCCAATGGTGATTTTAAATGAAGCTATATAAAAACGCCGTCCAAATCAACACTATTATCTTTAAACAATACAAAGTTAACACTAACAACAAACAGCCGTTCAGTGTCAACTGTCAACACTCAACACTGGATCTGGGCATCTGGCTCACTGCCCACGGGCTGGCTCGGCTGGCTCCATAGAGTACCTAAATATATATGCAATTTAGGTCCGACCGAACCACAGAATATTGACCGAACCACCCGCTCGGTATTTTTAGACCGTACAGGTTGAGTACTATTCCTTTCTAATCGGTCAACCAGAGAGTAAAGAGAAGAAAAATTACTATAAAGTGTATAAAAAAGTTTTGAATAATTTAAAAAAGGTAGGTAAATTATGAAAACTTTTAATTTTTACTATAACATTCGATTAGATTTACGGTAGTGCTTGTGGCTATGTTTCCCGTTTATCTTTTATTATGCCCTTTAAACCTTGGACAGGACGTCACCGAGTGGACCATCTTAGCATTGATTTTAAATGTATATTTAAAGTCAATGATCTTAGTGTCTAAAAAGTCTAGTGGTCTAACCCATTCCTCTGTGGTCTAACCTCAACTCAACACTATACTCTGTGATATGGTCTCAGTGCTACTGTACTAGGTTTTTAGGTTATAAACCTTTATGTAATATTACAGTCTACCTAATATTAGACATTAGATGAGGTAATACATATTTTAATAAAAGGATTGAAACCTCTTGTATATTGTAGAATTTGTTGTAAGTCATAATTATGTTTAGTCAAGTTTACTTGTAAAGCCTAGTAAACAACTTACAACTTGAACTGTCATCTTACAAGTCACTTAGGCTTATGAGCCTATATGCTTGCCTATATGGCTTTTTAAGCCATCTCTCAGGGCCCGCCCAGTGCTTTGTTAGGAGTAACTAGTAAAATGTAAAGAAAGGATAATTAGGAAGAAGAATGAGAAGGATAATGGAATTAATCATAAGAACTTCTTTGCATTTATTAACATAAAATGAATAACGCAGGACCAAGAATTGATCCTTGAGGGACCCAATAGTTTAGATCTATTACATTCGATCATTTATTTTCAATTTGTACATGATGGCTTTTATTACTCAAATTGGACTTTTGTCCAATTATTGTGAGAGTTGTCTTGAATCCCATATGTATGTAAGATATCGATTAACTTGGAGTGGTTAGTTCAATCAACGCCTTTGTAAGGTCTGGAAGACACTAAGCGTTTTACTTTTCTCATCCAAACTTGATACTGTAAATTCTATAAAATTGTTGATTGCCTCAATCAGAGCCTCCACAAAGGGAGGCTGCCAGGCCATAGCCCTGGCCGGGCCCCGCCAGCAAAACAGAAAAATATTATGTCTTTTGTGTATGAAAACAGAACAAGTTTAGAAATATTGAAAGCTTGTTCTGAGCGTACTTTTTAGCTAAAATTTGAACAAAACCCAAGCCTTTTATGTTTGGTTTATGCAACGTAGTTTATCTTAAAAAATCTCAGTTTAAGGCCCAAGTTTTCCCAAAATCTCGCTAATTCAGATTACAATAAACTTGGCACAATTTTAATTGGGAAACTTGTTTTTGTTGGGAATTTGTTTGCAGGTTTGGCTTTTAGTTATAATTCCTTCATTTCTCTTATTCCCCAAGCAATATCATCAGCTCACTCTTAGTTTTGTTCAGCGCCCGTTGTTCACTCCTCTTCTAACTGCGAACTGTACACTGTTTGAAGTAGTAGTTTGCAGTGTTTTATAACGTACTTTATACTTGATACAAAAATTATAAAACTAAAGTAGTAGTATCAAATAGATAAAGTTCACTTAGAACTACTACTAATCTTACTAGCAAAAAGAAGTAAACAGAATAGTTCCACAGAACAGCCAGAAGATCTTCTCTGTTATCTGTGATAGCCTACCCTTTTAACATTTTTAATTTGTGTGACACATTAGATTTAAATAACAGTTTTTAGTTTTGATCTATGCGTCTTGCACACACTTTTTTAATGGCAATGATTGTATAGTTAAATTACTATACTAAGTCTACTGGGTGTTACAATTAGACACAAAAATCACACAACCTCTATACGAGGTTTGCGAGACGGAAACACGCAAGATTCGCAAAATAAGCACTGAGTGGTGTTCACTGGTCAAAGACCTTGACCTGACTAAAAGGTAGATGGCTGGACCAGATCCTGTGATGAGGGGGTGAAAGGTGACGAGGGAATGAACTATGGCTCCGTCTGTAACTGAGACATCAGTATAGTTGTCAAGAATTAAAGGACTCTGATGGCTTGTTTTTTGCAGAATCAGCAGCATCATTGTATGTTTATAAAGCACCTTTCAGTACTCTGAGGATGTGAGCTAAACATTGGGCACTCGTCCTGACCGAGGCTGCCCGCTATTGCACCTTAAATTGATAACACTATGTAATGATTTTTTTTCTTTCTTTTCAGATGAATCAAGAAAGTGGTGGGAGAATATTGACCAAATCTTCAAAGTTAAACACTACAAGGGAAGAGTTCAAAGTGATTTCACACACAAAAATTCCAAAAAAAACCAAGAAAGACACACAAGTCAGAGATGATGGCAACCAACTTAATAATTTGTCAGCTGATATCGATATGAAAAAAGCCAGATTTGAAGTATACAAGTTTTCAAAGTCTAACTTAAATTTTTCAAATCGTCAAAATAGTAATGTAGAATTGGCAATACAGCTTGGAGCGAAACCCCCAAAAAACAAATACATCAACTACAAGAGTTTAATTGAACAGAGACAACAAGAGTTAGACTTGAAAAATAAAGAAAAGTTTTGTGAACAAATTAATCAAAGTTTCAGGAATAAAATATTAAGTAAACAAAGCAATAACAGTAAGTCGTCCAAAATGAAATCAAAAGAGAGGAACATACTAGGTGTATATGGCAAGGTAAATATAAAAATAAATTTCATGATTAAGTGTTCAAATAGTAGTGATTACCCGTGTACCCGTACTTCACTGCGGGAAATATGCAGTCAAAACCAATCTTTCAAGGCTAATATATATTCATAACTAGTGAATTTGAGTTCTCTAGTTTTTCTGTGCTGTATAGAATGGTGGCATAGTGCGAGACGTCACACGATACATTTCACCAGTTGTAATTATTAGGAAATTAAATCAATGTACCTGCGCTTGACTAGGGGAGGTAGTATAAACTCCACAGATGTATTTACTTTTGATTGTTCAAAATTTAAATCTAGTTGTAGGTTAGGTCTCAGATGCGCGCTTCACACTAAATCGGCCCCGGTTCAACACCCAGCGCTGCAATAACAACTTTTTCACAAGGGCCACTCTCCGTACTTCGGAAGTTACGCTTAGCCTTTGGTCAATTCCATTGGTCATTGGGCTATTAAATAATGACCCAATTTAGTAACAAAACTACACCTCTTCATCCATCAAAACACTCTTCACACTTGCCTTTCACCACATGTTCACCTTAAAATACCCTCTAGCTGAGTGGTCAGTGTCTCAAATCAAAGTATCAAAGAGGTATCTTCCAGACAAGCACTGAAATATGCTGGTATATTTCACTAAAATATCAAAGTGAAATATGCCGGCATTTTTAGCTGACTTTAACTACCCAATGTCTTTTTAACATGTACCAACAACAATTTATATCTGACCATCCGTTCTGAGTTGGTTGTGCTTTAATAATAAAACTGGTCCCTTTAAGCCCAAATTGTGCAATAGTAATGGCCGCCTTAATTTATTTTTAGATTTCATAGCTTTCTATAGCCTAAATAAAAATACGTCCTTATAACACTTAAACAATTTTGTTTATATCTGCCCAAAAGGTCTGAAGTTAAAGGCATAAAGTTGGTCCCTCATAGCCTGAATTTGAAAATTTCCGCCATTGCTATTTTGTTTTGACCCTATGTCTATGTCTGAAACTGTGCCACTTTGTTGTGAATTATTGTGAACAGTATTTTACATACATAGCCTAGATTGGTCAAATAAGTACTTTACCAATTGTATACTTGTACAATGAACATGTTTTGTTTCAGGTAAAATCCAGCCAAATACAAAAGATGAAAAAGAAGAACCTGTGATGTTAAGTGACAGTATTTATCTTGTTACTTAAAGTTTTACTCTATTTAAAAAATACAAAATATTTCAGAACTGTGTACATGACATTGTCTAATTTCTACCAACAAAATGAGTAAGAGAAAAGATAGCAGTCCTGGCAAAGTATCTTTAGTGGCACACTAGGTCCAAATAAGCATATACATGTACTATACTTGATATTATATAGGTGTAAACGAGGGAGGAGGTGCGACAAATGTTACATTGGACACACTCGGATAACGTTTAAATGTTGGTTAAATATCATATGTTGGAAAAAAACATTTATATAAGAAAAGTTTTGAAAAAATATACATAAAAACATAGCCAACACGCAGCGCTACTGTAAATCTTTGCAAATTTCCAATAAAATAAAAAGATTTTCATTTATTTGTTTTAAAATTTAAATTAGATGAAACTCTGTCATACATACACTGTTCTCTATCTTTTACAAACTATGTTTTAAGTTTCGTGCTATTTACTCTGTGGATTGGTTTGAGTTGAAATAACTTTAAATGGCCACCATTTTAAAACGACTGATCCGATCTAGCTGGTTAAAGAACTTAACCTAGAGATTTACAAAAGAAACATTTGTACCAAATGTCATGACAATCGGACCAAAAATGCGACCTGTAGAGTCGTCACACATATACATATGCCATATGACTCAGGAGGTGTTGGGAAGCAAAAAACTGCAAACCGCAACTTTCTACATGTCCTTCTCTTTGGCGAGAGAAATGAATAGCTCTATTTCCTATGGAAATTCGCTAATAACATAGTATTACCTAAGTAAATATTTTCTCAACTTTGCGATGTAGTAAAGTATTTGGTACTTACAATTAAAATTCGTACTGTTAGTAACCTTTTTAGCCAATTTTCTTTGAAAATAGAGCTATTTCTTTCTCTCGCCAAAGAGAACAAAACGTTGTAGAAAGGTGCGGTTTGCAGTCTTTTGCTTCCCAACACCTCCTGAGTCAAATGGCAAAACCTATCAATCATATCAAATAATAACCAAGTCCCAATTCCCTGATGGCCTGAATCTCAGATAGTTTTATACATATTTTTTTACATTATTTTAATTTTATATCAATTTAGTTTTTACAAGTTTATCTGCTGGTTTTTTGAAAGCAAATATTTGTATGTACCTGTTTTATTGTCAAAAAATATTTTTGATTAACTGTTATTATTAGTTTTGTATTCAGTTGAAAAAGGCACAGCCGAAATATACTGGTCGTTTTTTAAACATTTTAAAAGTTTTTGTAATTAATCTTGAAGTTTAACGACAGTCCTTATGTTTTTAATATATATATATATATATTTGTGTGACACTCTACAGATCACATTTTTGGTCAGATTTTCACAAAATTTGGAACAAATGTTCCTATTGCAAATCTCTAGGTTAAGTTCGTTAACCATCTAAATTGGATCATCCTTTTCAAAATGGAGGCCTTTCAAAATTTTGTGTTTTCTATAAAATTGTAGCGATACCATAAACGAACACAAAGGTCAACCTGTACACTGTACAGTAGAGTTTTGCTCTCTTAATCGACAACTCTCGTTGCTCTAGAACCTACCATTTTAAAGTTATTTTTGTTTTATTATTAAATCCGAATTTCTGCACTAGACATTCAGAGCACATGGCATAAACTAAGCTGTTATATATTTACCAGCCTAGGTTTCCTTGGATACAGAAAGTAAAAATTGTAAACCCGAACATTCTATTGCTAAACAAATACAACTATTAACAGCTGTTGTTTGTTTACTATACAAAACCATAAAGTAAATAAGGCAAATCTTTAAAAAAATTGTAAAAATTACTAATAGTGTATAAAAGAGTTTCGTCTAATTTCAAATAGATAAATGAAAACTTTTTCTGTTTTATTGAAAATTCACTAAGATTCACAGTAGCGCTTGTGGCTACGTCGGCTATGTTTTAATTTAGTATTTTATTGAAATGAATTTGAAGATCTTCCTTGCAAATCCATGGCCTTTTATTAAATTTAATTATTATTTTATTTTCATTACAACAAGGAATATTTGAAGCTAAAAGATGTTCTGCAAAGGAATACTTCATTGACATCATTTACAAAATATTGAAAACTTTCTTTGTGTACACCCGATGAGGTAATCCTACAAAACCGGTTGTGGCATTAAATTAGTTTAAAAGAATGCTTGGTTTTTTTTTAAAAATCTGTATCATATATATAGTGTCCAGTAATTAAGGGATCACACTTCAACCGGTTGTTTCAAATCAAAATAAACAAAAAATATCCAGTAACACATAGTCTTATCTCTCTTAGTTTTACGTCTGTCTGTCTGTTTTTTCATTAAAAAATTTTAATCATCGAAGTCAATAGGCTAAGTTTTAAACTTAAAACTTTAAACACCTGTTAGTATAAAAAAACCAATATATAAAAAAAGGTTTTTATCATCAAAGTCAATTAGTTGTGAACTTAAAATCTTACATACCTATTAATAAACAAATA
This sequence comes from Matsumurasca onukii, assembly GCA_018831715.1. NCBI lineage: Eukaryota > Metazoa > Arthropoda > Insecta > Hemiptera > Cicadellidae > Matsumurasca > Matsumurasca onukii. Next base: position 7,113,889 of record CM032066.1, on the reverse strand, counting down.
CCAGTATTTACTTAGGGTCGTTATTTCAATTCAGCCTAAACCAGCGGTTAAAATTAGGACTGGCAGCCAACCAATAGGAAGACTGGATATTTTTGAGGAAGTTTTACTTTGTCTGTTTTGATTTTGATGTTACAGTTTGTATTGAACTATATTAGCATAATGTATACATGTTAAATTCAATAAAAATGGTAAAATAATACCTTTATTGCATGAATGATCTCCAATAATTCATTTAAACGTTGCGTCAAAATGTAAACATTGCAGACTGTAAACAACTTAATCGGCGGTTAGTTAACCAGCTGGTTAGCAGGCAATTGAAAAAACGGCCCTAAGTCTAAAAATGTTCATTAGGACTTTTGCCAAGTTTTTTTATACTTGTATTTACTATACAGTTTAAGGATTTTGAGTTATTGAGCTTAGAAAATTTAATATGGCCGCCATTTCCAAACCAAAAGTTAAAACTATTAGCAAATTTCCGTAGGAAATAGAGCTATTCCTTGAAATTTATTTTTTAAATATTAGTTTTTTATACTAACAGGTGTGTAAAGTTTTAAGTTTACAACTTCTTGACTTCGATGATTAAAATCTTTTAATGAAAAAAACAGACAGACGGAAAACTAAGAGAGATAGGACTATATATTATATTTTGACTTGAAAACAACCTAGTGAAGTGTGTTTCCCTAATTACTGGACACCCTGTAAGTATGATCTAGATTTTTTTATACCAAGTATCCTTTAGAATTATAATTTAATGCCACAACTGGTTTTGTAATCGTCACCTCATCGTCGGATGTGCACAAAGAAATTGTTTTTAATATTTAGTTGTAAATACGAGATTTGTTCAAAAGTAATACCCATTTCCCAATCGACGAGGACAAACCTAAATTGTTTAATTAAATTCAAGCGTTTATTGTATCTTGTTTAAGGCTTTTGAATTCCTATGTCGTAATCTTCTGCCGCCAATCTATTTATATAAGTCAGTACAGTTTGTTTGACTTCGTCGTAATCTTCAAAACGTTTTCCACCCAAAAACTCTTTAACAAAATATGATATCGATAGTCACTAGGGGCTAGAACTGGGCTGTACGGAGGATGGTCGAGAACTTCCCATCCACTGTTTGTCTTATCAGCTGCATTAGGCCGTACATTGCCATGCGAAAAGACAACACCAGCGGATAACATTCCACGTCTTCGATTCTAGGTTGCAAGTCTTATTTTTTGAGGGTCTCACAGTAAGCATCCGAATTTATGCTGGTTCCTCTTGGCATGAATTGATTACATCGAGAAGGGGCGGTCTGATCCTGATGCACGTCAGCCTTTAGGACCTATTGAGCTCCCCTTATGTTGATAGAGAGAGATGCTACTCGAAAATATTTGAGAGCTCCGAGATCATTCCCGAAAGTCCCTCTTCTGCTAACATACCACCCTTAGTCATCTCACCAAAAATGCTTGCTCCAGACCATGTCAGTCGAAGAGAATGTGTTTGGCAGTTTCATCATACAGGCTAGTCCTGTAATCCGTTTAGGACACTTAATCGTGGCCACCCGGTATATGACAACAAACTATGAATGTAATAACAAGAATAAACTATGAGATTGATAACTTAAAGAATAACAATAGACATTAAACTAGGTAGAGTTGATAACGATAATATATAATGAATGAATATGCTAAATGATAACAACAATAAATACAGCTAATACTTTATAACTTGAGATAAATAAACTTAAGAGCGACAATAGATACAACCGGACAAGCGACGTTCATAACAATAATACAATACAAATATAATAAAAAGGACAACGATAAATGACAAATAACAATACTTTGTATAATAATTTTGAAGAAAAAAGAGAAAAAGTTTGAGGTGGAACGGAGGCAACCGAACGATGTGGCCCTATAAAGGCACCACCAACAATTATGCACTAACACACGGCCCCTCAGAGGCATCACAAGACTAGACTTTTTCACTCACACAGCCACTAATATTCAGTTTGCTGAGAAGCCCGGGAGAAAACATGCGTTTTGAGACTGCCCAAGGAAGAACCGAAGAACTCCACTTTTGCTTCATTTCCAAGGCGATGCAATCGAGGCACAATACTGTGGTAAGCGTATTTTGTCAGCTGATGATGATGTCTAGCGAAAGTTTAAACCAGACGAGTTCTGGTTGGAGCATGAAAATTGATGAGTAGGAGGAGCTGTGGACAGTCTATCAGGCCATTGACCATTGACAATTTTGAACAGCAGTAACAAGTCAAAAGCCAGTCTTCTTGTTGAGAGCGAGAACAGTTTATTTTCAGCAGCAATTACATCCGTATCCACATCAATGTGGTTCATGCCAGATCTAACCCCAAGCAGACGGAGAAAACGCCTCTGGACCATGTTGAGCGAGTTAAAGTGGCCAATCTGATGAGTACATCAAACCGGAGAAGCATATTTGAGGATAGGACGAACCAGTCCTAGAGAGACTTTACAGGTGCCGGAGATAGGCAGTTCTTAGAAATCCGAGCCACAAGTCCGAGTGTAGAGTCTCCTTTAAAATCATCGGTGTACCACTCGAGTTGTGCCAGAGGGATTGGCCTGCCTTTAGGGAGCCACTCCTGCCCAAGATAGTGATCCTGAATGGCTTGGAGAAGGAGTAACGTACCTTCATCTCGTCAGAGTACATGTCCAAGACATTCAAACCAGCATCACACCCCAAGATCCACCAGAATATACGAGTATATTCTGCCGTGGCCGTAGGGGCGAATACCCCTCCATTTGACCTCGTTGAAGACGACATGCAAACTTCTTCGCTACTGATCTGATAAATATGTCGATTGGCACGATTAGGGACAACCGTCAAGAGAGATGCCAGGTGTGCTGATAAAGGCACCTATGACGGCCAAGCACGTCAATCTGAACGCTGGCAAGCCCGGCCGCCGCCGTCCTAACTTGGCCTCTAGGCCACCATACGATGACCCCATACGTGAGAGCTGGCCTTACTATAGTAGTATAAAGCCAAAGCATGATCTTATGCTTCAGGCCTAGGAGCGACCGACAACTCTTCTACAAGTCATAAGGTACCACTTTCCCCGATCGATGACTCGTTTTACCTGTGGAGCCCAAGTGAGTCTCTTGTCCAATATGACCCCAAGATACTTGACCTGGTCCCTGAACTCAAGGTGTAGCCCCCTCCATGATGAACGGCCCATGCCCTTGAAGCTGCCGCCGATTTGTGAAAAGGACAATAGTAGTTATTTTTGGATTAGCCCTCAACCCGACTCTCTCGCACCAGAGACTCACTCTATGCAGAGCCCCACAGAGTAGTTCAGTTACCGTGGGTTCAAATCTGTCACTTACCAGAATCACAACATCGTCCGCGTAAGCATTCACCCCGCTGTTATTGATTATCCTGATGAGCTCATTCACCACCAGGTTCCACAGGTGTGGTGACAGGACACCTGGGGTGGTAATTACTGTTCACTTACCTCTAGTGGTACCTGTTCCTGTTGACACCTAGAAGGAAGCAGTAACTATCCTTCCTCTCAGCCTATTGAATATCCACCTACATGTGAGGTCATCAATACTATGCCTTGTAGCTGAGTTCTTGATGACAGATGTACGAGTGTTATCAAAGGCTCACTCAATGTCAAGGAAAGCTGCTAATGGTGCGATCTCCTTATCGTGAAGGGACTTCTCAATTCTACATACAGTACCAGGTGATGCAGCGCTGAGTCGCATGATCTTCCAGTATAATATAAGCATGCTGATTGACATGGAGAGGATAGTTGACCAGGGCCGTGTCCCACACATGTCTCAGCACGATCTTCTCTAGAGTCTTGAGGATTTCGGATCCGAATAACTTGCCCTGCCTACCTTGGGTATGAAGGCAGCCCGAGTGAGAATTATGTAGCTGAGAGCTAGACTTGCCCTGAACAACCTACAGAGAATGGGAAGGATGCACTCGATAGCCATCTGCAGATATACTGAACTGATCTCGTCTCCTCCTGGTGACTTAAACGGGCCGAAGGTCTTTACTCTTATGGCCCACCTGACTGTCATAGGTAACAATGCGACTGGCCGTAACCCAGTCACATCTAGCTGCTCCTGTCCTAATGATATTTGCAGCTCCCACAGCATCAGGGGGACCATCCCCTTCATCCAGACAGCCAGGAAAGTGGGTGCCCAGAAGAACCCCGAAAGTATCCGCTGGGCTGTCTATAAATCCATCAGATTGACTTTTGAGGAAGCCAGCGGGAGAGATGTGTTCCTTAGCTAGAACTTTGCGTAGCCTGAATGCATCCTGCTCCTTTGAGATGTCAGAGCAAAATTTATACCAGGAGTCTATCTTAGTATCCTACCTTTATGTTGTATTCGCTCAAATGGCTGTGGTAAGTCTCCCAGCAGCCTGTTATCCTTGAGACCTTAAAGAGGGCACGAATCTCTTTCTTAAGGGATGTAAGATTAGAGTTCCACAAATTGACAGTTTTATTCTTATAAACAGTAAGAGGACAGGGCTGTTAGCCTCAAAGGTGGTCACAATCGCCTCCCTAAGACCCTCAGCCTGACGGTCCAGGTCCCTGCGTGTACGCACCCTTCCTGAGCAGGTTACCCACTTACCACCCAGCTGTTCTTCAAATTACTCCGAGCAGGTGCGCCTCGGGTTCGGCGGGGTTCCTAAAGAGCACTTCAGCTGACCTGAGGAGGACATGTTAAATACTAGATATCCCTATTGTCAGAAAGAGAAGGCTCACTAGACACATGCCAATTAAGTATCGAGTGAGACACAGAAAGGATACACATATAGTTATGTCAATTACCTCTTTTCGAACTCTGTTTAAAAAGGTAGGTTCGTTTCCTGTATTACAAATAACAAGTTTGTTGGACACTATATAATCTACTAGTAATGTAGTGATTTACCTCTGTTGGTTTTAGTGTCTGAGCTGCTCAGGTTGTAGTTGTGGGCGTTTGCGTCACAGCAAAGCACAAGTCCAAGCTTCTCCCTGTCTGCAAAGTCGACAAGGCTTCGGACTTCTCTTGTGGGTGAGTTTCCAATATCGTCACACGGGAGGTACACTGACGATATCAGCAGATGCTGGTTTAGGTCTCTCGCCAGCAGCTTTATAGTGGTGAGGTCTCTAGAACAGTGCTCAAATACAGGTACACAATTCAGGCTGTTAAAGTTCGTGGTTTTCAACTCTAGGGGCAAAACAACTAGCCCCAGTGCACTTAAGCCTAACACTTTATTGCCTATAACCCAGGGTTCCTGAATAAGCGCCAAGTTAAATTCGTCTGTCCGGAACCTTTTATTGAGGACAGAAGTTGTAGCCTTATTGTGCTGAAGCTTAGACTGAAGGTCCTGCGCCTTTATAAAGCCTTTATAATGGCACGTTGGTCTTATCTTCCTTCTAGTAAGGACCTTGAGTCTGACTTGGTCTGTTCCAAGGTAGACTTTCCAGTCCCTGGCCTTAAGGGTTTTTGTAGAAAGGTCGTCAATGTGTTTATGTGTTGGGTGGTGGACCACTCCTAGAGGGTATTTTAAGGTGAATATGGGATGAAAGGTGAGTGTGTTGAGTGTTTTTGATGGATGATGAGGTGTAGTCTTGTTACAAAGACTTGACACCCTTGATGATGCCTTGACCGTCGAAAGCGCTCTTGCTTTTAAATTAAATGAAACTTGTTTAAAAAATGAGTAATTATTTGAATCTTTTAAGTTTCATCAAGAACTTAACGAAGGAAAAACAAATACTTAATAATTGTAGATCCCAGTTTGAATAAAATAGTAAAAGCACGTAGTCTCAAGGTTCTATCCTTCAAAATTATTTGAAATAAAATGTACAAAAATATAAATAACATATTTAGAACCCGGCCTTTGAAAAAGTTAGATGTATTGCGACCGGTTTTGACCTAAGTCATCTTCGGGCTACAAGTAATTCCTTCTAAAACATAAATGGATGACTTAGGTCGAAACCGGTCAATAAATCCTTTTTAAATGGTACACTATGTTATATACGTGTTTATACATTTATTATCCCAAGTAACCCGCATCAGTGAATCATCTAATAGTATTAATGATTTTTAAGTATGCCAATGCGTTTCCTAGGCAACACAATTTAAAAAATAATATTAAAGTTAATTTATTATTTGTATCAGGTGAGAGGCATTTATTTCTCGTCTGATTCTGCTGTTTCCATAGGGATGACAGCGGTAATTTGCCCTTACAATTAGAGCTTTGTTATGCTTTAAACGATTTTTATATTTTAATTTTTTTAAGCTTCGTCTGCTATATTTTGTGTGTGTGTATGTGTTGTTTTTAAGTAAGTTCTGTATGATTCATCATGTGAGCACCTCAGAGGTTGGTTGGGGGTAAAATTGTGTACTCCAATTGAACAATGCAAATCCAAGCTTTTTCGTGAGACATCTCACGCAGGCATCCAATTTTCAGTAGATCTTTTTGTGATATGCTTCTTTTTTACAGTATGCGCCAAAATAAACTGCACTACTGAAACTTAATACGCTATTGTTGCCTTGTCGCTTAGCCGTGACAACTTTTGATTGTTGCAAAGTCTATAAGACTTTTATTTATTTCATGTCTGAGGTTATTTTTGCTGACATGTTGCTAACTACTGCAGAGGAAGCTTTTATCGTAGAGCATTATTTTCGCTCATACGGAGTTGGACTTCGGGTGGGCCGGTTTGTCACACACTGCATTAGGTTTTCAAGAGCATTTCCACAAAAACCCACCTAATAATTATATAAGGCTTACTTTTTTCACAAGTGTCGTAGAATGGGTAGTGTTTTGACCCAACGGAAGGGCTGTTCACTGCTCAGGTCGCCCAAAAACTGTCTGAACGAACGAAAATTACGGGAGAGTGTTGCAGCAAGTGTTACAGTCACTGAATAGAAGCTTGAGGTAAACGTCTTTGAAAATGAATGTAAGCAACTAGTCGTTGAGAAGGATTTCCAGAAACCTTGGTGGTTATAAACAGTTTCCGGAAGTACCCACTAGCCACAATAATTCAACAAAAGAAAGAAAAACCAAGTACGTAAGAGGGATGAAACAACCCATCTTCACTAAAGTTATACGAAATTTTCAAGCACGGTATTAGTCTGAAACTGAACAGAAGTCATATTAAACGTGAAATGAATTTATTTAAATATATTTTATATACTTTTGAGTATACAGTTTATCTTCTAACAGTACTGTAAATACTAAAATACAATCTTAAAACTTCAGTACTGTATTGTTTATTTTGGCGCATACTGTTGTAGGTCTACATGGTGGCACAGATTAAACGGACGAATTTGAAACAGCTGTCAGATAATTGTTATTAGTTGTCACAACAATCTTTTTGCTATGTCATTTTGAAGGTAGCTGAATGCCATTCAGATACAATGGCACAAGCTTGGAATCATCAGCATAGGATTTTCGCTTGTGAGACTTCTGCAAATCCTACAATATTTAAGGAGTTATACAATCAGTGATCAATACTTGGCTAATCTTTCAGCAGATAAGAAATTCAGAGCACGGAAAAGAGTATAAGAAATAAATGAACATTGGCCGTGTATCTATGAGAAGGATCTTACGACTTTAAAAACAGTTCATCCTATTAAGATTCAGATGGTTCAGCAACAACAAAACCCAAGCCGGCACGCAGCTAATAGGCCTAAGGATAACGAGTTGGCTTTTGGTCTCGTTGGTCTTTTTTCTTATGATGAGCTCGCAGGACTAAGCTGTTCCCTTCTGCCGATGTAGTCGTGGTGCATGGTCAAAGCTCCAAACGGCGAGGTTGTTCGCTTCACTGATGACGCTTGTGTTTGAAGTCCCTTACTGAGGAACATTTTAAATATTAAAGATATCGTAAGCTCATTACACGGTTAGTGAGAAGAAGTAGAACTAGAGTAGTACCATAGATAAACTACAAGCATGGTAGTAGTGAAGTACTAATTGGAACATCCCAGGAAGGAGGTGTCGAGAAGGTAGCGCTGAGTGTGAGATCTGTGAGACGGTGTCAAAGGAGAATGGTAGGGCTATAGATACTTACAGTGAGGTTCGGTGCCCTATTCAGCCAGAGTTGTATAGCCTGTCAGAGTGCCGGTCCATTGCTACCAGAACCTGATTACGGTTGCTTTTGTGTTTACTTTCCAGTTCCACACCACCAAGGACCTTGTACGCGCTTACGTCAAAAGTTAATTTTAAAATCGGAATACCGATGTCCCTCGTACACTTACACAGTTATTGACCTAGTTTGACTGCGAGCACATGCAGTCTTCGGTACTTACATTACAAACCAAAACTGTAAAATTGCGTATACTTGCATATAGGCTACTAAGAAAGCATTGTTTGCAAGGGTTTGTTCGGCTCGGCATATAATTATTTGTTGAGTCCCCAATTAAATAGAAAATAAATCAAATACACCATTTTGAGTATACAGTACAATGTTTGGAAAATTAATTTTAACGTTAAATTTCTTTACTAGGTTAAATCGAATTAATAAGCGGCCGAATAGAGCGGCCGCAGGCTCTACCGTCCAACATCTTTATTACTGGCAACGTCTCTGCAGACTAACAACGGAGTTTTGCTATTTTCCGCCGCCATCCTTCTTCAGCCGCCATCCTTTTTTTCTTATCTGATGAACGGAGTTAGCTTATTTTAGAATCTTATCATAAATTCATGATATCATACAGTTTTTTAGCATACAAACCCATTTTCGGGGAAAACGGCAACCCGACAACGTTTCCGTCTAAAAGGAAGGATGATCAAACCTGATACTAGTGATTTAGGTTTCGGGTGTCCGTCCAAAGGTTACAACTTACGTTAACTTCTAACAATGTATAAGAAACATTTCAAGAGTATTTGGCAAATCTTTAATTAATTATTTGTATCAGGTGAGAGGCATTTATTTCTCGTCTGATTCTGCTGTTTCCATAGGGATGACAGCGGTAATTTGCCCTTACAATTAGAGCTTTGTTATGCTTTAAACGATTTTTTATATTTTAATTTTTTAAGCTTCGTCTGCTATATTTTGTGTGTGTGTGTTGTTTTAAGTAAGTTCTGTATGATTCATCATGTGAGCACCTCAGAGGTTGGTTGGGGTAAAATTGTGTACTCCAATTGAACAATGCAAATCCAAGCTTTTCGTGAGACATCTCACGCAGGCATCAATTTTCAGTAGATCTTTTGTGATATGCTTCTTTTTTATGGTATGCGCCAAAATAAACTGCACTACTGAAACTTAATACGCTATTGTTGCCTTGTCGCTTAGCCGTGACCCACAACTTTGATTGTTGCAAAGTCTATAAGACTTTTATTTATTTCATGTCTGAGGTTATTTTTTGCTGACATGTTGCTAACTACTGCAGAGGAAGCTTTTATCGTAGAGCATTATTTTCGCTCATACGGAGTTGGACTTCGGGTGGGCCCGGTTTGTCACACACTGCATTAGGTTTTCAAGAGCATTTCCACAAAAACCCACCCAATAATTATATAAGGCTTACTTTTTTCACAAGTGTCGTAGAATGGGTAGTGTTTTGACCCAACGGAAGGGCTGTTCACTGCTCAGGTCGCCCAAAAACTGTCTGAACGAACGAAAATCACGGGAGAGTGTTGCAGCAAGTGTTACAGTCACTGAATAGAAGCTTGAGGTAAACGTCTTTGAAAATGAATGTAAGCAACTAGTCGTTGAGAAGGATTTCCAGAAACCTTGGTGGTTATAAACAGTTTCCGGAAGTACCCACTAGCCACAATAATTCAACTAAAGAAAGAAAAACCAAGTACGTAAGAGGGATGAAACAACCCATCTTCACTAAAGTTATACTTTTCAAGCACGGTATTAGTCTGAAACTGAACAGAAGTCATATTAAACGTGAAATGAATTTATTTAAATATATTTTATATACTTTTGAGTTATACAGTTTATCTTCTAACAGTACTGTAAATACTAAAATACAATCTTAAAACTTCAGTACTGTATTGTTTATTTTGGCGCATACTGTTGTAGGTCTACATGGTGGCACAGATTAAACGGACGAATTTGAAACAGCTGTCAGATAATTGTTATTAGTTGTCACAACAATCTTTTGCTATGTCATTTTGAAGGTAGCTGAATGCCATTCAGATACAATGGCACAAGCTTGGAATCATCAGCATAGGATTTTCGCTTGTGAGACTTCTGCAAATCCTACAATATTTAAGGAGTTATACAATCAGTGATCAATACTTGGCTAATCTTTCAGCAGATAAGAAATTCAGAGCACGGAAAAGAGTATAAAATAAATGAACATTGGCCGTGTATCTGAGAAGGATCTTACGACTTTAAAACAGTTCATCCTATTAAGATTCAGATGGTTCAGCAACAACAAAACCCAAGCCGGCACGCAGCTAATAGGCCTAAGGATAACGAGTTGGCTTTGGTCTCGTTGGTCTTTTTCTTATGATGAGCTCGCAGGACTAAGCTGTTCCCTTCTGCCGATGTAGTCGTGGTGCATGGTCAAAGCTCAAACGGCGAGGTTGTTCTTCATCACTGATGACGCTTGTGTTTGAAGTCCCTTACTGAGGAACATTTTAAATATTAAAGATGTCGTAAGCTCATTACACGGTTAGTGAGAAGAAGTAGAACTAGAGTAGTACCATAGATAAACTACAAGCATGGTAGTAGTGAAGTACTAAGGAACATCCCAGGAAGGAGGTGTCGAGAAGGTAGCGCTGAGTGTGAGATCTGTGAGACGGTGTCAAAGGAGAATGGTAGGGCTATAGATACTTACAGTGAGGTTCGGTGCCCTTTCAGCCAGAGTTGTATAGCCTGTCCAGAGTGCCGGTCCATTGCTACCAGAACCTGATTACGGTTGCTTTTGTGTTTACTTTCCAGTTCCACACCACCAAGGACCTTGTACGCGCTTACGTCAAAAGTTAATTTTAAAATCGGAATAGATGTCCCTCGTACACTTACACAGTTATTGTCCTAGTTTGACTGTGAGCACATGCAGTCTTCGGTACTTACATTACAAACCAAAACTGTAAAATTGCTATGTATACTTGCATATAGGCTACTAAGAAAGCATTGTTTGCAAGGGTTTGTTCGGCTCGGCATATAATTATTTGTTGAGTCCCCAATTAAATAGAAAATAAACCAAATACACCATTTTGAGTATACAGTACAATGTTTGGAAAATTAATTTTAACGTTAAATTTCTTTACTAGGTTAAATCGAATTAATAAGAGGCGGCCGAATAGAGCGGCCGCAGGCTCTACCGTCAACATCTTTATTACTGGCAACGTCTCTGCAGACTAACGGAGTTTTGCTATTTTCCGCCGCCATCGCTTTCAGCCGCCATCCTTATCTGGATGAACGGAGTTAGCTTATTTTAGGAATCTTATCATAAATTCATGATATCATACAGTTTTTTAGCATACAAACCCATTTTCGGGGGAAAACGGCAAACTCCGACAACGTTTCCGTCTAAAAGGCGGAAGGATGATCAAACCTGATACTAGTGATTTAGGTTTCGGGTGTCCGTCCAAAGGTTACATTCTAACTTCTAACAATGTATAAGAAACATTTCAAGAGTATTTGGCAAATCTTTAATTAATATATTTGGCAAATGGAATGGATAACATACTAAATGCCATTGGCGTAGATAGTGAAAAAAAATACTACGTTTTGAAAATGTAGCAAGTTTACATTCAATATTAAATCGTCTACAACACCTATTTCAGCACAAGTATTGCAATAACTAAATAATCTGAACATATTTTTTAAAATTCCAAATGTAAGGTACTGTTGGTTTTGTCAGATTGGTCTTAAAACGCTAGGTCGCAAACTACCAAGTACCACTGTATTGTTATCAAAACCTTTTGGTTTTAGGCAAAGATTGCCCCCAAAACGCCTCAAGCCCTAAAAAGTCAAAACTCACTATTATGCATCAAAATTTAGCAAGTTTTCTGGCATACATCAGACATATACCGTAATAGTCTCAAGCTTGCCTACACCTAAGACTTTTTCTAGTATCCTGAAAATAACAATAAAATCTCCGATGGTTCGTCTAAAACTCGAACATTTTCACACTATTTGTCTATTTTACTGGACTAAGCACGATCGAACATTAGGCTGTACAATACAGTACTTGTGAAGAAAATGTTAGATTTTAATTTAAAGTTTATAAGTACCGGTACGTATAATTTTTCGTCATATTAAATCTTATAAAATAATGGTGAATTATTTCTCTTTTTGTGAGTATAGTTTGTACAAGAGTTAATAGAATATTGCAAATTATTTTAATATTTTGACTAATTTTAATATTGTATTTTAAAGTAGAATGAGTGGAGGAGAGGACTCATTATAATAACTTTATAATGTAAAATAACTTCCGACATATAATTAGAGTAAATTGAGACTTTTCATTGAAATTGCATGAAGGTTCAAATCACAAGTTCCGAATTTTCAAGCGTGATTCTGTAAAATCCTAATGTCTGACGTAAAAATATCCACGAACAGGGTTTCAAGGGAAAGAAAATGTACACCATTCCATAGTGACAAAGCCAAAGAGCAAATTTTAGAAGAGGGAGTGGTGTGGTGTGACTGAGACGAGTTGTAGTGGGGACTTGGCGTCACACTGTCTGGCACGGCAGCCTGCTATGGCTGCTACAGTGTTGCCACGTCTCAAGGGCATTGTGAGCACAATAATCCAAGCACATTTTTACCGTTTCACTGTGGTAGCTGTTTTCGTTTCATGATATAGACCGTCACATGTTTTATTAATAATGAAATTACTGTACAGTACATAGTTGTTTTTTATAAATAATTATATAAAGAAGAATGAATGGAAGTAAACGTGGCAACAGCGCTCATAACTTGTTTTTGTCTCTCTTCTCCTCACCGAGGCTCATTCACACGACCTTACTTTAGTGTAAGGGTATTTCGTTTGTAAATCAATATCTCGTAGTTTAAGATCATTGTTGAATACACAGATTTTGTCCTATATCTTTAGGAATATATATCTAAAATTAAAGTTACTTGTAATTATTCAGTATTAGACTAGTTACTGTAGCGTTTATAAATGGTCTGTTGAATTGTCTTTGACGCCGCCTTGTCTGGCGCGGCCGAATGGAGGGGAGAGAGGGGAATGTAGGATAGCCCAGAGTGTGAGTGAGAGAGACAGAAGTGGAAGGAATTCTCACTTTGCCTTTGCCAGTTCAAGTGACTCGATTTTGTGGTGTTGTGACTCAAGTTTTCTTCACATGGTTGTGTCCGATATCAATGCGATGGCCCAGGGAATCAAGCAGGAGTGGGAAGAAGCTGCTGTGCCGAGTTCGACGGATAAAGTTGTGAAGATTGAAGAGAAGAGAGGCAAATCTGACGGAAAAGGTATGAGCTCAAGACGAATATTTTCACCACAGTTCAAACTGCTCGTGTTAAATTCCTATAGAACTGATTCTGATTGCAAAGGTAATCAGAGAGCTACTGCTAGAAAATATGGAATTCATCGTAGACAAATTCAGAAGTGGCTGCAAATGGAATCAAATTTAAGGTTAACTGTTCAAGCTGTGTCGGAAAATAAAGCGGACAAGAGCGAGGTGGCGGAAGAGGTGGAGATGGCCTTGAACCTTAGCTCGGCCAGACAGCGCGACGACGGCGGTCGTGTTGGTGAAGCGGATTGCCTACGCGCGCCTGAGCCCGACTCTCCGAGCCCACATACCAGCCTCGCCTCCCCACCTTACTCGCCTTCAGATTCTGAAGAGATCAACGTCGATGGCGATTCTGGTTCAGAAGATGAAGTGAGCAGTACAGATTCCTTTGAAAGAGGAGATCAGGCGCTGGACTTCACATGTGCTGCCCTTAGTAAACGAAGGCTATACTCCACAAGCTTTAAGCTTCAAGTGCTTGATGCTTTTTACTATGACAAGATTTGCCACGGAAACCAGAGAGCTGTAGCAAGAAAGTTTGGTATACATAGAAGACAAGTACAAAAATGGTTGAAGGTAGAATACAGTTTGCGAAACGAAGGAAGCACCAATGACTGCCTGGACTTATCGTGCAAAAAACGTAAAGCTGAAGAAGATAATAACTTTGATGCTAGCGCGAAGAGATTCTCACCCACTTGCTGTTCATCGATTTGCTGCGATGAAAGAACCGAAGTGTCCAGTTCCTGCCAAGAAACAGCGCTTTGCCTAGTCAAGCCGAGGACACCACAAGAGGTATCAAGTACCATGGAACTTTATTCTTATCAACCCTCTCCTCCCATTTGCTACCTAAGTCCTACAGAGCTTCCAACCTATGATCCTCATAACTTACCCTGTTGGAACACTCCGTTCTATCCTTCATATCCTATTGAAACTGTTCCTAAATGGTTTAATCATAGTTATAGTGAGAGTGGAATCAAAGTCTATGGAATGTATAGATAAAACATTTCAACTGAATAATACTTCTAAAACTGTGCCTTCTAGTTAAAGTTGAATTAATTAAATAATATATGCCTATAGAGAAATGGCTTAAATTATTTATAGATAGTGAGATTAAGTTAAGATTTTCCACAAATAATAAATTTAAACTTTGTTAAAGTTATTACTTGTAAATAAATATGTTAATACATTAATAAGCCTGTCGGAAAAAATCACGGTTACTTGAGGAAAGCAGCACAACTTTGAAATGCAAAATTTGTCAGTCATACAATTTTTAAAAATAGTTTTACTATGGTTAATGGTTGTAAAGAAATGTTTACCACTTACCACTCACTAATTCTGTAATAACAATTTCAGAATTTAAAAATTAACTGAGCTAAAACTTTTATAAATAAAAATAAAATCAAGCAAATATGTACAGTCAAAATCGAACAAATGTGTACAGTCAAAGCATAAAAGCTTTGAGAAAAGGCTGTTTTCATTATTATTCTTTAAATTCAAATCCGATCATACAAAGCTGATCACATGCTCTGTGGTCATACAAAATAATTGCAGTGAGGAATATTGTTGTACTTTATGATTCAAAATAAAAACTATAGGTAACAACTCAGTTTTTTTTACATAATGCATAAATATGTATAAAAAATATTTATCATTATTTAATTAACAGTGAAACTTTTTTTAATAGGTTAATTTGTATAAAAGAAACATTAGTTTCAATTAAAATACATCATTGACAGAAAATGGCATTTGAAATTTAAAAATAATTTAGCTCCAGAGTTCTTTTTAACCGTGATACATATGAGCAACGGCAAATACAATTTTATTTATTTACTCACGGTGTACCATTTCCAAAAGCTTGCTTTAGTTAAGGGATAAATATATAAATTACAATTCTACCCTAGCTTAATTTTACAAACTATTAGCTTCCAACTTTAATAATCAGATTACGTGTTAAGTGCAGTTTAAAATCAGAAACCGAATTTGACTAACCGCAGTCGTAATATCAAATTGTATAGATTTGACCACACACGCGATACTGTGGTCAGTCATACATGTAGTGGCAAGTGGTAAGCAATTCAGGTTTTCTTTTTAATACTTATTTGAAGAACAAAAAATAAAACAAACATGCCAAATAGATTAAATAAATTTAGACTGAAAATAAATGTTGCTGTTAACATATTTTGTACCCAATTTATAAGAGTATTTTAGAATGTTCAAAGGTGCCTTAATAAACTATGTGCTCAATTTTGGTGCCAAGTTAAAATACACCATAAAAGACAATACAAAATAATATGTACATTTTCATAGCTGGTCAAAATCTTGCTTGAGAGTGCCTTCAGAGCGTCTGAACTTGTTTTATCAAGCCATTTGATTAACAAAAAATATAACAGATATGCAAGTTTTAAAGTAGTGGTGTTTGAACTTACTGACATTGTCACTTATAGAAATATTCTCTTCCTGTGCAATTTATAAGTCAACAAGAACACTTTTGTAGACTGATTTTAATAAATAATTTATCTTAATTTTCAATGTACAAGCTAGGTTTCTTATTAATAAAAATTGAATGAAATTTATATACAGTTAAGTACTTATATTTTACACTATATGGGACCAACCTCGGTTTGATTGGTAAAAGTTTGAATCAGGCAGATTTTGTTCTGCCCTGTATTCTATTATTATTTATGTACATTATTTATGTATTTATGGATAATTCACATTACCGAACTCAGAATAATTATAGTTGTCTGAGATTGATACATTTCCACATCAAACTGTGAGGTGTTTCAATCCCAAACCTATAATTTTCTTTGTATGTTTCAAGTAAAAACTAGGCTTGTACTTGAAAGGTTAGTCTAATCTTAATTTTGTGTTTGAACCCAGTTTGAGTTATCAGAACTCTAATGTATAAAGCTAATAGTTGTTAATTTACAATAGATTAATTGATTTTCTTCACTTTAAAAAACTAATAAAACATAGTACTGTACCCTTTAAAAATAAATAACTGGAGTTTTTTATATTAAATTAAGTAATCTTTACGACAATTTAGGGTTTATGAAGAATATGTACTTTTGTCACATTGAAATTGCAAAGCTAAAAATTATCTTTTGAATATAAAGTTTTTAGAACATGGTTGATAAACACTTTCTATTTGATAAAGCATTGAAATGTAGTAATTGAGCACTGCATATGAAAAAGTGCAGCTAAATCCTAATTTTTGCACATGACCGTGTTGTTTTGTTCTTAGATTTTCATTTTTGTTGTTAGTTATGCTTAAAATATTTGCTACTTAAAAATTTTTAACACTTTAATGTGACTGAACTTAAAACTTGCCTGCAAAAACTTTAAAAAAATGTTCCATTGTGTATTTGGCTAGCCTATTTTTTTGGGGTTTCATTTTAAAATCAAATATATTACTGATAATCTATTATATGATGTTATATAAATTTGTTATTTATTTTTAAGTCATGTTTATAAAGCAATAAGCGGTTAGCTATGTATATTAATACTATATTTGTTAACATTGTTGATTATGTATATTTTTATTCAGTGCCGAAAAGTTAAAGTATGACAACGTAAGCAAAGTTGTTTACATGTAAAATATACTGCTTTATCTAATTTAATATATTTGATACAGTTTACACATGTGGTTTTATTCTATTCCTTCTCCCATTGAGCCTGCAGTTAATCCTTAAATGATATATGCAAATGTAACTATTCTTGTCTATTAACTATGCAGCCAAACTACTTACTAACAATAAAAACTATTTGATTTTTAAAGACACTTGGTCCTTTTTCCCAAATAATTAAAATTTAATTGGAAGAACTTACTTTAGTTTTTTATTAAGTAGTACCCTTGGTAGTAGTTTTTTTCCTGATGTGGCCGTAAAAGTCAGTTTTCTGATTAAATTGATCTCCGCCACTATTATGAATTTTAAATCTAGCATAATTTAAAATGTAATAATAGTGATTTAATAATGGTTCCAACTATTTGTGGTCGAAGGGATGGAGAACTATCCAAATGTTGAACTATTTAGTATAAATAGGATTTCATTAGTGAGTGGTATCAAAATACAGTAGCTCTAAAATACTGTAATGAGTAAAGTGTTACACAGCAAAAACCAATTTCACTGTATAATATGCAGAGCTTGTATACATAATTATGACAGTACAAAATATTTTAAATCTTTATTTGACTGTAATTTGTAATATTATCAAGTTGCCACAGAAATTGTTGAATGGGAAGAAACGAATTATCAAGTTTCTATGTTAATGTCTTAAAGGTATTGCCTTGTTTCACACATCCATAATTTGTACTCATTTGACTAAATGTAAAACTTGACTTGGAACACAAGAATTTGCTCAGACTGACGGTGCTTTGAACTCATAACAGTGAACCGCCCTGATCCTTAAAGATTCAGTGTTTCTCCAGTGTTCCAAGAAATTCTCTCTAGACAGAGTTCGCACAAAATGTTTTCCATGAAAAAACATATATTTTCCCTACAATTTTAGAAGACCAGCCCATACTTCAAATAGACTATGAAAACAGTCTTAGTAAACCTTTAGGGAGACATCTTTTATCTACCTTTAGCCCTTTACGCAGGCAAAGGTTTTACTCTGTGTATCATATAACAGACTAAAAGTTATTTTTACAAAGTATGTTTAAATGACCATTTTATTTTAAGAGGAATAACTTCATATAGTTATTCTTAGGTATTTAGCTGGATCATGATTATGGATGGACGACACTGTTGAGTTTTGGTTGACATGATGAAGTAAATATTAGTAAAGTGAAGGGGTGGTAAAAACTTGAAAACATTTCATTAATTCAGTTTTGAGCTATCACTTGCCATACATACAAACAAAGACTTCCTAATTTCAAAAGCGGAGGCTTAAGTTATGAGACATTTAAATGGGAAATGTTTTATAGAAATACAACTATATAAATAAAAATAAATCTTGTTTTTATCTATAGTGGTATTTCCATAAAACATATCTATTTCAAAACCTCTAACATACTGGAAAGGATTTTACAAATTTTATTGGCTAATCTAATAATTGTTTTAAAATCTTTGTTGTTTTGAAATAAAGTACTTAGAAAATATATGGACCTACATGAGGCTAGGTAAGTAAAGAGGAAACACAACATAGTTAAGGAGACCTGTATAAAGCTATCCGGACATGTCATGAAATCTGATGCAGGCGACTGAGGTGGAGCTGGACAGTTACTAAGAAGGAAGAGAGGAAACTGTGAAAAAATAAATTATGAAGGAGCCACAATTAGAATACCAGGGGAAGACAGACAAATGGTGGAATGAAGTTTTGAAAGACATAGGGAAGCTTGGGCTATGAGGAGAAAGGCAACTGAAGACGGTTAAGGTGGAGGGATCGTTGGCATTGTGAATACCAACTTCAAAATATAAATACCCTGGAAAGATTAGAAGTAATCTAATAATTAATTTAACACAAGATTTTAACATTCTCTGCTAATCCTTTTTTGTAAATTTAAACTCCAGTTTAACTCAGTTACAACAATACACAAGAGTTAATGCCATAAAAAGAAGAATAAACAGTGGACATAAAACATGAATGGTAGCTTTATCAGAGATACCCAAGAGAAACATTGACTAAAATTTAATAAATACCTCTGTTACTCAGTTCCTGATTTTAGTTTATCAGTTTAACACCCCCGCAGCCCCACTGAGCTTTATGGGTTGTCAATGGAATGAAAAATTAAATTTGCATACTTAATTGAAGTACACTTTTAATACATAAAATATTACTAAAAAATCATTAAAAAACTGTCAGCCATGAACTGCGTTTAGAATGCATCAACACAAAATATCGGAAATTTTGAACAAACAATAAAACACAATATTGAAAGTGCTTGCATGAGTGTGTTTAAAAATATCTTAACCTTCTCAAAATATTTACACCAATAGTGAAAGATCAAATCAAAGAAAAAGTTAGAAATTCAAAGACAATTATTTTGACTGATAGTTACAAAATATCTAAAATTTAAAAATGTATTTTTTTTTTTGTTGTTGTTATGCGTATGTTTTTGTTTTTTGATATTCAACTTAATATAACTATACAGATGATTTATCTTTTGTTATTAAACTGAAGATGCCTTAAACTATGGTTTCCTAGAAAGCGGTGACCGCTACATTACGGCCATAATATGACGGTGAGTTTTGTTTTCAATACAATCAGGTGAGAGTGGTTTCCTAGAAAACAGTGGACGTAAAGTAGCGGTGAAAACTAGTTATAATACATATCATAAGAAATCGGGTGGAACCAAAAGAATTGTATAAAAATGGTAATGTGAATATTTTAATTCTTTATACATCTTACATATACACAAACATACAACGGAATAGAATAATGACATATATTATATAAGAAGGTAATAAAAGAAGCTACTTAAGGCAGTGTTATACACAGATGCAAGAAGTTGTCAGGGTAGCTGAGATGCTCACTCAACCATTGGAGAGGTGTGTCCAAGGGTGGCTGCACTCCATGAGTAGTCACTGTAACTGAAAACAAACTCCAGGTCATCATGCATTCTAGTACCATATTCATTAAGTACTGTAAAACCAAAACCTGGGTTAACCGAAATTATTAACAAAAGCTAAATTGTCCCAGTAAAACCCAAACCATGCGCTGAGGGTGGCCATTACGAGGGCTCCTCAATCTGTACTGCCCTCCCGCTGCCCGTGTGCAATGTTGATGTTCCTAGAAACTACCCCGCACACTCCTATGCTCTTACTCATCAGTTACTCACACCTGTGCTCTTACTCATTTGGTACCATTTCAGTTGGGCTATTCAACAAGTAAGCATTGTGACACTAGCGAAAGTATAATCCTAAATGGGTGCTGGATTATTTTAAACTAGCTGAGAGTACCCGAGCGCTTCGCCTCAGGATTTTCTTGACATAGCTGTGTGTGTGTATATTTTAATAAAACTGCAAATTTAAAGTAAACAACAAAGTTTCCTACATCATTAGAAAAACCATTTAGTTTGCCTGTTAGTTCACCATCTTCTCCTTATAAGTGTTGGCTACCTTGTGAGAGTCATAGTTACTTGTGTGCCGGTGGGGAAAACACTTTTTCATAGCCCAAATTGGATTGGCTGGAGTTCAAAAACTGAAAAAGTTTACAGACAGACATACAGGAATTTCCTTAACGTCGGTTTTGGTCTTTACAAAGTGTAAGAAAACTTAATAACAAAAACCGATAGATTCATCTCAATGTATAGACAAACGGAAACCAAATAAGTTATTGGCTACCTTGTGAGAGTCATAGTAATCCCTCCATTCCGGCGTTTTCACAGCCCAGTTTGGTTCCTCGCCATTTATTTTGTGGATGTTGTATGGATATACGAAAAATAGCTAAAGACACACTGCGTAATGGGTCAAACCCTTAAACGAAGTTTCACTACCATATCTTCAGCTGATTTTCAGTTATAAGCAATCTAATATGCACTAAAAACATGCGGTAAAAACTTGTTTCGTGCCCACTTTGGTCCCTCACCATGTTTAAATAAAAAATATAGCTAAAAACACACTGCGTAATGGGCTGAAACCTTAAACAAAGTTTCACTACCATAGCTTCTGCTGATTTTGAGTTATAAGCGGTCAAAGATTACTTTAACACGTTACAGACAGACTGACAGACAGGAATTATTTGGCGCTAATTTAGGTCTTTGCAAAGTATATAAACACCAAATAACAAAACCGATGGATTAATTGCAATGTACAGACAAAGTCTGTTTTATTTCAGGTATGTTCAAAGAACAAAATGCTATTCCAACTCCTCAAATGTTCCATAAAAAGACTATTTATATTCTTAATGTTATTTCCATATTTACTTTGTGATATCGAAAACATGTTTTAATTTAACCATTTAAATGCAGTTATTAAAACCATTTTACCAAACTAATTTTAAATTAAAATAACACTTTTGGGTCAACTGCAATAAAAACAATGTTTAATTTATGTAGATTATTTGCTACTCTTCTTTCAAATGTGTTTCCTAGAGCTAAAAGTATGCCTACTGTAAACTTTCACGTGTGTTGTTTCAAAGTAAAACCTATCAAAGTAAGCATACATAAAAAACCGTTCTGAAAAAAAATCTCTGCGAGGTCCGGAACGGTTCCGCCAAGACGCTGTTTAGCGGGCAGGTGCTGCTCTTTAGCGCGATTGAACGGTAACTGTAGCTAGTAGACTAGTAGTTTCTGTACCTGACACAGCGTGAACGTTTAACAGTGAGCAGTCTCATCCCAACAGCTCCGAGTGATCCAGCCGCCCGGAGCGGTCGGAACATAATGCTAGCTAGATACCAGCTCTGCGGAACACAGTTCTCGGCCTGGCGTTCGAACGAGACTCCTCGAGCCGGCAGTTCCAATAAGACTGATCCGCTCTTTTGGCACAACTCTACCTGGCGCATCATGAGCCTGTTTCTCCACGCTGAAGCAAGATTTCCAGCGGTTGGAGATACGACAAAAAGTGCTCAGGACCATTTGTGTATAGGATTAAATTTTAAAGCTTGTGGGCTGTTAAAACTTAAAGTATTTTTACGGGTTTTCTAATTTCACACTTACAGTATTGGGCTTACATTTTCACATGTAATGGGGTGTTATCAATGACGCCATCTTAAAAATAATAAAATTATCAAACATGTTAATAGCCTATGTGTTAACCAGGTGTATTAGCCACATATCTGTAAAGTTTCATTAAAATTGGTCCAGTGGTATTTGCGTGATTGAGGAACAGACAGACACACCATCTTATTTTGGATTAAGTAGATTCTGTTTCCTTATTGTCTTACTGTACTGCTGCAGTATTGTAAATACATTAGTCTACTGGCTAGTTGTGTTTTGATTATGAATTTCAGCCATCAATATACACTCTGTAGTTTAAATCTTTACTTAAGAATTACTTTGATTGCCATGGCAGTCTGCATAAGTTCATCAGGAGGCTATCTGGCATGGGCGAACTCATTGTAAATTAAATTTATATAAAATAAACATATACGTAGTAAAATTATATAATTAACTTACAACAATGTTAAAAGTTACAATACGACCAAAAATCAAAACAAACCAAAAAACTACCTTGCTCGAAATTCATTTTATAGCATTGTGGAATTTATCAATATTTAAAATAAACTATTACTATTATTTAATTTTGTTGAGGTCTTACTAGTGGTATATACGAAGTCTGTCCAATAACCCGTGAACTGGTTCATTATGGCGGCCTTGGTGACGTAAAAGCTCCGCTAACTACTGGATCGCGTGGCTACTGGACATCAATGAGCGTCAGTGCTAGTTTGACAGTCGAGCTATGCCTTTTAACCAGTCAGTGTCAGTTTATATTTTATTTGTTTTTGCTATGCGTCAAAAATGGAAATTGATAAATCACTACACAAGGAATCAACATAAAATTTTAGCGAAACTAGGGAAAAAACTCTCAAGATATTACAGATATGTTGAGGCTTTTTACAGAGATAATGCCTTAAAGAAAATGTCATTTTCAAGTGTCGGAAAACTGTTAGAATCATTTGAGCCGAACATCTGAATTTTATGTTGGCGTCCTTAAACTGAGAAGATGTGATGCGTCAGTGAGGCAGAATTTGTGTCAAGGCAATGGATGGGATCTTCACCATGATGCGCGCCCTGCACATTTTGCTTTGATTGTTAGTGAGTTTTTGGCAAAAACTCCATCACCCTCCTTGACCACTCACTCTATTTGCCAGATTTTGCCCCTGTGTTTTGTCCTTTTTTTTCCAAAATGCAATAATTGATGAGAGGGTATCACTGGAATCACTTGATGTTGATTATTGTTCAGTGATTTGATCAATCTCCATTTTACACCGACAAACAGCAAAAACAAATGAAATATAAACTGACACAGAGTAGCTTGATAGGCACAGCTGGACTGTCAAACAAGCACTGGCAACTTCATTGAATGTCAAGATCAAATGATAACCAGTTAGTGGAGCTTGGCGCCACCTCAGGGCACTCATAATGAACCAGTTAAATGAACAATGGCATACTCGTGAGTATAATTTATATTGTCAAAAACAATTTTATTGTGATCGTTTTGACATTAAGCGTATTGTTGTTGTTGTTGTTAAAAAGGAAACAGTGGTCTTGAACTTGGCCAACACGCAGGCTACTGTAAATCTTTGCAAATTTCCAATAAAATAAAAAGATTTTCATTTATTTGTTTTAAAATTTAAATTAGATGAAACTCTGTCATACATACACTGTTCTCTATCTTTTACAAACTATGTTTTAAGTTTCGCTATTTACTCTGTGGATTGGTTTGAGTTGAAATAACTTTAAATGGCCACCATTTTAAAACGACTGATCCGATCTAGCTGGTTAAAGAACTTAACCTAGAGATTTACAAAAGAAACATTTGTACCAAATGTCATGACAATCGGACCAAAATGCGACCTGTAGAGTCGTCACACATATACATATGCCATATGACTCAGGAGGTGTTGGGAAGCAAAAAACTGCAAACCGCAACTTTCTACATGTCCTTCTCTTTGGCGAGAGAAATGAATAGCTCTATTTCCTATGGAAAGCTAATAACATAGTATTACCTAAGTAAATATTTTCTCAACTTTCGATGTAGTAAAGTATTTGGTACTTACAATTAAAATTGTACTGTTAGTAACCTTTTAGCCAATTTTCTTTGAAAATAGAGCTATTTCTTTCTCGCCAAAGAGAACAAAAGCGTTGTAGAAAGGTGCGGTTTGCAGTCTTTTGCTTCCCAACACCTCCTGAGTCAAATGGCAAAACCTATCAATCATATCAAATAATAACCAAGTCCCAATTCCCTGATGGCCTGAATCTCAGATAGTTTTATACATATTTTTTACATTATTTTAATTTTATATCAATTTAGTTTTTACAAGTTTATCTGCTGGTTTTTTAAAGCAAATATTTGTATGTACCTGTTTTATTGTCAAAAATATTTTTGATTAACTGTTATTATTAGTTTTGTATTCAGTTGAAAAAGGCACAGCCGAAATATACTGGTCGTTTTTAAACATTTTAAAAGTTTTTGTAATTAATCTTGAAGTTTAACGACAGTCCTTATGTTTTTAATATATATATATATATATTTGTGTGACACTCTACAGATCACATTTTTGGTCAGATTTTCACAAAATTTGGAACAAATGTTCCTATTGCAAATCTCTAGGTTAAGTTCGTTAACTATCTAAATTGGATCATCCTTTTCAAAATGGAGGCCTTTCAAAATTTTGTGTTTTCTATAAAATTGTAGCGATACCATAAACGAACACAAAGGTCAACCTGTACACTGTACAGTAGAGTTTTGCTCTCTTAATCGACAACTCTCGTTGCTCTAGAACCTACCATTTTAAAGTTATTTTTGTTTTATTATTAAATCCGAATTTCTGCACTAGACATTCAGAGCACATGGCATAAACTAAGCTGTTATATATTTACCAGCCTAGGTTTCCTTGGATACAGAAAGTAAAAATTGTAAACCGAACATTCTGCTAAACAAATACAACTATTAACAGCTGTTGTTTGTTTACTATACAAAACCATAAAGTAAATAAGGCAAATCTTTAAAAAAATTGTAAAATTACTAATAGTGTATAAAAGAGTTTGATCTAATTTCAAATAGATAAATGAAAACTTTTTCTGTTTTATTGAAAATTCACTAAGATTCACAGTAGCTTGTGGCTACGTCGGCTATGTTTAATTTAGTATTTTATTGAAATGAATTTGAAGATCTTCCTTGCAAATCCATGGCCTTTTATTAAATTTAATTATTATTTTATTTTCATTACAACAAGGAATATTTGAAGCTAAGATGTTCTGCAAAGGAATACTTCATTGACATCATTTACAAAATATTGAAAACTTTCTTTGTGTACACCCGATGAGGTAATCCTACAAAACCGGTTGTGGCATTAAATTAGTTTAAAAGAATGCTTGGTTTTTAAAATCTGTATCATATATATAGTGTCCAGTAATTAAGGGATCACACTTCAACCGGTTGTTTCAAATCAAAATAAACAAAAAATATCCAGTAACACATAGTCTTATCTCTCTTAGTTTTACGTCTGTCTGTCTGTTTTTTCATTAAAAAATTTTAATCATCGAAGTCAATAGGCTAAGTTTTAAACTTAAAACTTTAAACACCTGTTAGTATAAAAAACCAATATATAAAAAAAGGTTTTTATCATCAAAGTCAATTAGTTGTGAACTTAAAATCTTACATACCTATTAATAAACAAATACCAGTATTTACTTAGGGTCGTTATTTCAATTCAGCCTAAACCAGCGGTTAAAATTAGGACTGGCAGCCAACCAATAGGAAGACTGGATATTTTTGAGGAAGTTTTACTTTGTCTGTTTTGATTTTGATGTTACAGTTTGTATTGAACTATATTAGCATAATGTATACATGTTAAATTCAATAAAAATGGTAAAATAATACCTTTATTGCATGAATGATCTCCAATAATTCATTTAAACGTTGCGTCAAAATGTAAACATTGCAGACTGTAAACAACTTAATCGGCGGTTAGTTAACCAGCTGGTTAGCAGGCAATTGAAAAAACGGCCCTAAGTCTAAAAATGTTCATTAGGACTTTTGCCAAGTTTTTTTATACTTGTATTTACTATACAGTTTAAGGATTTTGAGTTATTGAGCTTAGAAAATTTAATATGGCCGCCATTTCGAAACCAAAAGTTAAAACTATTAGCAAATTTCCGTAGGAAATAGAGCTATTCCTTGAAATTTATTTTTTAAATATTAGTTTTTTATACTAACAGGTGTGTAAAGTTTTAAGTTTACAACTTCTTGACTTCGATGATTAAAATCTTTTAATGAAAAAAACAGACAGACGGAAAACTAAGAGAGATAGGACTATATATTATATTTTGACTTGAAAACAACCTAGTGAAGTGTGTTTCCCTAATTACTGGACACCCTGTAAGTATGATCTAGATTTTTTTATACCAAGTATCCTTTAGAATTATAATTTAATGCCACAACTGGTTTTGTAATCGTCACCTCATCGTCGGATGTGCACAAAGAAATTGTTTTTAATATTTAGTTGTAAATACGAGATTTGTTCAAAAGTAATACCCATTTCCCAATCGACGAGGACAAACCTAAATTGTTTAATTAAATTCAAGCGTTTATTGTATCTTGTTTAAGGCTTTTGAATTCCTATGTCGTAATCTTCTGCCGCCAATCTATTTATATAAGTCAGTACAGTTTGTTTGACTTCGTCGTAATCTTCAAAACGTTTTCACCCAAAACTCTTTAACAAAATATGATATCGATAGTCACTAGGGGCTAGAACTGGGCTGTACGGAGGATGGTCGAGAACTTCCCATCCACTGTTTGTCTTATCAGCTGCATTAGGCCGTACATTGCCATGCGAAAAAGACAACACCAGCGGATAACATTCCACGTCTTCGATTCTAGGTTGCAAGTCTTATTTTTGAGGGTCTCACAGTAAGCATCCGAATTTATGCTGGTTCCTCTTGGCATGAATTGATTACATCGGAAGGCGGTCTGATCCTGATGCACGTCAGCCTTTAGGACCTATTAGCTCCCTTATGTTGATAGAGATGCTACTGAAAATATTTGAGAGCTCGAAAATGTTGATCGAGATCATTCGAGTCCCTCTTCTGCTAACATACCACCCTTAGTCATCTCACCAAAATGCTTGCTCCAGACCATGTCAGTCGAAGAGAATGTGTTCGGCAGTTTCATCATACAGGCTAGTCCTGTAATCCGTTTAGGACACTTAATCGTGGCCACCCGGTATATGACAACAAACTATGAATGTAATAACAAGAATAAACTATGAGATTGATAACTTAAAGAATAACAATAGACATTAAACTAGGTAGAGTTGATAACGATAATATATAATGAATGAATATGCTAAATGATAACAACAATAAATACAGCTAATACTTTATAACTTGAGATAAATAAACTTAAGAGCGACAATAGATACAACCGGCAACAAGCGACGTTCATAACAATAATACAATACAAATATAATAAAAAGGACAACGATAAATGACAAATAACAATACTTTGTATAATAATTTTGAAGAAAAAAGAGAAAAAGTTTGAGGTGGAACGGAAACGCTTCGCGAACGATGTGGCCCTATAAAGGCACCACCAACAATTATGCACTAACACACGGCCCCTCAGAGGCATCACAAGACTAGACTTTTTCACTCACACAGCCACTAATATTCAGTTTGCTGAGAAGCCCGGGAGAAAACATGCGTTTTGAGACTGCCCAAGGAAGAACCGAAGAACTCCACTTTTGCTTCATTTCCAAGGCGATGCAATCGAGGCACAATACTGTGGTAAGCGTATTTTGTCAGCTGATGATGATGTCTAGCGAAAGTTTAAACCAGACGAGTTCTGGTTGGAGCATGAAAATTGATGAGTAGGAGGAGCTGTGGACAGTCTATCAGGCCATTGACCATTGACAATTTTGAACAGCAGTAACAAGTCAAAAGCCAGTCTTCTTGTTGAGAGCGAGAACAGTTTATTTTCAGCAGCAATTACATCCGTATCCACATCAATGTGGTTCATGCCAGATCTAACCCCAAGCAGACGGAGAAAACGCCTCTGGACCATGTTGAGCGAGTTAAAGTGGCCAATCTGATGAGTACATCAAACCGGAGAAGCATATTTGAGGATAGGACGAACCAGTCCTAGAGAGACTTTACAGGTGCCGGAGATAGGCAGTTCTTAGAAATCCGAGCCACAAGTCCGAGTGTAGAGTCTCCTTTAAAATCATCGGTGTACCACTCGAGTTGTGCCAGAGGGATTGGCCTGCCTTTAGGGAGCCACTCCTGCCCAAGATAGTGATCCTGAATGGCTTGGAGAAGGAGTAACGTACCTTCATCTCGTCAGAGTACATGTCCAAGACATTCAAACCAGCATCACACCCCAAGATCCACCAGAATATACGAGTATATTCTGCCGTGGCCGTAGGGGCGAATACCCCTCCATTTGACCTCGTTGAAGACGACATGCAAACTTCTTCGCTACTGATCTGATAAATATGTCGATTGGCACGATTAGGGACAACCGTCAAGAGAGATGCCAGGTGTGCTGATAAAGGCA
The DNA here is from genome assembly GCA_018831715.1 of Matsumurasca onukii. NCBI lineage: Eukaryota > Metazoa > Arthropoda > Insecta > Hemiptera > Cicadellidae > Matsumurasca > Matsumurasca onukii. Next base: position 7,085,345 of record CM032066.1, on the reverse strand, counting down.
CCTATGACGGCCAAGCACGTCAATCTGAACGCTGGCAAGCCCGGCCGCCGCCGTCCTAACTTGGCCTCTAGGCCACCATACGATGACCCCATACGTGAGAGCTGGCCTTACTATAGTAGTATAAAGCCAAAGCATGATCTTATGCTTCAGGCCTAGGAGCGACCGACAACTCTTCTACAAGTCATAAGGTACCACTTTCCCCGATCGATGACTCGTTTTACCTGTGGAGCCCAAGTGAGTCTCTTGTCCAATATGACCCCAAGATACTTGACCTGGTCCCTGAACTCAAGGTGTAGCCCCCTCCATGATGAACGGCCCATGCCCTTGAAGCTGCCGCCGATTTGTGAAAAGGACAATAGTAGTTATTTTTGGATTAGCCCTCAACCCGACTCTCTCGCACCAGAGACTCACTCTATGCAGAGCCCCACAGAGTAGTTCAGTTACCGTGGGTTCAAATCTGTCACTTACCAGAATCACAACATCGTCCGCGTAAGCATTCACCCCGCTGTTATTGATTATCCTGATGAGCTCATTCACCACCAGGTTCCACAGGTGTGGTGACAGGACACCCCCTGGGGTGGTAATTACTGTTCACTTACCTCTAGTGGTACTTACTGTTCCTGTTGACACCTAGAAGGGAAGCAGTAACTATCCTTCCTCTCAGCCTATTGAATATCCACCTACATGTGAGGTCATCAATACTATGCCTTGTAGCTGAGTTCTTGATGACAGATGTACGAGTGTTATCAAAGGCTCACTCAATGTCAAGGAAAGCTGCTAATGGTGCGATCTCCTTATCGTGAAGGGACTTCTCAATTCTACATACAGTACCAGGTGATGCAGCGCTGAGTCGCATGATCTTCCAGTATAATATAAGCATGCTGATTGACATGGAGAGGATAGTTGACCAGGGCCGTGTCCCACACATGTCTCAGCACGATCTTCTCTAGAGTCTTGAGGATTTCGGATCCGAATAACTTGCCCTGCCTACCTTGGGTATGAAGGCAGCCCGAGTGAGAATTATGTAGCTGAGAGCTAGACTTGCCCTGAACAACCTACAGAGAATGGGAAGGATGCACTCGATAGCCATCTGCAGATATACTGAACTGATCTCGTCTCCTCCTGGTGACTTAAACGGGCCGAAGGTCTTTACTCTTATGGCCCACCTGACTGTCATAGGTAACAATGCGACTGGCCGTAACCCAGTCACATCTAGCTGCTCCTGTCCTAATGATATTTGCAGCTCCCACAGCATCAGGGGGACCATCCCCTTCATCCAGACAGCCAGGAAAGTGGGTGCCCAGAAGAACCCCGAAAGTATCCGCTGGGCTGTCTATAAATCCATCAGATTGACTTTTGAGGAAGCCAGCGGGAGAGATGTGTTCCTTAGCTAGAACTTTGCGTAGCCTGAATGCATCCTGCTCCTTTGAGATGTCAGAGCAAAATTTATACCAGGAGTCTATCTTAGTATCCTACCTTTATGTTGTATTCGCTCAAATGGCTGTGGTAAGTCTCCCAGCAGCCTGTTATCCTTGAGACCTTAAAGAGGGCACGAATCTCTTTCTTAAGGGATGTAAGATTAGAGTTCCACAAATTGACAGTTTTATTCTTATAAACAGTAAGAGGACAGGGCTGTTAGCCTCAAAGGTGGTCACAATCGCCTCCCTAAGACCCTCAGCCTGACGGTCCAGGTCCCTGCGTGTACGCACCCTTCCTGAGCAGGTTACCCACTTACCACCCAGCTGTTCTTCAAATTACTCCGAGCAGGTGCGCCTCGGGTTCGGCGGGGTTCCTAAAGAGCACTTCAGCTGACCTGAGGAGGACATGTTAAATACTAGATATCCCTATTGTCAGAAAGAGAAGGCTCACTAGACACATGCCAATTAAGTATCGAGTGAGACACAGAAAGGATACACATATAGTTATGTCAATTACCTCTTTTCGAACTCTGTTTAAAAAGGTAGGTTCGTTTCCTGTATTACAAATAACAAGTTTGTTGGACACTATATAATCTACTAGTAATGTAGTGATTTACCTCTGTTGGTTTTAGTGTCTGAGCTGCCCCAGGTTGTAGTTGTGGGCGTTTGCGTCACAGCAAAGCACAAGTCCAAGCTTCTCCCTGTCTGCAAAGTCGACAAGGCTTCGGACTTCTCTTGTGGGTGAGTTTCCAATATCGTCACACGGGAGGTACACTGACGATATCAGCAGATGCTGGTTTAGGTCTCTCGCCAGCAGCTTTATAGTGGTGAGGTCTCTAGAACAGTGCTCAAATACAGGTACACAATTCAGGCTGTTAAAGTTCGTGGTTTTCAACTCTAGGGCAAAACAACTAGCCCCAGTGCACTTAAGCCTAACACTTTATTGCCTATAACCCAGGGTTCCTGAATAAGCGCCAAGTTAATTCGTCTGTCCGGAACCTTTTATTGAGGACAGAAGTTGTAGCCTTATTGTGCTGAAGCTTAGACTGAAGGTCCTGCGCCTTTATAAAGCCTTTATAATGGCACGTTGGTCTTATCTTCCTTCTAGTAAGGACCTTGAGTCTGACTTGGTCTGTTCCAAGGTAGACTTTCCAGTCCCTGGCCTTAAGGGTTTTTGTAGAAAGGTCGTCAATGTGTTTATGTGTTGGTGGTGGACCACTCCTAGAGGGTTTTTAAGGTGAATATGGGATGAAAGGTGAGTGTGTTGAGTGTTTTTGATGGATGATGAGGTGTAGTCTTGTTACAAAGACTTGACACCCTTGATGATGCCTTGACCGTCGAAAGCGCTCTTGCTTTTAAATTAAATGAAACTTGTTTAAAATGAGTAATTATTTGAATCTTTTAAGTTTCATCAAGAACTTAACGAAGGAAAAACAAATACTTAATAATTGTAGATCCCAGTTTGAATAAAATAGTAAAAGCACGTAGTCTCAAGGTTCTATCCTTCAAAAAATTATTTGAAATAAAATGTACAAAAATATAAATAACATATTTAGAACCCGGCCTTTGAAAAAAGTTAGATGTATTGCGACCGGTTTTGACCTAAGTCATCTTCGGGCTACAAGTAATTCCTTCTAAAACATAAATGGATGACTTAGGTCGAAACCGGTCGCAATAAATCTAACTTTTTTAAATGGTACACTATGTTATATACGTGTTTATACATTTATTATCCCAAGTAACCCGCATCAGTGAATCATCTAATAGTATTAATGATTTTTAAGTATGCCAATGCGTTTCCTAGGCAACACAATTTGAAAAATATTAAAGTTAATTTATTATTTGTATCAGGTGAGAGGCATTTATTTCTCGTCTGATTCTGCTGTTTCCATAGGGATGACAGCGGTAATTTGCCCTTACAATTAGAGCTTTGTTATGCTTTAAACGATTTTTTATATTTTAATTTTTTAAGCTTCGTCTGCTATATTTTGTGTGTGTGTGTTGTTTTAAGTAAGTTCTGTATGATTCATCATGTGAGCACCTCAGAGGTTGGTTGGGGTAAAATTGTGTACTCCAATTGAACAATGCAAATCCAAGCTTTTTCGTGAGACATCTCACGCAGGCATCAATTTTCAGTAGATCTTTTGTGATATGCTTCTTTTTTATGGTATGCGCCAAAATAAACTGCACTACTGAAACTTAATACGCTATTGTTGCCTTGTCGCTTAGCCGTGACAACTTTTGATTGTTGCAAAGTCTATAAGACTTTTATTTATTTCATGTCTGAGGTTATTTTTGCTGACATGTTGCTAACTACTGCAGAGGAAGCTTTTATCGTAGAGCATTATTTTCGCTCATACGGAGTTGGACTTCGGGTGGGCCCGGTTTGTCACACACTGCATTAGGTTTTCAAGAGCATTTCCACAAAAACCCACCCAATAATTATATAAGGCTTACTTTTTTCACAAGTGTCGTAGAATGGGTAGTGTTTTGACCCAACGGAAGGGCTGTTCACTGCTCAGGTCGCCCAAAAACTGTCTGAACGAACGAAAATCACGGGAGAGTGTTGCAGCAAGTGTTACAGTCACTGAATAGAAGCTTGAGGCAAACGTCTTTGAAAATGAATGTAAGCAACTAGTCGTTGAGAAGGATTTCCAGAAACCTTGGTGGTTATAAACAGTTTCGGAAGTACCCACTAGCCACAATAATTCAACAAAGAAAGAAAAACCAAGTACGTAAGAGGATGAAACAACCCATCTTCACTAAAGTTATACTTTTCAAGCACGGTATTAGTCTGAAACTGAACAGAAGTCATATTAAACGTGAAATGAATTTATTTAAATATATTTTATATACTTTTGAGTTATACAGTTTATCTTCTAACAGTACTGTAAATACTAAAATACAATCTTAAAACTTCAGTACTGTATTGTTTATTTTGGCGCATACTGTTGTAGGTCTACATGGTGGCACAGATTAAACGGACGAATTTGAAACAGCTGTCAGATAATTGTTATTAGTTGTCACAACAATCTTTTGCTATGTCATTTTGAAGGTAGCTGAATGCCATTCAGATACAATGGCACAAGCTTGGAATCATCAGCATAGGATTTTCGCTTGTGAGACTTCTGCAAATCCTACAATATTTAAGGAGTTATACAATCAGTGATCAATACTTGGCTAATCTTTCAGCAGATAAGAAATTCAGAGCACGGAAAAGAGTATAAAATAAATGAACATTGGCCGTGTATCTGAGAAGGATCTTACGACTTTAAAACAGTTCATCCTATTAAGATTCAGATGGTTCAGCAACAACAAAACCCAAGCCGGCACGCAGCTAATAGGCCTAAGGATAACGAGTTGGCTTTGGTCTCGTTGGTCTTTTTCTTATGATGAGCTCGCAGGACTAAGCTGTTCCCTTCTGCCGATGTAGTCGTGGTGCATGGTCAAAGCTCAAACGGCGAGGTTGTTCTTCATCACTGATGACGCTTGTGTTTGAAGTCCCTTACTGAGGAACATTTTAAATATTAAAGATGTCGTAAGCTCATTACACGGTTAGTGAGAAGAAGTAGAACTAGAGTAGTACCATAGATAAACTACAAGCATGGTAGTAGTGAAGTACTAAGGAACATCCCAGGAAGGAGGTGTCGAGAAGGTAGCGCTGAGTGTGAGATCTGTGAGACGGTGTCAAAGGAGAATGGTAGGGCTATAGATACTTACAGTGAGGTTCGGTGCCCTTTCAGCCAGAGTTGTATAGCCTGTCCAGAGTGCCGGTCCATTGCTACCAGAACCTGATTACGGTTGCTTTTGTGTTTACTTTCCAGTTCCACACCACCAAGGACCTTGTACGCGCTTACGTCAAAAGTTAATTTTAAAATCGGAATAGATGTCCCTCGTACACTTACACAGTTATTGTCCTAGTTTGACTGTGAGCACATGCAGTCTTCGGTACTTACATTACAAACCAAAACTGTAAAATTGCTATGTATACTTGCATATAGGCTACTAAGAAAGCATTGTTTGCAAGGGTTTGTTCGGCTCGGCATATAATTATTTGTTGAGTCCCCAATTAAATAGAAAATAAACCAAATACACCATTTTGAGTATACAGTACAATGTTTGGAAAATTAATTTTTAACGTTAAATTTCTTTACTAGGTTAAATCGAATTAATAAGAGGCGGCCGAATAGAGCGGCCGCAGGCTCTACCGTCAACATCTTTATTACTGGCAACGTCTCTGCAGACTAACGGAGTTTTGCTATTTTCCGCCGCCATCGCTTTCAGCCGCCATCCTTATCTGGATGAACGGAGTTAGCTTATTTTAGGAATCTTATCATAAATTCATGATATCATACAGTTTTTAGCATACAAACCCATTTTCGGGGAAAACGGCAAACTCCGACAACGTTTCCGTCTAAAAGGCGGAAGGATGATCAAACCTGATACTAGTGATTTAGGTTTCGGGTGTCCGTCCAAAGGTTACACTCTAACTTCTAACAATGTATAAAAACATTTCAAAGTATTTGGCAAATCTTTAATTAATATATTTGGCAAATGGAATGGATAACATACTAAATGCCATTGGCGTAGATAGTGAAAAAATACTACGTTTTGAAAATGTAGCAAGTTTACATTCAATATTAAATCGTCTACAACACCTATTTCAGCACAAGTATTGCAATAACTAAATAATCTGAACATATTTTAAATTCCAAATGTAAGGTACTGTTGGTTTTGTCAGATTGGTCTTAAAACGCTAGGTCGCAAACTACCAAGTACCACTGTATTGTTATCAAAACCTTTTGGTTTTAGGCAAAGATTGCCCCCAAAACGCCTCAAGCCCTAAAAAGTCAAAGCTCACTATTATGCATCAAAATTTAGCAAGTTTTCTGGCATACATCAGACATATACCGTAATAGTCTCAAGCTTGCCTACACCTAAGACTTTTTCTAGTATCCTGAAAATAACAATAAAATCTCCGATGGTTCGTCTAAAACTCCGAACATTTTCACACTATTTGTCTATTTTTACTGGACTAAGCACGATCGAACATTAGGCTGTACAATACAGTACTTGTGAAGAAAATGTTAGATTTTAATTTAAAGTTTATAAGTACCGGTACGTATAATTTTTCGTCATATTAAATCTTATAAAATAATGGTGAATTATTTCTCTTTTTGTGAGTATAGTTTGTACAAGAGTTAATAGAATATTGCAAATTATTTTAATATTTTGACTCATTTTAATATTGTATTTTAAAGTAGAATGAGTGGTGGAGAGGACTCATTATAATAACTTTATAATGTAAAATAACTTCCGACATATAATTAGAGTAAATTGAGACTTTTCATTGAAATTGCATGAAGGTTCAAATCACAAGTTCCGAATTTTCAAGCGTGATTCTGTAAAATCCTAATGTCTGACGTAAAAATATCCACGAACAGGGTTTCAAGGGAAAGAAAATGTACACCATTCCATAGTGACAAAGCCAAAGAGCAAATTTTAGAAGAGGAGTGGTGTGGTGTGACTGAGACGAGTTGTAGTGGGGACTTGGCGTCACACTGTCTGGCACGGCAGCCTGCTATGGCTGCTACAGTGTTGCCACGTCTCAAGGGCATTGTGAGCACAATAATCCAAGCACATTTTTACCGTTTCACTGTGGTGGCTGTTTTCGTTTCATGATATAGACCGTTACGTGTTTTATTAATAATGAAATTACTGCACAGTACATAGTTGTTTTTTATAAATAATTATATAAAGAAGAATGAATGGAAGTAAACGTGGCAACAGCGCTCATAACTTGTTTTTGTCTCTCTTCTCCTCACCGAGGCTCATTCACACGACCTTACTTTAGTGTAAGGGTATTTCGTTTGTAAATCAATATCTCGTAGTTTAAGATCATTGTTGAATACACAGATTTTGTTCTATATCTTTAGGAATATATATCTAAAATTAAAGTTACTTGTAATTATTCAGTATTAGACTAGTTACTGTAGCGTTTATAAATGGTCTGTTGAATTGTCTTTGACGCCGCCTTGTCTGGCGCGGCCGAATGGAGGGGAGAGAGGGGAATGTAGGATAGCCCAGAGTGTGAGTGAGAGAGACAGAAGTGGAAGGAATTCTCACTTTGCCTTTGCCAGTTCAAGTGACTCGATTTTGTGGTGTTGTGACTCAAGTTTTCTTCACATGGTTGTGTCCGATATCAATGCGATGGCCCAGGGAATCAAGCAGGAGTGGGAAGAAGCTGCTGTGCCGAGTTCGACGGATAAAGTTGTGAAGATTGAAGAGAAGAGAGGCAAATCTGACGGAAAAGGTATGAGCTCAAGACGAATATTTTCACCACAGTTCAAACTGCTCGTGTTAAATTCCTATAGAACTGATTCTGATTGCAAAGGTAATCAGAGAGCTACTGCTAGAAAATATGGAATTCATCGTAGACAAATTCAGAAGTGGCTGCAAATGGAATCAAATTTAAGGTTAACTGTTCAAGCTGTGTCGGAAAATAAAGCGGACAAGAGCGAGGTGGCGGAAGAGGTGGAGATGGCCTTGAACCTTAGCTCGGCCAGACAGCGCGACGACGGCGGTCGTGTTGGTGAAGCGGATTGCCTACGCGCGCCTGAGCCCGACTCTCCGAGCCCACATACCAGCCTCGCCTCCCCACCTTACTCGCCTTCAGATTCTGAAGAGATCAACGTCGATGGCGATTCTGGTTCAGAAGATGAAGTGAGCAGTACAGATTCCTTTGAAAGAGGAGATCAGGCGCTGGACTTCACATGTGCTGCCCTTAGTAAACGAAGGCTATACTCCACAAGCTTTAAGCTTCAAGTGCTTGATGCTTTTTACTATGACAAGATTTGCCACGGAAACCAGAGAGCTGTAGCAAGAAAGTTTGGTATACATAGAAGACAAGTACAAAAATGGTTGAAGGTAGAATACAGTTTGCGAAACGAAGGAAGCAATGACTGCCTGGACTTATCGTGCAAAAAACGTAAAGCTGAAGAAGATAATAACTTTGATGCTAGCGCGAAGAGATTCTCACCCACTTGCTGTTCATCGATTTGCTGCGATGAAAGAACCGAAGTGTCCAGTTCCTGCCAAGAAACAGCGCTTTGCCTAGTCAAGCCGAGGACACCACAAGAGGTATCAAGTACCATGGAACTTTATTCTTATCAACCCTCTCCTCCCATTTGCTACCTAAGTCCTACAGAGCTTCCAACCTATGATCCTCATAACTTACCCTGTTGGAACACTCCGTTCTATCCTTCATATCCTATTGAAACTGTTCCTAAATGGTTTAATCATAGTTATAGTGAGAGTGGAATCAAAGTCTATGGAATGTATAGATAAAACATTTCAACTGAATAATACTTCTAAAACTGTGCCTTCTAGTTAAAGTTGAATTAATTAAATAATATATGCCTATAGAGAAATGGCTTAAATTATTTATAGATAGTGAGATTAAGTTAAGATTTTCCACAAATAATAAATTTAAACTTTGTTAAAGTTATTACTTGTAAATAAATATGTTAATACATTAATAAGCCTGTCGGAAAAAATCACGGTTACTTGAGGAAAGCAGCACAACTTTAAAATGCAAAATTTTTCAGTCATACAATTTTAAAAATAGTTTTACTATGGTTAATGGTTGTAAAGAAATGTTTACCACTTACCACTCACTAATTCTGTAATAACAATTTCAGAATTTAAAAATTAACTGAGCTAAAACTTTTATAAATAAAAATAAAATCAAGCAAATATGTACAGTCAAAATCGAACAAATGTGTACAGTCAAAGCATAAAAGCTTTGAGAAAAGGCTGTTTTCATTATTCTTTAAATTCAAATCCGATCATACAAAGCTGATCACATGCTCTGTGGTCATACAAAATAATTGCAGTGAGGAATATTGTTGTACTTTATGATTCAAAATAAAAACTATAGGTAACAACTCAGTTTTTTTTACATAATGCATAAATATGTATAAAAAATATTTATCATTATTTAATTAACAGTGAAACTTTTTTTAATAGGTTAATTTGTATAAAAGAAACATTAGTTTCAATTAAAATACATCATTGACAGAAAATGGCATTTGAAATTTAAAAATAATTTAGCTCCAGAGTTCTTTTTAACCGTGATACATATGAGCAACGGCAAATACAATTTTATTTATTTACTCACGGTGTACCATTTCCAAAAGCTTGCTTTAGTTAAGGGATAAATATATAAAATTACAATTCTACCCTAGCTTAATTTTTACAAACTATTAGCTTCCAACTTTAATAATCAGATTACGTGTTAAGAAGGCGTACAGTTTAAAATCAGAAACCGAATTTGACTAACCGCAGCAGTCGTAATATCAAATTGTATAGATTTGACCACACACACGATACTGTGGTCAGTCATACATGTAGTGGCAAGTGGTAAGCAATTCAGGTTTTCTTTTTAATACTTATTTGAAGAACAAAAAATAAAACAAACATGCCAAATAGATTAAATAAATTTAGACTGAAAATAAATGTTGCTGTTAACATATTTTGTACCCAATTTATAAGAGTATTTTTAGAATGTTCAAAGGTGCCTTAATAAACTATGTGCTCAATTTTGGTGCCAAGTTAAAATACACCATAAAAGACAATACAAAATAATATGTACATTTTCATAGCTGGTCAAAATCTTGCTTGAGAGTGCCTTCAGAGCGTCTGAACTTGTTTTATCAAGCCATTTGATTAACAAAAAATATAACAGATATGCAAGTTTTAAAGTAGTGGTGTTTGAACTTACTGACATTGTCACTTATAGAAATATTCTCTTCCTGTGCAATTTATAAGTCAACAAGAACACTTTTGTAGACTGATTTTAATAAATAATTTATCTTAATTTTCAATGTACAAGCTAGGTTTCTTATTAATAAAAATTGAATGAAATTTATATACAGTTAAGTACTTATATTTTACACTATATGGGACCAACCTCGGTTTTGATTGGTAAAAAGTTTGAATCAGGCAGATTTTGTTCTGCCCTGTATTCTATTGTATTATTTATGTACATTATTTATGTATTTATGGATAATTCACATTACCGAACTCAGAATAATTATAGTTGTCTGAGATTGATACATTTCCACATCAAACTGTGAGGTGTTTCAATCCCAAACCTATAATTTTCTTTGTATGTTTCAAGTAAAAAACTAGGCTTGTACTTGAAAGGTTAGTCTAATCTTAATTTTTGTGTTTGAACCCAGTTTGAGTTATCAGAACTCTAATGTATAAAGCTAATAGTTGTTAATTTACAATAGAGCGTTAATTGATTTTTCTTCACTTTAAAAAACTAATAAAACATAGTACTGTACCCTTTAAAAATAAATAACTAGAGTTTTTTATATTAAATTAAGTAATCTTTACGACAATTTAGGGTTTATGAAGAATATGTACTTTTGTCACATTGAAATTGCAAAGTAAAAAATTATCTTTTGAATATAAAGTTTTTAGAACATGGTTGATAAACACTTTCTATTTGATAAATCATTGAAGTGTAATAATTGAGCACTGCATATGAAAAAGTGCAGCTAAATCCTAATTTTTGCACATGACCGTGTTGTTTTGTTCTTAGATTTTCATTTTTTGTTGTTATGCTTAAAATATTTACTTAAAAATTTTTAACACTTTAATGTGACTGAACTTAAAACTTGCCTGCAAAAACTTTAAAAAAATGTTCCATTGTGTATTTGGCTAGCCTATTTTTTGGGGTTTCATTTTAAAATCAAATATATTACTGATAATCTATTATATGATGTTATATAAATTTGTTATTTATTTTTAAGTCATGTTTATAAAGCAATAAGCGGTTAGCTATGTATATTAATACTATATTTGTTAACATTGTTGATTATGTATATTTTTATTCAGTGCCGAAAAGTTAAAGTATGACAACGTAAGCAAAGTTGTTTACATGTAAAATATACTGCTTTATCTAATTTAATATATTTGATACAGTTTACACATGTGGTTTTATTCTATTCCTTCTCCCATTGAGCCTGCAGTTAATCCTTGAATGATATATGCAAATGTAACTATTCTTGTCTATTAACTATGCAGCCAAACTACTTACTAACAATAAAAACTATTTGATTTTTAAAGACACTTGGTCCTTTTTCCCAAATAATTAAAATTTAATTGGAAGAACTTACTTTAGTTTTTTATTAAGTAGTACCCTTGGTAGTAGTTTTTTTCCTGATGTGGCCGTAAAAGTCAGTTTTCTGATTAAATTTATCTCCGCCACTATTATGAATTTTAAATCTAGCATAATTTAAAATGTAATAATAGTGATTTAATAATGGTTCCAACTATTTGTGGTCGAAGGGATGGAGAACTATCTAAATGTTGAACTATTTAGAATAAATAGGATTTCATTAGTGAGTGGTATCAAAATACAGTAGCTCTAAAATACTGTAATGAGTAAAGTGTTACACAGCAAAAAACCAATTTCACTGTATAATATGCGCAGAGCTTGTATACATAATTATGACAGTACAAAATATTTTAAATCTTTATTTGACTGTAATTTGTAATATTATCAAGTTGCCCCAGAAGTTGTTGAATGGGAAGAAACGAATTATCAAGTTTCTATGTTAATGTCTTAAAGGTATTGCCTTGTTTTCACACATCCATAATTTGTACTCATTTGACTAAATGTAAAACTTGACTTGGAACACAAGAAATTGCTCAGACTGACGGTGCTTTGAACTCATAACAGTGAACCGCCCTGATCCTTAAAGATTCAGTGTTTCTCCAGTGTTCCAAGAAATTCTCTCTAGACAGAGTTCACACAAAATGTTTTCCATGAAAAACATATATTTTCCCTACAATTTTAGAAGACCAGCCCATACTTCAAATAGACTATGAAAACAGTCTTAGTAAACCTTTAGGGAGACATCTTTTATCTACCTTTAGCCCTTTACGCAGGCAAAGGTTTTACTCTGTGTATCATATAACAGACTAAAAGTTATTTTTTACAAAGTATGTTTAAATGACCATTTTATTTTAAGAGGAATAACTTCATATAGTTATTCTTAGGTATTTAGCTGGATCATGATTATGGATGGCGACACTGTTGAGTTTTAGTTGACATGATGAAGTAAATATTAGTAAAGTGAAGGGGTGGTAAAAACTTGAAAACATTTCATTAATTAAGTTTTGAGCTATCACTTGCCATACATACAAACAAAACTTCCTAATTTTCAAAATGGAGGCTTAAGTTGTGAGACATTTAAATGGGAAATGTTTTATAGAAATACCACTATAAATAAATAAATCTTGTTTTTATCTATAGTGGTATTTCCATAAAACATATCCTATTTCAAAACCTCCTAACATACTGGAAAGGATTTTTCTCATTTTGTTGGCTAATCTAATTTAACACAAGATTTTAACATTCTCTGCTAATCCCTTTTTTTGTAAATTTGGCTCCAGTTTAACTCAGTTACAACAATACACAAGAGTTAATGTAAAAAGAAGAATAAACAGTGTACATAAAACATGAATGGTAGCTTTATCAGAGATACCCAAGAGAAACATTGATGACTAAAATTTAATAAATACCTCTGTTACTCAGTTCCTGATTGGTAGTTTATCCCAGTGTTTATCAGTTTAACACCCCCGCAGCCCACTGAGCTTTATGGGTTGTTGATGGCATTTGGTATGGAATGAAAAATAAATTGCATACTTAATTGAAGTGTACTTTTAATACATAAAATATTACTAAAAATCATTAAAACTGTCAGCCATTAAAAAATGGTTGGGAATGTATCAACACAAAATATCGGAAAAATTGAACAAACAATAAAACACAATATTGAAAGTGCTTGCATGGTGTGACCGTAATTGTATATCTTAACCTTCTCAAAATATTTACACCAATAGTGAAAGATCAAATCAAAAGAAAAAGTTAGAAATTCAAAGACAATTATTTTTGACTGATAGTGTATACAAAATTATCTAAATTTAAAAATGTATTATTTTTTGTTGTTGTTAATGCATTATGTTTTTGTTTTTGATATTCAACAATATAACTATACAGATGATTTATCTTTTGTTATTAAACTGAAGATGCCTTAAACTATGGTTTCCTAGAAAACGCTACATTAAATATGTGGTGAGTTTTGTTTTCAATACAATCAGGTGAGTGGTTTCCTAGAAAACAGTGGGCAAAGTAGCGGTGAAAACTAGATATAATATCATAAGAAATCGGTGGAACCAAAAGAATTGTATAAAAATGGTAATGTGAATATTTTAATTCTTTATACATCTTACATATACACAAACATACAACGGAATAGAATAATGACATATATTATATAAGAAGGTAATAAAAGAAGCTACTTAAGGCAGTGTTATACACAGATGCAAGAAGTTGTCAGGGTAGCTGAGATGCTCACTCAACCATTGGAGAGGTGTGTCCAAGGGTGGCTGCACTCCATGAGTAGTCACTGTAACTGAAAACAAACTCCAGGTCATCATGCATTCTAGTACCATATTCATTAAGTACTGTAAAACAAAACCTGGGTTAACGAAATTATTAACAAAGCTAAATTGTCCCAGTAAAACCCAAACCATGCGCTGAGGGTGGCCATTAGGAGGGCTCCTCAATCTGTACTGCCCTCCGCTGCCGTGTGCAATGTTGATGTTCCTAGAAACTACCCCACTCCTATGCTCTTACTATCAGTTACTCACACCTGTGCTCTTACTCATTTGGTACCTTGTCATTTCAGTTGGGCTATTCAACAAGTAAGCATTGTGACACTAGCGAAAGTATAATCCTAAATGGGTGCTGGATTATTTTAAACTAGCTGAGAGTACCAGCTTAGCCTCTGGGCTTTCTTAACATAGCTGTGTGTATATTTTAATAAAACTGCAAATTTAAAGTAAACAACAAAGTTTCCTACATCCTTAGAAAAACCATTTAGTTTGCCTGTTAGTTCACCATCTTCTCCTTATAAGTGTTGGCTACCTTGTGAGAGTCATAGTTACTTGTGTGCCGGTGGGGAAAACACTTTTTCATAGCCCAAATTGGATTGGCTGGAGTTCCAAAACTGAAAAAGTTTACAGACAGACATAGGAATTTCCTTAACGTCGGTTTTGGTCTTTACAAAGTGTAAGAAAACTTAATAACAAAAACGATAGATTCATCTCAATGTATAGACAAACGGAAACCAAATAAGTTATTGGCTACCTTGTGAGAGTCATAGTAATCCCTCCATTCCGGCGTTTTCACAGCCCAGTTTGGTTCCTCGCCATTTATTTTGTGGATGTTGTATGGATATACGAAAAATAGCTAAAGACACACTGCGTAATGGGTCAAACCCTTAAACGAAGTTTCACTACCATATCTTCAGCTGATTTTCAGTTATAAGCAATCTAATATGCACTAAAAACATGCGGTAAAAACTTGTTTCGTGCCCACTTTGGTCCCTCGCCATGTTTAAATAAAAAATATAGCTAAAAACACACTGCGTAATGGGCTGAAACCTTAAACAAAGTTTCACTACCATAGCTTCTGCTGATTTTGAGTTATAAGCAGTCAAAGATTACTTTAACACGTTACAGACAGACTGACAGACAGGAATTATTTTGACGCTAATTTCGGTCTTTGCAAAGTATATAAACACCAAATAACAAAACCGATGGATTAATTGCAATGTACAGACAAAAGTCTGTTTTATTTCAGGTATGTTCAAAGAACAAAATGCTATTCCAACTCCTCAAATGTTCCATAAAAAGACTATTTATATTCTTAATGTTATTTCCATATTTACTTTGTGATATCGAAAACATGTTTTAATTTAACCATTTAAATGCAGTTATTAAAACCATTTTACCAAACTAATTTTAAATTAAAATAACACTTTTGGGTCAACTGCAATAAAAAACAATGTTTAATTTATGTAGATTATTAGCTACTCTTCTTTCAAATGTGTTTCCTAGAGCGCTAAAAGTATGCCTACTGTAAACTTTCACGTGTTTCAAAGTAAAACCTATCTAAAAGTAAGCATACATTAAAAAAAACCGTTCTGAAAATATCCCTGAGGTCGAACTGGTTCCAAGACTGTTCCGGCAGAGCAGGTGCTGGTGTTTCCAGATTGGCGAAGCCGCTCCTGCTCTTTAACGCACGGTGAACGGTAACTGTAGCTAGTAGACTAGTAGTTTCTGTACCTGACACAGCGTGAACGTTTAACAGTGAGCAGTCTCATCAACAGCTCCAGTGATCCTGCCGCCGAGCGGTCGGAACATACTACTAGCTAGATACCAGCTCTGCGAACACAGTTTCGCCTGGCCGTTCGAATGAGAGTCCTCCGAGCCCGAGCAGTTCCAATAAGACTGATCCGCTTTTCGGCACAACTCTACCTGGCGCATCGCTGTTTCTCCGCTGAAGCAAGATTTCAGCAAACGGTTGAGAGAATGAAAAAAGTGCTCAGGACCATTTGTGTAGTAAATTAAATTTTAAAGCTCGTATGGGCTGTCAAAATTAAATATCTTTAATGGTTTTCTAGAATTCACGTGACAGTTTTGGGGTTACATTTTCACATGTAGTGAGGTCCTATTAATGACCGCCATCTTGAAAATAATGAAATTATCAAACATGTTAATAGCCAAGTATGGGTGTATAAGCTACATTGCATCAAAGTTTCATTAAAATTGGTCCAGTGGCATATTTGCCTGATTGAGGAATAGACAATAACACCATCTCATTTTTATATATTAGTATAGATAAACTTTTATAATAAAATTATATAATAAACTACCCGACAATTTTAAAAGTTACTGTACGACAAAAATCAAAACAAACCTTGCTCAAAATTCATTTTATAGCATTGCAAAATTTATCAATATTCAAAATAAACTACTACTATTATTTAATTACGATTTGAGGTCTTACTTGTGGCATATAGTATAACTTATATTGTCAAAAAACAATTTGATTGTGATCGTTTTGACATTAAACGTATTGTTGTTGTTGTTAAAAAAAAGGAAAAAAGTCGTCTTTAACTTGGTTAACTCAGGTCTAACACCTCACAATTATAGAAGCTACCGGTAAGCTATTTAACTCAAACAACAGAGGGAGTAAATAGTTAATTATGTTTACAAATGATGGGACATTTGTATTTAGGAATAAAACATTGTGTAAATTTATTATCACAATCTACACTGGTAATAATTGTAAAACTGTTATTTACACATTACACACATAATTTACTCCTCGTGTATATACCAATAGGTTTATTGTATACTTGTCTATAGACTGTGTAATTGCTTCTACATTCTAACATGTAATAGAGACAGGTGAGTGTTATTAATATAAGCCAATCCGAACAAATTGGGACACTAAAATTTGGATTAACAGGGAAAAAGCTTTTCAAAGAATATTTATTTGTTTGTTTAGTGCTTGCAGGACATTGGGTAATAAACTAAATCAATACCTCATATCTCACTTCAAGTTTCCTGTTAGTCATAAAACGTTAGAGCATTGCATCACATTGGGACTTATTGACATTGACTTGACCATTGTTGAAAAGCAAGTGTCTGTACTGCAACATGTCAGTGGTCATGACAATGGTGTCTGTATCAGTCTGGTAATACAGGTCACTGCCTTGCCACAGTACACTGCACTTGACAGCCTCTCGGCTCTCATCAATCACTTTAAACCCTCAGTCTTGTAAACAGTTCTGCAAGGGAGTGTTGTTAAAGGTTGCAATGCTTATCAACAGCCATAACTTTTCGATTGTAATGTAAATACAGAACTGTGGTGTTTCTGTGTTTTACTTAAGTATGTCCATTAAAATTTGTTTCAAACTGTGTATTGATAAGATTAAAACCCTTGTAAACTTAATTTTGTGGTTCAAAATTGAAAAAAAAAACGTTAATAAAAAGCGTTGTGTAATGCCTGTTTGGGTTGGCTCAATTTTTGTACACTACTACTAGAGCTTAGACTAGCAAACATTTGTGTGTAACACTTAGAATTTAGACAAATATATTTGAACATAACTTCAGCTCCAAGGATGTAAAATACACTAGCCACAACTTTCTTCCCAAAATACTGTATTAATGTTCAGTAATTGACAGCGCTACAGCAAGGCAATTTTCCCCTTGGCTATAGCCTTAAACATGTAATTTTAAGTTTTATTGAGCCCACAAAATATTTTTTGAATTAATACAAATACTTCTTCTTGTAGTTTATGGCCATACAAAGGCAAAACACGCTTTTATATTTTACTGGTGGACTGATCACTAATTGCTGACTGGCAGGGAAAACATTTATACTTTGTTGCGTTGTAAGATTCAATAGAATTGAAAATCACCTAATATCAAACTATTACTTGTCACTTCATCTTTATTTAAAACTAATAAATATTTCCCATAGCAAAACATGGTTACACAGCTAGTGACATCTAAGCTATGGTATTTATGTTCTAATTTAAAACTTATGACACATGAAATAAACAGTTTAGTGCAAAGAAACTAGAAGTTAATTAAATAAAGGACAAACCTTAGGCTAGACATAAAATGGTATAAAGCTCGATAATATAGCTTACTTGATTGGTGGTCATCAGGAAAGAGCTCTTGAAGCGCACTGCCGAGAGTCTTGCGGTGACCCTGCTCAGTCAGAGGCTTCACTAGTCTCTGCACCAGACAATGTCCTTGTGAAGCAGATAGCAACGGAGAGGAATGTACTTGAATGTGTCTTCACTAGAGCCTAGTTCCATCATCTTCCGGTTCACAGCCCAGAACTGGTCGAATTTATCTAAACCAACAAATTGAACTTAAGAACAAATTTAATTCAGCTTGATTCAAAGTTCCACAAGTTGTCTAGATTCAACATAACATTTTAATCATTTACATCACTTTTCCTGCTTGTCTATGCCTCATAAACAGGGTTTTTATTTTTACAGATCCATAAATTATATGACCCAAGGGACAAATCTTAAAAACCCTTCAAATCATTAGTACAGCGCCGTATCAACGACAATGTTATCTCTTTTCATAACAATAAACATTGCATTGGGTCACATTACAATAAAAAAACAAACTCTAATGGAACGGGAACAAACATTTTTCTAAGGGGTGGCTGTTGTAAATACTTTAAAAAATAGTTAACAATCTTTTTCTTAAATACACTAGAGTTCCGCTAATCCGAAAATCCACCTAATCCAAACACTGTTAGGTGAAAAAAAAGACATTGTTGAGTAGGTAAAATAAATAAAACTAGTTTTCCAATTTATGTCACATTGTATGTGTTTAGTAACAGACCAACACTCACAATGACACACTATACACGCAGGTATGCGCTCATACAATAGCTTTGAACAAAACACTCGGTGGGGTAGCAAGCAACACACTGACAGTACGAAACGGAGAGTCATCGTTTGCTTTTAGATCGTACTGTAAAGGCCTGGGCGCGGGATGGGGTGGAAAGATCAGTGTCCTATTTCTATTGTTAAGCACGTAAGCCCTACTGCCACAGCCATCTGTGTACTGCCCGTCATATCTGTAGAGAAATATCCGTTTTTAATTCTGCACTGTTTATTATTTCAGAGTACTACAGGACATACATACATCATTTCTTACATCTATATTTATAAAATATTAGTAGCTCAAAGTCAATATATGACCTTATAAGGTCAATATATAATAAATGCACCAATTTATGCCAAAAATCTGCTTAATCGAATTTTTGCTAAATCCGAACATGGTCCGATCCCAATTAGTTCGGATTAGCGGGACTCTAGTGTATTTCCTTTTATTAAACAGGATTTAGCATTGAAATAAACTGCATTTGTCAATAAATCAAATTTGTTTTTATGTAGGGAATTTTCTTTTCTCAGATATTTAGGAAGATGGTTGGTTAAGGCTAACCATATTATATTTAGGACAGTTTTAAAATTAACTTGTGGAATTCAAGTTTTAAATGCTTTAAACATTAAAGGTCAAACAATATTTCTTTGCTTTTCAAACAAGTTAACATTAAAAATATATAATAAAAATATGGTTAAAATACCAATTCTTGTTTTTTTAATTTTTTTACAGATATTGAATGTTTTCTCAATAAGGATATCAAACTCTTTCATCAAACCTATTTGGATAACATTAACAAGGGTATAATTAATGACTCCTGCCACTGCTTATTATTTTCCGTGTTTTAGTTACAGTAGAATCTAATTTATTGAGACAAACTAGCAACAGGCACAACATTCTAGGGGAAATTACTCACGTTTCTCAAACCTTCTCAGCATCATAGGTAGCACCTTCTGCCATAACTTTCAAATGCCATGCCTGCCATTGACTATCTATCAAGACCATGACGATGTCTATTGCAATGTTGTATTTGCTGAAGGATAATAAAGATCTTATTTGTCTTACTTGTCTTGTCTTATTTATCACCAGGGTTCTTAAGATTTTTAGATCCATTAAATACTACCCTATCTCTGAGGTATAACTGATAACAAAGAGGTTCACTTAATAAAACTGATGAGATTATCCAAACTGCTTATTAGCTTAGTTCTTTTAGTGAGCAATCCTCCTCAACTGAAATAATGGTAAAGACTAAGTTGTTGCCTAACTTATCAGTTGGTAGAACAGACAACTTAAAAAGTTTCTTGTATGTGAGCATTTTGCATGGTAAATGTTAGATATAAATATATATATAAAGTATAATTACCATTTTGAAGACCTTGCCAGAGTTGAGTATGGTCTTTTTTCTGCATGTTAGATACGACTTGAGAACGGTGCTTCAAAACATCTGCTTCCTTTATGCAAGACATAAAGTAAGACTCGACCGCTTCCCTGTGAATCAATGGATTAAAATATTATGGTGTTAATTTGAGTGGTTTAATATCAGTCAGACAAAAGCATAAATCTAAATATACAAGGGCTATTTTTAAATTAAGCTCCGCTCAAAAATACTAAAATTCTCACCATTTGTAGAATTGTTGTATTATATGCATATTATAAAGTGTTCTTTCAACTATACTTTGACATAACCACTATGAAATTTGGGGCACTTACTCAACCAAGGCACAAGGTTTCCTATACTATTGCATGTCATACCGCCGCCAGTGTCCATAACAAAAAACGGGCGCAACTCATTCTATAACCTGCCTTAGTTTGCAAAACATTGGAGTTTGCAACCTCTTAAAGTTAAAGATATAATTCCAATCTGCTTAGCTAAACAAGGGTCTAGAGATGGTCAACAATTATTTTGTTAAGTTATTAGGGCTATTGTTGAGCCGGCGGAAATATTACATGTATAGGATATTTGGTTTCGGAGAGAATTGTTAAACATACTGTCGGTTTCATAACGAGTCAGGTTACCCAATGGTGTATGATTTGCACATGTGTATTTACTCCTCTACAAGCTTTACAACAATGGAAGTTAATTTCTGAACAGCCCTGTACAAAGACCACCCTATTTGACAGATGACACTTTGCTAATTTTAACAACAAGGAAAGGGTAAACAAATTATTTAAAGCAATGACAAGAACATGGCTTATTAGTTTCCCAGGTCCTTAATCCGAAGATTGGCCAGGGCCTCTATAACTGAAAACAGAGTAATACCCAACCACTCATTACAAACGAGTAGGCTAGATAAAGTTCACCGTGTTAAAGTTATTAAGTTTGGCTTCAAGAGGGTCAATCTTTGAGTTGTACAGTCTTTGCTCTTTAAATGTAAATACCCTATGCGAAGAGAAATACCCAATGCAAAGAAAATACCCTAATAAATACCCTAATATTCAACTTATCTAGGCTATAATTTGTTAAAGCTTGAGTGTTATGAAGACGTCACAAGGGTTTGAACAAAATAAATTTATCAAAATCTTATTTTACTTATCTACAGAAAATCTCACAAACCTTGACAAACAATGAATGAGTTCATCTTCAGGAAACTTTTCAAAATGGACAGTAATATTCCAGGGCAGTTGTATCTCTAACTTGTTCATATCAAACAGTAATCCAATAGGATAGTGCCTGAAAAAAAAATGTTTTAAATCTTCCTAGTGTTTGAAATAGGTTAAAACAGCTCAGGTATATATCCCAATGTCATGAGATGGAATAGGGACCCAAAAAAAACTAGATTAATTACCAAAGTAATTATCATCGAGCATCTACTGAAAAAAGCTTTGTTTTCCAGGATACTTTCAATAAATTTCTGAAACTAACTTTCATTTTGGGTTTAAATTATATGGAATCTTGTTGTATGACTTAATTCCTGTACTAGCTGTGTACCCGTCCTTCGCCACGGAGAAAATATTATAGTACCATGACTTTAAAGTCTTTTGTACAAGGGCAGGCTGTTGCTCGGTCGGGTACTGGCAACAAACTACTGATTCCGTGATACACCTGTTCCTGCATTTTGCAAGCGGGCTTAAAGTTTCCTAGCTGACATACCTGTTCTTCACAGGGTTGTGTTTAATGTTATAGTGTGGCGATATAGTTTGTTATGTTTGCCTGTTAGTTACTTACTCAAACTGTGAAGTACACTTAGACAGAAGACTTAACTATCCAGAAAATTCCGCAATAATATTTCAAACTCTGGTAGCTATCAGACAAAAATGGTACCTGCCTTCCAAAATTATGAATCAGTTCTGTTTGGTCAGTTTACATTACATCCATAAATATACATTTTAGAGTGGTAATTTGGCTATTTTAATTCCTTTAACATTCAAAATGTTGATAAAAGCCCTCTCTGTCAAAATATTAGAATATAGCTAATAAAGAAATTGACGATAAAAAAAATTACTTAGTTCTAAAACTTTAAAGTGTCTCTTCATGAGAGCCTTTTTGAAATTTACTTATAAACTCGTTATATGGTTCAACCTACAAGGTGTTGAAGATTTTTTCCAGAATTTTTTAAGGTTACATTTTTTGGATAGTGACTATTTTTTACGCAATGTTTTACAACTATTACTTACTTTATATATTGTAAGTCAGGTATTGTTGTAGATTTTGTTAGGTTACCCATTTTAGTTTATTTTAAAGTTAAAATATTTACTACTAGTATATACCTAAAGAAGAAAGTGTGAACATTGTTAAACTCAATTGTATTGTTTTTCTTATTTATTATTTAACACTACTCGATGTATCACTCGATGTATGTATTGGTCGTTTGACCGTTGGAAGAATAAAATAAATATACCGACAATAAAATGTACACACTAAAACTATTTACCATTTCAGAGGTTGCCCATTAAAGTCCAGCCACATTTCTGAATCATGTTTTTCTTCATCAAAGTGCTTCAGGTAATACTTTCGTACCTAGAAATATGCAATAAGTTGAAATTCTTTACTGCATCAAGTAATTAAATTGTATGCATTTTATGGGTAGAACACAACAAGTAAACACACATTAAAAACTAAGAAGTTTTGTTCAGTCTATGCCAAGCACTGTTAATTTAAAATGTATGGAAATGATTAATTGAATTGAATACAAATGATCAAAAAGTTTACATCTAACCCTTTCTGTGTGGGGTTTTCAAGGGCCGGAACGAGCGAGTTTTACTACATATTTGTTATGTAGGTAGATATTGTGTAAAAGCAGCACAGTATAAAGCAATATTTTTCTTCTTTTTACGCTTGCCGCGTATGTGTTGAGGATACTGCCCGGAGTACAGCATGCTCGGAATACTTGAGTGGACCGCCCATTGCAAGCATTATTTGTTTTTACGCACCCCTAGTTTCAAGCTATATATTTATTAATAAAACTGCAATAATTATATATAATAAGTCAAATGTTTAGGAACGTCACTTGAAAAAGTTTATGTTGTTTGGGTCTGGGAGGTTACTTACTTACCCTGGACAAAAGACTGAGTTTTTTCAAAGAAAAGCACTGAGCAGATAAAATTTGTATTTACATGACATTTTAAACAAATTTTTGATAAAAGTGAACCACCTTCACTTCTAAAAAGGGTTGGATAAAAAGCTATAAAAAGGAAAAAATAAATATAAATACAAAATATCTTGTGTCTTAATCAACTACAAATGTATTTAGACACTGCTACCAAACTTCAAAAAATAACAAAATGGAACTTTCAATTCTTGTTTATATAATGCATTGAAATTCCACCAATAATATTTACCGTAGTTTTAAACATGCAGCTTTAATGTTTTCAAGATAGCTTACTATGCCTTGAATGTTTCATTTCAATGAGTGAAATATTGGACTGGTTAAAGGCTTTAAACCCACTTACTACTTTTCTAGGCAACGTTGATCCATACATTTTGGAGAAAATGTCATGTGATATTTCATGTAAAGTGTGTAATTAAAAGATATTATATTGCAGACATTTTATTTTGATTAGTCTGGTATCTTTATTACTACTATTGAGTGTTGTAAAACCGCCAACTTAAGCTCAGAGCAAGCAAGAAGTACTTGACTCCGCAAGACATTTTGAAACACATACATAATTTTATATAACTATTATCGAGCATCACATGTTTGATAGATTGAAAAAAAGAGTTCCTATAGCTTTTAAACGCTTAAAGTTTTATTTATTTTTTGCAAGAAGGAAGCTTGAGCTCAGTAAATATCATATTAACCGATCATATTTTCTGAAAGACAATTAAATTTGACTTTCACCTGGTGTCTTCAAAACTGACATAAATGGTATGCTGATGCATAAAGATATGCTATGTAAATAGTTTATTTTTAGTATCTTTTTTAACGCAATCTATCCAGTTATGACTGGTCAACGATCAAGCGATGGTAAAGGTACATACAGGATGGTACATAAATGGTATACAGAATACATAATAATTTCAAGACACCTAAGCCTATCACTTCACAGATAGCTTCTTTAGTAGGGTTGGCATACGTCCCGGTTTTCTGGGACTGTCACCGATTTCGTCATCAATGTCCCAGTGTCCCGAAAAAGTTCTTCGGGACCATGGCATTGTCCCGGTTTTAAAAATTATGTGAATATGTTCGAGAAGTACGGAATTTTCTCTCGATTTCAGGGAAATGTTCACAATTTGAATGTGGAAAGGGTGTTTTCATTGATGTAAACCCAGTGGACTGATGAATGCCACCGGCTTTCAGTTGAAACTTTATAAAATATATTGATTTGCCAATATAATTTTGAGAAAACTTGTATAGAGTTTCATAGCTATGTTCAAGGCCAGCCAGATCTTCTCAAAGCTGCCAAATCCTCGAGAAATATGAATGGTACTAATAGGCTCATCTACTTTCAGTACTTGGATTTGTTAAGAATTATTCTGGATATGTTTTTTTTGGTGTTCAATTGATTGTCAACATGTGTATAAATAATAAGTAATAAAACACTTGATTTCGTTATCAGTTGAAACTTTCTTTCATTTTACCTAATAGTTTTCCATAAAATAGTCATTGAAAACCAATAATATTGATGGTTTGGTCAAACTAAGCTTAAACCCATATTGTTCGAATTTCAAAATAAAAATTATACTGAGGGCGTATAGGCCTACAGGACCACTTTAGTTGTTCCCTTCTTTTTTCCTTATAGTACTTACACATTTTGTAGGGGTCTCGGTTTACTACACTAGAAATATGGCAACCCTATTCTTTAGAATAGTCCCTGGTCAGATTACTTTGTATTAGGAACACTTAAATAAAAGTAGGATCGTGGTAAATCAGTAGTTCAGATCCTTACGTGTAGTTTGTGCATTTTTGAATTAACAAAAGTAAGTTCAAAGTGTAATTTGGTTTTTCATTCAGTGTTCAGTTATATTATAATTTATACACACGCAAAAACCAATTGGCATTTCAATACATGTTTATGGTAAGTCAACATTTGCACAAATCATGTCTATGGTGTGGTTGATGTTTACTTTATCTTAGATGCCGGATGGTGTTATGGTTAGCACAAGCACCCGGCAAATGAGGGATCTGGGTTTGAGTCTCTGTTCTATCCAGCACAAAATAATATTGTCTTCAAATGTCTATAGTAATAAATTAGCTTTTTACCGTTTATAAAAATTAAGATCTAAAAAAGATACTTCACTCAATTTGAGCTTGATGGTAAATGTCACTATACATATTATTTGTTATTATTTTGATGTTTCGGTTAAGTTTATCTTATATTTAAATACCTAATTTTGAAATATCTTTGCATCGTATATGGAGTTATATTGTAATGTAAATGGGTATTGTATTTAGCGTGGTTAATTTATTTATTTATTCACGGTTTACACCAATTCACAGTACTTTTACATGCTTTGATATGAATACATAATATGAAAAATAAATTACTAGTATGTGGTAGAAAGGACTTAAAGGTCCCAGCTTCGCCACGTAAATAAAGAATTTCATTTTGGTTAGTTGGCATCTCTTGACCTCGCTTCCTCTTACTTAGCCCTACTCTTTTTCCCAATCCTGACTTTCTTTTATTATAGTGGCATTTATAAATATTCATACAAATATTCATTTAAAAATAACTTATAAATGAATAAATTATTGCCTTAAGAATTATCAACTCATTGACAAATTTTAAAATGCAGCTCATGGCCAAGTCATAAAATATACATTTAAGAGTGATTTGTCTTTCACTAAATATAAGGGTGACCAACTCTAACCTTGACAGCACTCTATATAGACTGATGCTTTTATACTGTTGTAAAATCTGTGTCTTTGGTACGAGTTGGCTTAGCTCTGAAGTCTCAGACATGAGAGGTGTGCCAACACTCGAGGGTTCTTTCCCCAAGAAGTGGCTTCTTAATTTATTTGCTCAACCGTGAAAGTCTGCCTAAGCTTATAGAATTACAATAATGTTTCAAGATATCTGTTAATTTTCAGATCAAATGGTGACTTTTTAACAAGAGACTCATTAAGTTTCCAATTAATTGTAAGTGAATAATAGAAAACCAGCATGTTGAAATTATTTGGCAGAAGACTATGGAAAGACTCATGCGGATCAGGTATGTATTTTGTTATGATTTCCTGTGATTTATAATTTTTGGTCATTATTTCAAGTACCAGCAAATCTGGTTTACCAAAAGTGCCCTTTCAGAGGGAAAGGGGCATTTCCTTCAAAAAATTGGAATTTATGTTGTTATGGATTTATTATAAGTGAATTTCATGAAATTTATTCACTCTTTTTTATTAATAATACATTTTTGTTTCAGTTTGGAAATTATCTTCAAACTTATATTCTACTACAATTCCTAAAGAAGCAAAAGAGTTGAGTTTTATGTTAGATAGTAATTCTTCACCAGAGCTGTTGGGGCAACCGACTTCACTGACACACCCTCACCTCCTTGAGTCTGGCGAGGTAGGCTAATTAAGAGACTTAACGATCTTAAACCTCTTGTTCAAATGACATTCATGTTTAACAATTCTGATATGGTGACGTGACAAAATATTTTCAACTAGTTTTCTAGATAGTGTAAATGTTTTTTTCAACACTTAGTGTCCAACAATAAAAGTTCATTACATTAATAAAGTTGCATTTTATTAAAGTTCATTAATAAAATTGAAACTATTTATTTATATTATAAAGTAAGGTAACTTTTGTAACTATGTCACGATTATAATCTTGTGAATGTAACCATTCTAGGTCTTGCCAGGAATTAAAAAACATGAGTTCGTTGAGCGAAGAAATCGTTTTATATGCAATATTTTGGAAACCAATCCAAAAAATAATCACATTGTTATCATACCTTCTGCTACCAAAGTGTACATGTCAGAAAAAATACCTTATGTGTTTAGACAGAACACAGATTTTTTATATCTGACTGGATGTTTGGAACCTGACTGTGCTCTAATAATGACTGCCTCTGGTTCAAATATTTTGTCAACTATGTTTGTGAGGAAAAAAGATAAACATGCAGAAAAATGGGACGGACCTCGAACAGGCAAGCCATTTATACTATTATTACAGTTGTATGTACTTATTTAATCCTGAAATCAACATACACACTGTGATTTGCCACTTACAATTATAAAAATGTGGAAAACCCTTCAGGGTCTTAAACCGTTATAGTAACGTGCGGCTAGTGTGCCCACATAGGACGGCGTCAGTTACAGTAACGCGCCGGGTCCGCCGAGTAGATGCTGCTTTCTAGCGGCACCTAGCAGAGAACATCGAAACTACCACTCCACCCTCCTTAACTCCAACTCACATGTGAATTTGACTGCCCACAGAAAACAGATCGGTGGTCTAGTGGTTATAATGACGAACAGTTGGCCCCTATCTGTTACAGCGTGGGTTTGATTCCCACCTTGGCGCGCTCTGGTACGGTGCAATGCTAGTCACTGAATCACTCCGGGCGCAGGGGTCACAACGACCCGCTGAGGATCACTGAAGAGAAAATGGCTCATCAAATCCAGTGATGCAATGAGTGGCACTTTTTGAGCTTAGCGGTAGCTAAATCAGCAGAGGAGTGGTTCTATGACTGGTAATGCACCGTACCAGAGAGGAGCAGTTTTGATGAAATCTATGTGCTGAAAGGATTCTTCAAATGAACGTTAACGTTTCAACTGAACACTGATTTTCCCAACAAACTTTGTTTGTATGCGATGCATTAAAGATGATGTAATAAAGATATTTTGAAAGGCTTAGTTAGGGGTGTCATGAAGCTCCAGCCAATCTGGCATTTCAAGGCTTAGGGCCTGGTCAGGTGAGGGTTGAAACATTTTCATGTTTTAAGAAATTAAGTGGATTAAATACTTTCAACATTGTTTTCTGTCTTATGTGTTGTGTATGCACATACATTTTGATAAAATATTATATGTTATTTTTTCAGGTATCGAAGGAGCAGTTCAACTATTTGGTGTGGACCAAGCCCTTCCTTTTACTGACTTTCATAAGTTTCTTCACTCCTACAGTAAAACTATTGACAATTTTACCTTGTGGTACGATTTTATGTCAAGTATACATCCTGAAATACATTCAGTCATGAAGAATTTTACTGCTTCTTCAACAAACAAAGTAAACCAATAACTTTATTGCAGTTTAATCTTTTAGGTGTTGATAAACACAATACAAGAAATGGAATGAAAAAAAAACTTAGTGTATTTGTTAACAATGATTACGTTTTCAATTATGTATTGAAAATTTGGTTACCCAATAATAAATTAACTGTTATATTGTTGGTTCTAATTACACTTATTGATTGTTCTTGTTGGTTCTAAATGGGTTATGGCATTTAACAACTAAAGACAACGTTAAGAACAATTATTATGCAGAAAAGTTGTACAGTAAAGATGAAAAACTCAGGTTAGCAGTAGTTGAGCATAACGCGGCAAAAGCGGGAGACCGGTTCAAATCGGTTAGGTCCAAATGTTTTTTTGTCTTCAAATTTATTTATTAATATATATATATATATAATTATATATTTTATGTGATGATTTGTCACAGAGAAAGGAAAGGTATAACAACATCTTGTACTTTGTAATTCATGAGTTACTGTACATTATCAAGAGGCAAAAAAATAGAGAACTGTTTATATATTTTTGTCGATATAGTATTGAAGGTGGTTCATTCATTAGTGAAAGCTGATTGGCAACACATCTTCTTTTCTAATAAAAATATTTTTAATTTTAAAAACTATTGCATTTAAAATTATAAACAGTTTTATTTTTATTAGAAAAGAAGGTGAGCTGCCAATTAGCTTTCAATAATATATGTACATAACTATAAATTTTGTTTTAAACATGCAAATCAATACAAAAAAAACCAAGGATTTTTTAGATTAATAATTTATTTAGATGATGGGAAAGGGGATAATGGCCTGCGTAAATTTAAAAAAATATACATTTAAAAGTTAACTTTACTAAACATTTATGTTATTTTTAATGCAAACAAAATTAGTAGGATGTGTGATAGCATGGTTGTTGTACTCAAAGCCTTTTATTACCTGTAACAGAACTCATCAGATCATCTACCATGACTGTCATAATATATACTGAAAGGTCTCAAGCATTTGAAGTTGCATTTTTTGTACTTGTGCCGATTATTTTCTTTTTGTTGAATGTTTGAACTCATTTACCTAAAAGGTCTACCTTCAAGTTTTGTATGTTTCAGTCAGTTGAGTCGCCTAAACCTATCATTCATCGACAGAGGCTTGATAAAATCGCAATGTGAACAAAAGTTGATGGCAAAGACGTGTGAGATAGCGAGCAAGTCGATGGTGAACACTATGTCGGCCACGACTCCTGGTGTGACGGAGCACATGTTGTTTGCCAAGATGGATTACGAGTGTCGTGTGCAAGGTGCAGAGTTCCTCGCCTATCCACCCGTCGTGGCTGCTGGCAACAACGCTAACACTATACATTACATCAACAACTCACAGAAGACTGAACATGGTGATATGGTACTGATGGACGCTGGTGAGTGCAAGGGATAGTGAGTTCTCATCATTTTTCATTTTTAATATAAGTTTTGATGGGGAGGAAGGGCGTAATGCTCAAAGATTTCAGAAACAAAAAAAAAGGTATTTTTGCCTGTTTCTATTTCCCTGTGTATAGCAGCAATAACTTTGTATTGTAATAAACAAGGGAAAGCTTATTAATAATAATTAACTATCATATGTCATTTTAATACACATATGATTTAAAGACAGTACTCAAACATCTTCCCTTTTTAGTTAGTCGCTCTGGAAACGCTTCACAGGTTTGACTAATCTTCCTGATCTGGTTCTGAGTTCCATACCCGTTGTACATTTGTCTGTACCACTTGAGATCTGCTTTTTCCCTTTGGGAGCGTAGGTTCGGGTCCTACCGACTGTGCCATGATGTAAAGTTCAAATAAAAGATAGGAAAAGGATTTTAGAGAGAATTATATTATTAACAAAAGTTAGTGTTTTTAAATCATTTCATCTTAAACATAACATAAACAAATGAAACTTATTTTCAATAATAATTAACTATCATATGTCATTTTAATACACATATGATTTAAAGACAGTACTCAAACAGTAAGTACTTGAAAAAATCCTTGCTATAAGATCAATCTGAGTGAGGATAATCATGATAGTTTATCATTGTTAAATGTTTTTGAGCCATAAGTAAACTAACTGTGATCTGGCACATGGTGCTCTTTGATGACCAGTCATGCATCATAGAAGTTGTCAAGACAATTAAAAAACTTACTATTGACTCTTGAATTTACTCGAGTAAGTAATATCAAGGTTAACTGTATACCAGATCCTCAGCCTGTTTCCAAAGTCCCTTAGTTATGTTTACACCACATCTGCTATAACTTTGCATCTGGGATTTGTTCGACATGGCAACATCACTCTTTATTTGTTTAAACTATCTCTAGTACTATTAATACTTTTTCTATTAACTACAGTAAATCCTACAAGATCCCTTTTTTGCTCCTAACCTGCAGTTTTTTGTTGGCCGATCAAAGATAATTTTAGATGGAAAAATCAAAAACAATTAACTTAATCAGCTAAGTACTTTGAACAGACTTTATGTTAATAACAATAATTCTCAGTTGAGGCCTTGTAGGACCACACAACTGGTCAGGGTTTGAAATGGGATGAGTGGTAAGTTCACTGTAATTTTAATACCATTTTCATTCCAGTGTTTGTACCAGGATGCGCTACTAGGTGAAGCTCCTCACTTGGCTCACGCAGTTGTGTGGACTGAAAGGGTAAACTTAAGGTACAAAAACCAAACACCTAGAGCGAGATTTGAAACCCAAATTCAAGCTCTGGTATCCAGTGGCATAACCATTAAACCCATTTTATGTTACTTTTGCAAAATATTATTACCGTAATAGAAAAAAATGTCCCAGTAGATATCACTTCTCGGAGATCTCAGTCGAGCTCACTGCACTCATGATCGTTTCTGGTTTAGATATAAGTCACTTAATGGGACAGATTTGCAGTGTAAAATCTTTTTTACATAGATTTTTACATATGTTAAAACACTTAACAGGTTTGCAACCTTTTTCGAATGCGTGTTGTAACATAAACAATTTTGATCGGCCTTCTAATATCTTGGCAAATTGAAATTCACAAAATTTAGATGAATTTTCCCATCTAAAGTAATTGATCTTGTTTTGATATTTGATTTATTCAAGAGGTACAAGATTGTTAAACAGGGTTGCCATTTTCATTTATACATCGACAAAGTAAGACACAAAGTTATAGCAGCTCTAGTGTAGAAGGACTGAGGTGTGACTGACACTATTTCTGTTGGCAGGTTGCAGCGTGAGTGGCTATTGCAGTGACTTGACTCGCACGTGGCCGGTTGACAAGAGGTTCACAGAGCCCCAGCGTGTGCTCTACGACATTGTGCTTGAGACACAGGCAGAACTTATATCTCTGTGTCACCCTCAACACACGCTCGATCAACTGTTCGATGCCATGTGCCAGATACTGGGAGAGAAACTGGTCCAAGCTGGAGTTTTCAAGAAATCCACAAATAAGGATCACCCATCAAAGGTATAGCACAGTTAATTTACCCATCCAACCTTGTAAAACATCCAAGGACTATCAAACACATAATAAATTTAGTCACAAAAAATTAAGTATTTTGCATCATCTTTTACAACAATGCTCCCAACATTGAGTTCTTTACAATGTACCTAGGATGATTGTACCTCACTGGCACTACTAAAGCCAAGACTCAATACTGGATTGGATCAACTTGCATTGAACTAAATGGCAGTTATTAATAAATAGGTTTAAATATAGTATATCTATACTGCAATGTTTGATTAGAACATTTAGCTAATCACTGTTGTTAACAGTTAGCGTACGACCTGTGCCCTCACCACGCCAGTCACTACCTGGGCATGGACGTTCACGACACTGGCTCTGTGTCCAGAAGTATCCTCATGCAACCTGGGATGGTCATCACAGTTGAACCAGGTATGGTTTCAGTTTATTCATCCCCACCATTCACAGTCACTCCATGAAGCTATAGTGTTAACCAACACAAGGAATTCAAGACCTATGGGAGTCAATATGCCACAGGCAAACAAATCTATCAATTTTATTCTACTAATTCATACTTTTTTGCTCATCATGTGTACAACAAACTACCAGCAGAACTAAAAGTCACCTGCATTATTAGGTACCTGAGTTCATTAATCCTAAGCTGATAAATGATAATCAATCTATGGCTATTTCAAGTTAACATACACACGGTCAATGATTATTCAAATTACTTATACCTTTGATTCAAGATTTAATATCCAAAATATATAAGTATAGCTTTGCAAATACCCTATCAATATATTGTTCAATTCAAATTTTAGATAAATAACTAGAAACCTATATTGCACAGCCAAAATTGCATATATTTTAATACAGACTGACAGTTCTCCCTCACACAGGTAGTTTTGCCCATGAGTGAGGATATTTCCTCATATTTCCTAGCACTAGTTGTACAATGAAGGTTGAAACTCCTTCCTGGTATTCCTTCTCCCTTTCTTAACTTCTTATTTATATTTTGTATGATTTGTGTGCTTTGTTTAGTTTTTGGAATGATCAACCAGCTTTATATTAAATTGATTTTTTAGGGTTGTATGTGAACAAAATGAACCCAGACGTACACGAGGAGTTTAAAGGTCAAGGAATTAGGATAGAAGACAACATTCTATTAACTGATTCAAATCCAATAGTTCTGACTGCTTCTTGCCCTAAAGATCCTGAAGTTATTCAAAATCTGGTTGGATCCAAATGTGGATTTTAAATTAACTATATGTTGAGAGATAGTTGTGTAAATAAAAATTTAAATATGTAATAAAATAAATTCAGAATTTGTATTTTTTCAATCCTTTGTTTGAATCTTATCTAAAATTCCAATACAAATCTAGATTTGCGTTTCAAAGAATGACATTGCTTTTTAAGGCTGGGAGCTGACCTATTTTACCAGACTCTTGCATACTGCGGTATTTCCTGCTATAAATGTTGGTAAAGAGTGTATAACTTGCTGGGTTCTGCACAACTACCAAGCCTTTCTTGTCTCCATTTGCTGCTCCACGCCCAAACCACAAAGAAATTATCCAATAATTAATTTGTTCTATGAATTCTACAAACCTGTGTCTATGAACTGACATAAAATTTTCCTAACAATTTCAATGTTTGTACATATGTATATATAAAGGAAATAAATCATTTATTCATTCATATTTTGATTTCCAATAGATTAACATAACTTATTATTTTGAAAGTATGGAAATTTAATATATCTGCTTGAAAAAAAGTAATGTGGGAAAATAGAAATTTTAATTATGATCTGATTTCTTTAGTCAAATCAGTTTTCAGATGGAATAGGAAACGGTTGCTACCTAAATCAGCACTTAAACATGCCATAGCTTGCTCAATAGATGTATTAAAAAACAGATTAATATTTTACAGTTAACAAATTACTTTTGTGCATTAAAAGTTCTCAATGAGATTTGAAGGAACGTGGCGGGACGCCATGTCAAGAAAACAACTGCAGCTTTGAAGTGTGTATCTTTACTGGATGTGACAAGTTGTGTTTTTCAAAGACTTCCTGCCTAAACTACTGGACAGATGACAAACCGTCGTCAGGCACACAATTATTTGGCTCCAAGGAGAATAGAACAAAGTGTTTTATTAACGAGGAGAATTTATTTTGGTGTTTCATAATATAAATCTGCATTGCTTTACAAAGCCAACAGATGGATATTTTCAAAGACTGCATCCTTGACCACTATGTTTATACATCCTGAGGATGTAACAACCTTTAACACAATTTTTGAATATTGAAGGAGGTAATCTGCTACAGCTAGTTAGTGATTTC
The DNA here is from genome assembly GCA_018831715.1 of Matsumurasca onukii. NCBI lineage: Eukaryota > Metazoa > Arthropoda > Insecta > Hemiptera > Cicadellidae > Matsumurasca > Matsumurasca onukii. Next base: position 7,051,180 of record CM032066.1, on the reverse strand, counting down.
ATTGCAAACTAGCTGAAAGTACCCGCGCTTCGCCTTGGGGCTTTATTAACATATTTTGAGAAAATTGGCTGCAAATTTAAAGTACACAAAAATAGTTTTGTATATATATCCTTAGAAAAACCATTTAGTTTGCCTGTTAATTCACCATCTTCTCTTTATAAGTGTTGGCGACCTTGTGAGAGTCATAGTTACTTCCTCATATGCTTTTAGAGGGCTTTGGTTTTGTGCAATTTATTTTGAGGATGTTATATGGACTTCAAATGTAGCTAAAGACACACTGCACGATTAGCGTAACCCTCAAACAAATAAATTATGATTTCCGGTTTCAGGACCTATTTGAAGTTAATTACCTTCTTTGTAGCCTGGACCCTCACCGCCAGTGGTCAAGAGTCGGTGCCGCTACTCCCATAAACAATAATGTGTCCCCATCCCCCGCGTTGCCCCTCAATGAATATAAAGTTTGTCCCATGTAAAGTGTAAATAAACAGTGTTGTGTGTATATAAAGAGTTATAGTGTTAGTTTACCTAGTTTAGTGTTAAGCTCTGAAGATGATTTTATTAGACCAAACGATCGTCAGCACCACATCTAGTAGCTAAGTTTCATTAGGATCTCCAGGCTACAAAGAAGGTAATTAACCTCAAACAAAGTTTCATTGCAATAGTTGTAGCCGATTTTAACTTATAAGCCGTCCAAAATTCCTTAAAAACATTTTTGGAGTCCACTTTGGTCCCTTGCCATTTATTGTGTGGATGTTGTATTGATACAAAACATAGGTAAAGACTGTATAATAAGCTGAACCCTTTAAAGAAGTTTTACCGTTATAGCTTTAGCCGACTTTGGGTTATAAGCAGTCCATTATGCCTTAAAAACGTTATAGACAGACAGAAATTTTTTGACGCCAGTTTCAGTCTTTGCAAAGTATATAAACCCCAAAACCGATGGATTCATTGCAATGTACAGACAAAATCTTATTTTATTTATATAACACTTAAACATAATCTTTATTGTCAATACAAAAATTTTTTTGTGACATTAAAAAAAATAGTAGCTAACAATAAAAAAATATAAAAGAAGTAAGGTAAATTCATTATTAAAGCTGAACAAAAATGTTTGCTGACCACCAAATAATAGTATTAACATAAATAGACAAATTGTTTACGGTTTTCTTGAAATTCACGTTACAGTATTGGGCTTATAAATTTTCATATGTAATGAGATCTTATCAATAACAACCATCTTGAAAATATTAAATTGTCAAACCGTTAATAGCTGTTTTTCGTGATTGAGGAACGAACACACCTCTCTGGATCATGGCGTTAGTTTAAGCGGTCATGGCGATTGGTATGCTTGCGTGACTCTAGACTCATCACTGCGGTGGCGCGGGTTCAATCTTACCACTTACATTTGTAATGTGACTATCTGGTGACGCTAGGTAAAGGTTGAGGGTTAGTGTTAGAGGACTTTGTAGTCTTAACTTCGCCTCGTTAGACAAGACAAACTTTACCTTTTTGCCATCTCATTTTTATATATTAGTAAGGATAAATGTTGGCTACCTTGTAAGAGTCATAGTTACTCCCGCCTATAACTGCTATCTTGAAAATATAAGCCAAGATAGTAATATTGACAGGATATCACTGTGATTTCACAACCTTTTAAATGGAGGGCTTGTTTGGCAGTCTTTTTACCACAAAGTGGTTTGTGAGAAGACAGAAATTGTTGGTAAGAAATTGAATCAAACCAAAATATTAGTAATATATAATATATTTGTTAATATCAATATAAATGTAAATTTAAGAAACATCATATAGCATTCTTGACCTATATCTAATATTTTATCTCTTCAAGAGACATATAAATGAGATTTTCCCTCTAGTAACTATTGAGCAATAACACATTCCTTGCCCTTCAATGGAATGATTTAGGAATGTATAGTAACAGTTTTGTGTCAGGTCTTATTAAAGGCAAACTTGTTTTAGTTTTTACATTGTGTTGAGTTATATTAGTTCTAAAAAGGTTTGAAAACTACATTTCAATTTGCAAGGCAAATAATTTCTGACGTTGAAAGATATTGTCAAACTGTAACAATATTCAAACTGAATTTGGCCTCATCCAATAGTTAAAACAAGTTGTAAGTCTTATTTTGTGGGTATAATGTTATAACTGGTTCAGGGCATTCGAACATCTTAGCAGACTTAATTAATTAGTTAACATGGTGTTGTAATCATAAAACTGACAACAATTTGACACAGAAATGTACATCAAGTAAAGTAGGCTAAGTAAAGTGAATTTTCCATCCAATGATAAATGCCAGGAACAGGTCAGTTTGTTGAATTGGCTAAGTCATTTAACAAATGACCATGAAGTATGATACAAGTGAAAATTATTTAGCATCAGACGCTAGCAGTCAGGTCGGTATGTTTGTTGTCTTGCAGGGACCAAAGGCCCATCGTGAGCCGAGGCAAGGTGCACTGAGACTATACAGTATACACTCTCGCTTGCACTTAGATACATAAAACCCCTTATGGCAAAGGCACCTGACTTGGAACCGTATGTTATGTGGTGGAACTGTTTTCATTAGGTTTTGGTTACTCTATTAGGTTTTTATTCTTTAACAAGTTTTTCTCAAAGCGTTAATCATAGGTACTCTCTCTTAATAAATAAAATTATAAAGAAAGTAGAAACACCTAAAATATTCTTACTACAATGGATTTTCTTTATCCTTCTCCTGCAATTACACTGTTTTTATTCCTGTCTTAACATTAATTATTATTAGTGAATATGTAATGCCAGTAGGGCTGGGGAATAAAACCAAAACCGCTAAAAAACCCTGCAAATCTAGTTCTTGTTGTCATTACAAGACTTGGGGAAGCCTTGCTGAGAGAAATGTATGAGAGTGCATCGGTACCTGCGCTAATTTCTCAGGTTTCATTGTGAAGAAAAGAACTAGACAAGACCTCTGCAAGTGTGTACTTGTACTGCTAGCAAGAGAGCTCACCGGTATTTTCAGATACAATCTGCTGTAATAATTTGTAAAATTTAGACCTTTTCCAATGAACACAAGATAGAAATGCACCTCCATCTAATCCTGATATAATATCTTACCAGTTCTCGTGACCAACCTTCTATAAAAGTACAAAATAGGGACAGATTATTATTTATTTTCTATCTAGCCTATAACTAAAATAACCTTGAGCATCCTATAACTCTTTGCAACTTTACAAACAATGTCATCTGACTCTAAAAATATTTTTCCTTGCTAGAAACGATATAAATACCTAGAGTCGCATTCATTTTGAACTTTGATTGTTAGTGCTGGGAAGGCACTGTTATTATTCATCCCTCAGCAATCTTGCCTTTGTTCAATTATAACAAATCACTCAAAACATAGCTTGAAGTATTGTTTTTTGAAAAGTTGCAAAGAGTTTACTTAATAACAAGAAAGATCTGCAATGGCACTGAGATTACCACTCCAACTCCTGAGGATAATTGCCGGTGAGACAAGCTGTGCAGTGGCCGATAGGCGTCTTCTCCTTCGCCACGATGTTGTGTTGCACTGCTTTCGTCAGTCCTTCCACTGACAAGTACGCTAAACTGTCCGCTCCTGTCAACATATTAACACACAGGTTAATAACATAATATTCCTGTCATCATTAGTTAATGGGTTACTAATGATGACTAGCATTACAATAGTAATAGTAAGTGTCAACTTTTGCGAGCCTCCCCTACAAAATTGGGACCAAGGAAAGTGCCAGTAGAATTAAGATTGAAAGGTGAAAAAAAAACGTAAATTGTAAATCAGTCGCCCTAGTAAGATAAATAAAGCTAGCAGACTTATTCCCTACGTTATCTCGTACTTTACGATGTTACTAAAAGGGGGTCACCAAAATTCTCAACCTAAAAATTTATCTTTCGGTCAGCGTTGAAAAGGTTGAGAACCCCCTGCTCTAAAGTAACAAACTTGTTACCTGTATGTTCAGCCAGTTCCAAAGTATCCAGTTTATTTGCAATAAGCTCTTCTCGAGTTGGAATATTGATGCCCATGTAGCAGGGGTACAACAAGGGAGGAGACGCGATTCTAATATGGACCTGGAACACAAAATCATAATAATAAACTTCGCACTACATTATAACAGATTAAAGAAGCAAAAGATTAATGCACTTTTGTCATGTAGTGGCTTTGACTACCATTTACAGAGTTTACGGTTTGAACTCAGAAAAGGACACCTCCACACTTTGTAATAGCCAAAGAAATCAGAAACATCTTTAATACATAATTACATACAGCCTGTTGCAAATTTTGGGCTCACAATGGGGATATCGTAAACTAGACAACTTTCATACATGGGTCAAAAATGAAAAAGGTGCAATCATTTAACCCCATTTGGAAAAGCCTTTCAAAAATTTGTTTGCACACTCCTTAATTAGCCATAATGAAAGATGTGTTTTACGTCAAATTAGGGGTGGACAAGACTCAAAAATCAGGAAATTCCAACAAAATAAAATCCTGAAAATGGGTGAAATCCCTAAAACAATATTTTTTCGGGCGGGAGGGATATTTTTTGGAATGAAAGGGATTTTTCAGAGAAATTTTGAAGCAATAGGGATTTTCTGGGGAGTGGATTTTTTCAGCAAACATGGGTGTTTAAAAGGAATTTTTGGCAGATCTTATAATTTGAAAGGATTTCTAAACAATCTCATTTTTTTATAATTTTACTCTGAGCAATGATCAGTTTTCTAAGTGAATTTGTATAAAAATTCCCCAATTAGTAAAAAAATAAATAAACTATTAATCCCGGCCGAAAATTTCCCGATTTCAAGCAAGAAAAATGATTCTTGCTCGATTTCCACTTGAAGAGAAAAATTCAATCCCGTTAACTACTACGTCAAATACTTCATTTTAGTCCTGCTCCTGTAAAATAAAAGGTATTTGAATGAAACAAACGGCATTTGTCTTGTGTTAGTCTACATTTTTAGAAAAATTAAGAACACTTTTTCAAAGCCAGTAAATGTCAAATTTTGGGGTAAAGTTGAGATTTTCTAATAGGGAGCTATACTTTTGTTTCATAATCTCATAGGAAATAATTTTCTGATTTCAACAATACCACACAAGACATACTTTGTATGAAGATTGGTTTAAGAGTACTAAAAACAAGAGTTTTTGTGGCACCCCCTCCCGTTCGAGGGGGGGTAAGGATGGGGTTATACAAATGCATCTTAACATATCGTAGACCAAAACCTTTTATCGTTAAGAATTATAGCTCCTTTACTCACTTTGTTCCAATCGTTTACCATTGCATTTTCCAGTTGCCTTTTAAGTTTAAACCTTACCTTCCCTTGAAAATAATAACTAAATGGTGTAATAGAAATAAAGTTATTACTGAACTTTAACTGTAAATGTGCATTTTGAACATTTCTTAATAAAACAATCGTGTTTTTAAAAAAAGTCTGAAAACTTAAAATTGGCAAGATTGTATTATCTTATTTAGAAAACAAGAAAGGAAAAATACCAGTGAATAGAATGTTTAAATGAATTTGGCCAATAAGTATAACGGAATAAACAGACTAACAGTCTCAAATTTATTTTAATATCACTTAAGTAAAATTTGAGTCTCTTGTTGATAGCAAAATGTTTTTTCAAACTAAGAATAACAAAAATTACCACGTTAGCTTCATTTCAGGAACATTGTGCAGATAATGGCACAATCTCACCTCCGTGCCCCCACTAGGGAGGCTGTAACCCCAAAAAACGCTTTGTTTTTAATACTTTTAGACCAATATTAAAACAAAGTATGTCTTGTATGGTATCACTGAAATCAGACAATTATTTCCTATAAGAATACGAGACAAAAAGCAGTGCTCCCTATAAAAAATCTCAACTTTACCCCGAAATTTGACATAAAAGAGCAGATTAAAACAAGACAAATGCCGTTTGTTTCATTAAAATACCTTTGGTTTGACAGGAGCCGGACTATATGAAATTTTTGATGCGAAACACATTTTTCATTACAGCTAATTAACACTATGAAGCCGAAGCCCGAGTCCTGCTTGGGCCGTCTATTGAAGTAGTTACCATGATTGCTACTAAAGCACTAGTGTTAGTTGCTACTAAAGTTCGGTTAATTCGTTATGTGCACTGCATGATTTTGTAAGATGAAAACTTGTTGTAGGCACAGTCTGTCAAAAAAAGAATTATTTGGGGAATCAATTATCTTACCTCTTTAGCCCCAGCATCTCTGAGCAGCTTGACAATGGGACCGATAGTATTGCCTCTCACTATAGAATCATCGATCAAGATCAACTTCTTGCCTTGTACGTTTTCTGACAAAGCTCCAAACTTCTTCGCCACTCCCAGTTTCCGTAACCTTGTGCTTGGTTGGATGAATGTCCTTCCTACGTATCTGTTTTTGCACAATACTTCCGCAAATGAAATCCCTGACTGAAAATTAAACATAATTTTATGAATAATTTAATCAAAGCACTAAAAGAATTGAATGGTTGACATAGAGCAAAAATATTGTCTTTCCTAAGTACGAGTTTTAAACTTATTTTAATGTTACCAACACATCCATATTACTTAAACTTTTTAATTGTATTATTTGTACAACCAAAGCAACTAACCATTAGTGTAAAAAGTCTTTTGAAATATAGATTTTTGATATGATGTTGTCAAGTGAATGCAATTTAGGACACAAACGGCTCTAACGGGAACTAAAACCCCATGTGGAGCCTGTGAGAACTGTGATTTGGCCTTAATGGTTTGTAATAATTAGTGATTAGCCATGTAGACCCCTAGATCAGATTGTGTGTTACCTCTCGAGAGAAGCCGTGAGCCGCAGCGGTGCCTGACTCAGGCACTGAGCTGACGATGTCAGCATCCACAAACGCCTCTCTTGCCAACTGCCGCCCACACTCCAACCTCACCGAGTACACCATCTGACCTAAACAGTTAATCTTCTTAATTACCACATTTTTCCATTATTCATAAACAAATTTACATGATCTAAAGTTAACTTTAAATACAACTTTGGTCCCCATAAAACATCCTTTTTATGCTTATAAGTTGTAATAGATTAAATTTGGTACCACATATAATTACATCTAGTTCATACCATCCTAACTAACAAGAATGTTTCGACAGGAGTTCAATGTTGTGATCATAGGTTACAAATTTAGTAGTCCTGGGCAGATCATGGGTTCGGACCACTTTTATTTTAAGCATTTGTAATCGTAGATTACACTACACCTAGATTAAGACACAAATCAAAACCCTTCAATAAAAAAATTGCATCACTGAAAATTTACATTAAGTATTGTAACAGATGTAATATGAATTTTCTTTTGTTTAGTTAAGTAGATAACTGCTTCACCTTTTTGAATTCAGACAAAGCCACTTACAAAAGAAAACATTCAAACATTCATATTTGAGTTTGTTAACAAAACATTTATTTTCTGTGTGTTAAACAAACATCCTATCCCTTCTACCTCTATTGCTTCCCAAGAAATATACCTAGTTACATAATATCTTATGTAATCCTAAATTTGCTAAATATTATTTCACTTCCTTAACTTGATAGCAACTAACCATCTAAAACACAATCTACTCATCAAACAGATTTTTCATTTCCTAAACTTACCTTCAAAAATAGAGTCAGATCTTGCAAAATATACATATTCGAATATGCAGAATGCAGGGAGAGCAGCGTGGGCCTATCAACAGTTGCAACAGTCTTCACTCCAGCATCGGAGAACTCAACAATCTCCCCAGGAGCCACCTCGCGGACGTAGCGAGCACCGATCGACAGGAACCCACAGGACTCAGATGACACTACCCATCCTTCTGGCTCGTTGTTGCCTAAAAAAATTTATATACAGAATCAGGTATGATTAATAGTATCTAGGATGATATATTTGTTTACCTTTTGAGGATGATATAGGTCTAAAGTGGCTCAGATTGTCTCAGTGATCATCTGATGATACCGCATCAACTCCCACCATCGTTTAGACATATCAGACCTGCGTGATTGATCACGTTAAGCCGTTGGTCCTTGTATTTCCATTGGTCATTGGGCTATAATTAGTGACCCATTCTAAGGAAGAGTGGCCTTAGTTTGTAACAAGACTACACATCATAACTCATTACCCACTCATCACACTCATCCTTCACTTTCGTATTTGCCTTAAAATACCCTCATGAGAGTGGTCGGCATCTCAAATAGTGATATAGTAATCTTCAATTTGTGCAAGAACTTCTACAAGTTATAAAACAATGTTATAACAAATTGTGATAAACTTGCAGCATCTAATGGTGGAATACTCATCTTCTTTATGCTAAGAATTAAAGACATTTTCAAATTAAAAGCTATATTTGACTTCTGGACTAAAGCATTTATTATATTTTAATCACAATAAAAACAATCATAAACATTAACACAAAACCATGACTATAAAATGAATACCACAAAGTTAATGGAGACACCGTCAAGAATACAAAACCAAGAGTTGAATGTATTTGGCATGGTTAAAGAAACAATATTAAAGCAGCCAGTTTTGAGTGAAAGTATTACAAATACTAAAGTGGCTTTTTGAACATTAGAAACAGACATTTTTCAATATCAGTTTTGGTCTTTCCGAGGTTGAACAAGTAAGGTACTACACAAAAATACTCTATTCCAAACAATGTACAGACAAAATTCTGATTAGATTAAAATTGACTAGTACAAACCATTAGATTTGCCGTTTAGTGGGACGATTTTGCCGATACAAAGAGGTCTATTGCCGAAGCAATCTCTGACAGCATATATCTTGTCATGCAACATTAGAACCAAGGAGTAGGAGAGAGGAGCGAGTTGCATGACATGTTGTATCCGGGCGGGCCAGTCCGGGCCGTTCACTTCACCCTCGGGCGGGTTGAGACACAGGGCTTGTGTGATCAACTCACTGTCCGAGTGTGTCGACAAACCAACACCACGAGACAGCACCTGTGGCAGTAATAGTTCAACATTGTAGCTTTTAATATTTACAGATGCACAGTGAATAAACAGATCAATAAAACATTGTTTACAGCTTGCAAATATATTTTAACTACACCCTCAGACTACAACTCACTCATGTAGAAATCGAGATATACAACACCACAATAGTTATGACACAATTTATTGTTGAAAACTACAGATTTACTTCAGAAATAATGAATAAGTGCATAGCCACACATTCTAGCGGTGACTGTACAAACTACTACCAAATAGACCCGAGTACAGAACAGTGTTACCGAGGTCGGAAGCGCTCCGTGCTTGATATCCTGGCCCTGTGCAGGACGGAGCACTACTGTGCTACAAGGCTAAGGGATTAGTGAACTGACCGTAAATGAGTAATTGATTAAACAGAACTACCATTTCTCTGAGTGAGTTTGCATTGACGATTTCTCCGTTGAGAGCGACTGCGAGAACACCGTGAGCTGTGTGTACTACAAAGGGTTGACAGTTTACTTCATCCGACGCAGCACTGGTAGAATACCTGGTGTGACCGATCCCCATGTTTCCTAGTTGACAACTTGGATTAGTGTTAGCAAAATCAAAGTGTGTACCACAATTTCCAATTATCTTTCTTCTTTGAGTTTTCCAAATTGAATTTTAAAACCAATCATTTACCAACACAATTACTGATTGAGTTTTTCAGGTTCCCACCTATTCCTCATATTTTCTTTCCCATCACCATTACCTGTTTTTAACACAAAATATTTTTTTAAATATACATCAATCAATTTTTGAACAAATACATTTTGTAATGTCTTGCAAAAATAGATCCGGTTAAACAATATATATTTATAACGAAATACCTAGTAATCGGTCTGAAAGATACTGCAAATTGTTTGAACAAGAGTCATATTTCATCCCTCTGTGTACAATGTTCTGCCAGCGTCCACCCAACGCTTGAACCGTTTAACCGTAGTCAACATTGACAGAAAACAACAAGTGATGTGTAAATAATTGTGTATATAATGACTATTGTGAGTAGGAAAATAGAACCGATGGGAAAACACAAGAATGGCAAAATATACCGGGTGTACACAAAAAAAGTAAACAACTTTGTTTAAAAATTACAGCAAAGTTTTACTAGGTTAGAAAGAGTAACATATAAGATACACCATAATAAACCATTGGAAAGATAAAAATCTCAAGTTTTTTTCTATATACTACAAGTGGACATCTGTCACATTCTACTACTCTCTACCAATGGTTCAGTTGTAAATATGTATTACATTTTAAATTGTTTATTGTTTTAAATGTTTACATTTTCATATTTTAGTAAGATAAAATGATCAAAATGAATACTTATTATTATTATCATTATGTTTACATTGTTGTAATGATTGCTTGTGTTTTGTGCTGCAAAATACATTCAGTAAGAGATACCTATGCTCTACCTCTTAAGCCTTATCAAGGAACTTTGTTCAAATAAATGTTTCATATTCTTATTACCTTTTAACTTTCTCATAGATTCATCATTGAAGACCATATTTATCATTCCCATTCCTTTTTTCACATTGAAATGTTTAGAATTGCCTTCGCTAGTACAAATTCCTGCACTTTCTTGACCACTGCAAAATAAATATTTTGAAATAATAAATTGACCAAAGAAAGGTAGGATTATATTTACAAAGCTCCTCTTAAACGATGAAAGCACCTACAACAAAAACACATTGCACACAGTTAAATATTTATATACAGGCATATTTTCTGGATGATTGTAGAGAATATACTGACAACAATTTTAATAATCTATTGAATTATTTTGTTCCACAACTTATGATCATAGTGGAGGAAATATTTTCAGTCAACTGTGATTAAAAAATATTTCAAATGAGTAACAATACTTTGTAAATGAATACAGTAAAACTTTCTTAAAAGAAATAAAAAGGGTTTCATCATGTTGAAACGACAAAGTTGAACGACAGTTTTTATGTTCTCATTTATATGTGTATAAATAACTGTAGAACAAGGAAAGATGATAACAGCTTGCTGAATTCAGCAATCTTATGCTGGCAAAATATAATCTGCAGCAAGAGGCTTTATTGTTGATATAAGTTGAGATCAGTTTTGATCGGTGATGAATTATTGGTGAGATCGAATTACCGATGCTGAAGGGCAACGAGTCCCAGACAGATCACTTGAGCAACATCGATTTCATTAGGCCAAGGACTAGTTGCAATACAACCGAAAACCCCACACTCATGTTTCAGCCCACTCACTAGCTTGCTATCTTCACTCTCCATTGAATTCTGAAATCACATATAATCACAGAGTTTAATTATTTCACAACTAAAGTTTCTGAAATAAAGACACCACATTATTTTGACATTTCGGACAAGTTAAGACACCACAGTGTGCTAACATTATTGTCACTAGTGTATTATTATTTGCTAGAAAATAACTAAAAGGAAATAACAATTTTCCCCAAATAATTAGAAAGGCTATAGAAATTAAAAAACATACTCAAACAATTTCAACCATCAAGATGAAACTTGTAAATTACCAATAGCGTGGAACCCTCTTTTTACATATATAAAAAAGCAAAACTAACACTTTCTTTCAACCATTTTAAATCAATTTAATTTAAACCAGTTGGTTTAGTTTGTTTATTTACAATTTGAAATGATTTTATCTTTGAATTTTTTTATACTCCCTATAGATTTAATATTGTTATAATTTTTTTATACATTTATTTTTTAATCTTCTTTGTCTACACAACTGAAGATGTTTACTATAATGTAGACGAAACGTTTTGTTGTGTATTTTATATAATTAAAATATATATTTCAGTGATTTCAACCAAAAAAAAATTTTCAGAACAATCCAATAAATTTTTATTTTGTGGGGCCTTTCAGAAACAATGTTTCTATCTTCTGACCAAACACAAACTTGGTGTAGTCTTGTTACAAACTGGAAAGGCTTTTGTGTCAAGCTCTTCACCGAAAAAATATCTATAGGATCCATCTTAACGTTTTATAATTATATTGAGCCCTATTGATTATATGTATGTGCTAAATATTTCTTCGATTCTCATAAAAGGCACAGAACTATTATGCAAAAATGTTGAATTGAATATTTTTCTACCAGCTTTTTCTTCTATTTGCCTTTTTATATCAGATTTTTAAATGTACCTTGGGAAGACTTTGGAAAATAAATATAACAAAATTTAAATAGTAATATATCACAATGAAGATTTAGGAAATAGGGTACTAGGCCAGGTTATGCTATCAATAAGAAATGGAAAGGAGATCAGGCTCACCTGGATAAATTATAAACACATAAAAGAACACAATGTCAAATTTTCACCCCTATTAGGGCCTTTGTCAAGACAAAAAAAATAACTACTCATTTAAAAGACAAAATTCTAAAATGAGATAACCTTAAAAAGGTAAGTTTCTTTTATGTGTTTCTATTTTATACAGGTGAGCCTGCTCTCCTTTCTATTCTATTTTGATAGTATATATCATAATATATTCAGAGTTACTGGACTGGCTTTCAGTGAGTGGCGTCCCACTACAAGAAACTCAACCTCCGCGAGTATGGCTGTGATTTTCTTATCAGCTAGGTAAATGTTTTTACATGTAACCATTGTTTTTAGGACAGTTGAGTTGTCAGAGCACTATTTGTGTAGCAACTTTAAATTTCTACCTTGTATGGCCGATAAAAATTGTGACCCGACTTATAGCTTAGCTTGTATTGTTTTAAAATAGCTGACAAATACATCCACCATCATTAATTATCAAAGGCCTCCATCTTAAAAAATTAAATTAAAGTTTTCTTTGGACAAAGAACGTACTTTCGCTCTTTGTACTACTTTTGAGAAAAATGTCAACAAATTGATCAATAACTGCGGTTTTAACTGAGTAACCACCAGACAGAGAGACTGAAAAACTGCCAAATGGTCCAGTTGTCTAAAAACAGAGATCTTAGCTTAGGCTCTCACAGAGGTCTTATCCAGGTAAATATCTTGAAAACAGTTAATTAACAATTGATTGCCATTCTTAGATAAATGTTGGAGAGGTAGTCTGATGGGTAGACCAATATCAATATATAAAAATAATTTATGAAAATCTAATGGCAGTCAATACAACTGTTCTATCAAGCTGATTTTCTTCATTTTTTTTAAATAAAAGTTATCTATGCATGGATTTGTCATCAAACATCAAAAAGCAACTTTAGCCCTTCTCAAGTTATATCAAAAAAAGGCTTTTGCCAATGTTTTCTTAGCTTTGTCCTGTCATATCTCAGGTTCTAATTGAGATAAATTGTTCGTTTTGGTCTAAGAACACTCAGTGCATCATGCTTTTTCATTAGAGATATCATTCAACATATTTTGTTACATCTTAGAGGAGATAGAAGGCAGATTGTTTCTTTACATGGTGCTCTATCAGACATAAGGAATGTGGTACACAGCGTACCGCAGGGTTCCGTACTCGGTCCGTTACTTTTCACAGTCATGATCAATGATTTAAGTCTCAATGATTCTTTACTACTGTTTGCAGACGACATGACGCTGCTAACAAGAGGAAACAACATCGTCCAGCTGCGGATGGAAGCGGACCACTTACTGGAGAGAACCAAGAATTGGTTTACTCTCAACCGCTTGAAGATTAACGAAGAAAAGACACAGTATCTATTGTGTACACTAAAGCCTGGAAACTTGGAGGAGGATGCAGTTAAACTGCTAGGATTTTGGGTTGGTAAGAAGTTAAGTTGGAACGAACACAATAATACGGTATGTGTAAAACTCTCCAGAGTCTTGTTCTTATTAAGGAAATTGAAATCTAAAATCACCAAGCCGTACTTGCTTATTGTTTTCCATGCTCTCTTCCACAGTCATGTAGCGTACGGTCTTATTCTTTGGGGTCACTGCCCGGCAACGCAGGATGTTCTGGTGCTAAAAAAGAAAGCCCTGCGCATAATCTCGTCTGCAGGAGATCGTGACCATTGTCGCCCTATTTTTAAAGAGCTTGGCGTGTTGACTGTCTACAGTCAGTTTGTATACACCAGCCTACTGGCCATCAAAAGCAATGTCGGCGAGTACACCAAGAGGGAGGACCCTCTATGCACCACATGCAGGTGCATGTATATAACACCAGACAAGCCCGAAAACTGGACGTACCTCGCTACAGATTGGCCGGACGCAAAAGTTCCCGTGGTTCACAATTAAGTTGTTCAACACGTTGTCATTAAGTGTACATGAGCTCGACAATAAGCCATTTAAAACCAAACTTAAAAAATTTCTTGTGAAGAGACCTCTCTATTCTCTCCAGGAGCGCTTAGTGAGGTGCCACTCTTTGGGGACCAAGCCTCCGCCAACTAGTAAATTGTATAAAGTGTACATAGTTTTTTAGTCTTTGACGCAATCTATCCGACAATGTCGGTCAAAGATACAGCACTCAAGTATTACAAGTAAGTAAGTAAGTATTACAAGTTATGCGTCGACAAATGAAAAAATTGCGGAGCAATACGGGTCATCTAGTTACACTAAAACCAATATCACACAGACATTATTGAGTTATTAGTCAATAAAGATTCATGGTTTGCTCCTAGGATATCATTAGACCATAAAACAAAAAGAAACAAAGGAACTCTCTCTGTGAAGTGTCCGATGGAAGGTTGAAGAAAACTGAATCATTTAAATGATACATTTTGTCTAACTATCTGTCTAGAGTTATTTTTGTACTGTCTAAGCCATTGGTACTTTTGATTAGTTTATTCACCGTTTGTGGACTTATCACAAAGCGCTTTTTGGGAACGCGGTCCAAACCCCATTTCGATGAGCCATGCAGATACAAGTTTGATAAGTTTATAGTAATTTTTAAAACTAATACTCCTCAGTGTTGGACTTATTATGTATTTTACCATGCTTAGGCTAATATCTAAATAATCTTGGAAGCAAAGACTGCATATATAACTTAACAAGCTTATTTCATTAAATATATAACTTAGGCCAATGCAAGGGAAACCTAAGTAATTACTTGAAAGCCTACTGTATTAGAAATATAGTTATGTAACTTAATATATTAGTTATATAACAACTTGAATTTATACTGTTATTCTTCAATCTAAAGCTTATATAATTTTAAAGAAAAGTTAAACTAGTTCACATGTGAAGTTACATAAGAATGATCAGGTCAAACTATTGCAAAACTGATAACATTTGAATGATTGAAACCTGCATTAAAACACAATTACTGTCAACTATCTAGCAGAGATGATAAGGGAAGTATTGCGGTCGGTTAAAAGCAAATGATAAAATTCTCAAGTTTTAAAATCCAATAGCATTATTCGGGTCATAAAAATAGTATTGTAAATGCCATGATAGACTACCTCACGTTCCCTGAGTCAATCTAAAATTATTATTAAGTTTACCTTTTAAATGAAGCGCTCTAAATCACAAATGTTCTTCACTACAGCTTGTTCTCTTCTAATAATTCATTAGAGTAAAGTTTTTAGAATCTACTCTACGATAGAACGCCAAAAGATTTCTGTAATGAATTCTGAAACTTGAACAAAAACCTCCTATTCCTTTGAAAACAAAAACTAAACAGAAGTTCGTCTGCTCTGAAAAAAGCGGCCAATTAGATCAAACTCAGCTGTGAGACCAGTGACGTAAGATTAAATACAAGCATTTGATTGGTCGAGGTATTAAGGCTAACCGGCAATACTCAAAAGCACGTGTAAACAGCCAAGTTAGATAACAATAGAGCAAACGAAGAGCAACAGGTCGAAGCTCGAAGGCGTGGCACTTGGTTTAGATCTGATTATTAATTTTTAAGAAGCTGTATTTATGTAACCTTTCAACTGTTCGGTTACGTCTTTTAGAGGAAACTCCCTTATATTTGCGTTTAATAGAAAACACTATCTTCTCTCAGATTTAGCTTGGTTACCTGTTTCAGCAGTTGCGTAACATAAACCCGAAAATGAGCAAATCAGGTTAGTAGTTAAAATAGGTCTAAAATATATAGTTTGTGCACGCCGAGATGCAGGGTTAGTATGTGAAGTGTATTATGTAAAGTACATTATCATGAAGTAGGTAGTTTTTGGAACCTAAACGTATCAACCATATTCTAAATGTTACACCTTCATTATATGTCATGGTTAAGCCTAGTAACTTATTGTAAATACATTTTCTTAATTTATGGCTGGTTGTAGGGCAGGACCTACATCGGCATTGGTTATGCCAGATTAGTAGCCTACACATGTAGGCTACATTTTTAATTTAGTTATAATCACCTTGGAAATGTACTCAGCTGGATGCAGTCAGGGGCATAGCCAGTAAGGGGATATTGAAATTTATCCCCCCCTCCCTGAAGTATGAAAAATATTCTACTTTAAAATATTCGTTGAAGAAGAAGCAAGAATCATTTTATGTGAGTAAAACTTACAGAATGCATTGACAGCTCAAGGTTAATTATACGATTATTAAATTATGTAAATTGAGTAATTTAACATAATCTACCAATTAGCAATCCTTCATCATTATTTTACATAGTCATTTAATGATGGGATAATTTGTCAATATGTCATTAACTTTGTACAAATTGGTAAAGAAAGTTGCTGTATGCAACTCAGTGAACGTAAAATTATGGAAATCACATAAAATATTCTCCGTGTAATTCTACATTCGGATATATAAGTCAATTATTTTCAAAGCTAAAATTAAATTTGTTCAGGTAAGAAGAGTTTGAAAAACACTATTCGGACCAAGACTCAACTTTGGAAATTTCTACAGCCTTTAATATTCATTGCAGCGCAATGAAACTAATACAAAACATTATGTCATACAGTTATCTAACCAAATGCAGTGTTACATTTGTTTTTAAAGTTGTACATTTTATGAGTCAGTGCAATCTTGGAAACGGGTAATAATAGAATCCCGCATTGAGGCTTAAACGAACCGCAACTAAAAGTTCAGTTTGAATAGGTAACTCGAATTCAAGCCATATTATTCAAGTATGTGGTTTTATAATGTGAAATAAATAAATGGACATCCAAGCGGGGGAGCGGAATTTAACGCAGGGACAGATAGACATACCGGGGTGGAAACTGGTAAATCACCCATGTTCCCAAGTGACAACACAACTCGTTCCTTACGATAGGTTTCATTTATAAAAGGTTCGTTCAGTAATTAAAAACCCGAAGTGTTCATCACAACTTCTTCAGATACCTCTTATCATTTAACAGTTCACCTTGAGTGCAAAAAAAACAAATACAGCAGTACCGATGATCATAAAAATCTCTCTTGAAAACGGCAACAGGCACCTTGAGTGGTTTCTCACAGCAAGTTAACAAGGCAAATCATCAAAACAATAACTTTCCTTTGCTTTGGAAGAGATGCAAAGTATTTACGTGGCCAGGCAGGTCTGAATGAAAATTAAGGTAATTGCAAACGTCTGAAAGAAAGTGATGATTTTATTGTAGACGCTAACAGGAATCTAGAGATTGCCGTGTGGTAAGGAAAGTTTTTATTTTGTTGCGGGCAGTGTAGGAATTGCAGCAAACAGTAGCGAAAGTTGTGATTACATTTCAGACGCCAACAACAGTCGTGATCTTGTCACAAACGATATAACAGGAGTCTAGAGATTGCTGCCGAAATCGGTGTGAGTAACTATGATTGCCAGTACACTTGGGCAGACAGGAGAACCATAAACCGATTCAAGTAAACCAAATATGAAAAGAATATATTTTGTAAAACCAAAACGGAGTTTGAAGGAAAACAAGAATGGTTGTATCCAGGCCAACAGAGGTTAAAGAAGATAGGTAGAAACCCCAAGATAGGACCTCTAAGAGGGAACAGCTAAATATAGCGACAAAAAAGTATAGTATTTCAATAATGGTTTTTCTTCATATTGTCCTCATTTAAAATTTGTTGACAACTAATACTTTCCTAAACCAAAATATAATGAACTCTACACTTTGTATGTGACCATTGCTTTTAAAATACTTTCTTTTTAAATTTGCCATTGACGGTCGTGGAATTTCTGAGATTAAAATATCATTATCTTGCTGTAATAATATTAAATCTATACTCGGAATCTTTATTTTGCATTAACCAAAATGAAGTCAAGCCAGCAAAGATCAATAATATTGTATTTGTTGTTTAAAAAAACATGAGAAGCTATCATTATATAACCTAATCACAAACATTTAATCATATTTACTGAATAACAATCTTTGCTAAAGATTATATCACCCCTACGGCTTTTAACCTTTTTCAGAGATAAGACTGATAATTACAAAAACAAAGTAGCCTTAATAATTGTGCAATACCTATTCATCTTGCATAATATTATAATGACTTATGATTATAACAGACAAGCTCAAATAAAATCAAAGCTTGATAAATGAGCCAATTGATACATCCTAAAGTTTTGGAAAAACTAACCCAGGATGGTTAAAGATCAACTTGTAGCTTATTTGTAGGCTATCAGCATATTATTAGAGTTTCAGTAAAGGCAGGGCCCGCCCCTGCCCCTGACTAAAGGGTTGAATATTACTTATCTGTAAAACTAATAAAGAAGTAAACGATGAAGTACCCTGAATTAACATTTTAATCACACGACTAGTTTCAGGACTGTAGTAGCCCTTTCTGTGAACAATTTTTTCCAAATACTCATATTGTGTATAAAAATAGGGAATGTTTGTAAAATCATAAAATATAGTTCTGCTTTTAGTGAAAAGATTTTATTCCAAATCCTGACAAATTGTACATTTACTGGACTACCTCGTCGCGCTGAACAGGAATTTTCAAACCCTGTTACCGTGACTATTTCCCTTGGGAGTTATTCACAAAAAAGCGTAAAATACTGATCCTGACCAAAGGACCTTTGACTGAAAAATGACAGAATCATGCATGCCTCACAAAGAGCCACTGACACCTATGAACTGGAAGGCCTTTAATGCTGCCTATGAACAGAGAGGTCTCAAAGAGAAATGAGACTCCTTAAGCTGAATACTTGTCAGGCACCAGCTATGAGACACTCAGGGAGGCTCAATGCCGCAAAGAAGCTCCCTTAAAAGAGGAAATGAGACTCCTAAGTTACACCAGGACCTACCGAAAATGACAGAACAGGCATGCTTCACAAAGAGCTTGAGACACTGGATGAACGTGAGAGGCTCGAATTGCCGCCAACAGCCTGTGAATAATGGAGGCAAAGAGGAAATGGACTCTGGTTCAGACCTGATGACAGAATGAGGCATGCTTAGCTTCTAGACACTGGATGAACGGAGTTCTCCTTACTTAATACCAGCAGAATACCGAAAAGGGCTAATGGCCTGTAGAAGTAAATGAGTCCTGCTTTTACAGGAAAGACAAGATGGTGAACAAACAGGCAAACTAAATTGTTTTTTTCTAAAGATAGAAACTATTTTTTTACTCTTTGATTTTCATATTTCTTAAGTATACACACATATGTTAACTTGGTCCCCAGGCCAAGCGCTGGGTAACTCCTCAGCCAGTTATTATATATATTGCAAAACCAAAGCGGAGTTTGAAGGAAAACAAGAATGGTTGTATCCAGGCCAACAGAGGTTAAAGAAGATAGGTAGAAACCCCAAGATAGGACCTCTAAGAGGGAACAGCTAAATATAGCGACAAAAAAGTATAGTATTTCAATAATTTTTTAATTGAAATGTGAGTTGAAGCCTGGTTTTATTGAAGCAATCCAAAATTGGGAAATCTGCAAAATTTACTTGTAAAAATGCGGGAGTTCATGATGAGTTGCACAACATTGGTGAGTGAACAGTACTATTGCATCCCGCGCCGCCTGCAGTCTCTCACTGGCACTAAACTTTCTGCCAAGCAGGTGCCTTTGGTGATACCTCGCGCTTTTCTCCTGCTTCCAAATATAGTTATACTAATTCATGAAATGAAAAATAAATAAATATATAAACAAAAACAACGATCTTGGTGAAAATTATTGTATACAGAATTTTAGTGACTTGTTTTGACTCGGTCTTATACTTTCGAATTTCTGTATAAAATAAATGTTGTCAATGTTTTTTTTAAACTATTCTGTAATATTAATCACATTCTTTAATAGTATTCTTTACAAAAATCACTCAAATGAAATGAAATGTATCCTTCTGAGACAAACACATCAATATATTGATAATTGAGAGTTTATAACAACTTTCTTTGTAAACTGGTATAGCTGCTAATTTTGAGTATCCAGCTAACCCACCAGAAATAATTCATCAATTGTGTATTTAGTGTAATTATGGTCTTTTATGCCATGTTTTTTTTTTTCAGGAACAGAAATTGGCGGTTATAAAGTCGGAAAGTTAATCATTGAAGGCAAAACCAAGGAAGTGTGGGAAATACCAAGTTGTCCAAACGAGGTGTTGGTGCTGAGTAAAGACAGAATCACTGCTGGAGATGGAGTGAAAGCCCATGATTTAAAGGGAAAGGCGGAAATCTCCAATCAAACTAACGGAAAAGTATTTGAGATATTAAATTCTGTAGGTAAGGTTAAAACATGACTACTTACTATGCACCTCTTTAGGATACAGAATAAAAGCTTTAAGTAGTTCATTACTGGGTTTTGTTCATATTGTCCTCATTTAAAATTTGTTGACAACTAATACTTTCCTAAACCAAAATATAATGAACTCTTACACTTTGTATGTGACCGTTGCTTTTTAAAACCATACTTTCTTTTTAAAATTTGCCATTGAGGGTGGTGGAATTTCTGAGATTAAAATATCATTATCTTGCTGTAATAATATTAAATCTATACTCGGAATCTTTATTTTGCATTAACCAAAATGAAGTCAAGCCAGCAAAGATCAATAATATTGTATTTGTTGTTTAAAAAAACATGAGAAGCTATCATTATATAACCTAATCACAAACATTTAATCATATTTACTGAATAACAATCTTTGCTAAAGATTATATCACCCCTACGGCTTTTAACCTTTTTCAGAGATAAGACTGATAATTACAAAAACAAAGTAGCCTTAATAATTGTGCAATACCTATTCATCTTGCATAATATTATAATGACTTATGATTATAACAGACAAGCTCAAATAAAATCAAAGCTTGATAAATGAGCTAATTGATCCTAAAGTGTATGGAAAAACTAACCCAGGATGGTTAAAGATCAACTTGTTGCTTATTTGTAGGCTATCAGCATATTATTAGAGTTTCAGTAAGGGCAGGGCCGCCACTGGGGGAGGGCCTGCCAGCCGAACCTAACAAAGAGGGTTGATTATTACTTATCTTGTGTATAAAAATAGGAAATGTTTGTAAAATATAGTTCTGCTTTTAGTGAAAATTTTTTATTCCAAACCCTGACAAGTTGTACATTTATTGGACTATCTCGTCACACTGAACACAAATTTTCAAACCCCGTTACCGTATCTTTTTCCATTTGGGAGTCATTCACGAAAAACCATTGAAATCTGGCTGGATCTTTGTCAAAGCGTTTGGTGAAAGTTTTTTCAAAACAAAACTATAAGTTGTTTTATGCTGTCTAGCTGAACACAAATATTTAAACCTCTTTACTCTATCATGCGAGGTGATTCTTGATGGTTGTCAATTTCAGGGTATTTTTTGACATAACCTGACAAATTGTAAAGTTTTTAGACCACCTGATAGGTGCTAGGCATTCAAGCCCTGTTCCATTATCTTGTTATTTTGAGTTATTTACAAAAACCGTAAAAAATATTATGTTCCTTTGGAAATATTTCGATTGAGTTTGTTAACCAGCAAATGCGGACTAAGAAATCTCTTATAGGGGCTTTTAATGATCTAAAGCAAGCTCTTCCCTTGCTGTCTCTCACCCAGGCGTGGTGAATAAATGGGAAAGTTTAAGCAGTTGCCAGTTTTCTTGGTGTCATGCATTTTCGTCACCATTCAGCATATCAATTGATTTGATGTTTGTTCAAATCAGCATCTCTTGTATACTAGTTACTTCAAGTAAAATGCAAGTACAATCACTTCAATCTTTTCAGGCTTGAAGACAGCATTCATCAAGAATGTTTCTTCAACCGCGTTTATTGCCCAAAAATGTGAAATGATACCAATAGAATGGGTAACTAGAAGACTGGCTACTGGATCTTTCCTAAAACGAAACCCAGGAGTTCCTGAAGGCTACCGCTTCAATCCCCCTAAGCAAGAAACATTTTTTAAGGTTTGTATTCAACATCCAATAGCTTTGCATTCAATTTGAGTAATGATTATAAATAAACAATTTTATTTCACCAATCAATAAACTATTGGTTTTGACCAATGGTAAAACTGTATAAAGTACCCTATACTAGTAACTATAATCTAGATCTTCTAGTTCACACTGTGTCAAACATCGCCATAATTGGCTTAGTATTTGGTCTTGCTGTTGAGTACCATCTTCAGTCACTGATTGGCTGAAACAACTAAATCACTAAATGATATTTCATTGGTTTGATTATAGTTGTGACACTGGCCACGAAAAACCTAACAGTTGGTTTTAGTAACCTCAAGGCCCATGTTTACCATTCGGCAGACTAGGCATTTGCTGAGAGGATGAAACTTTTGAGAGGCAAATTTCATTAGGAAATAACAAAATTATTTAAAATTTCCAACTAAATCAAATTTATGACTGGTTTAATAGTAATTATCAGTTGGGCCAGGAAGACACATGACAGGGAGTACTTTTACCTACACACGTTTTATTCCAGTGTTCATTACAATATTGATTTGTATAGGTAAAATGGCTTTTCTTTTGCGTGATAGAAACATACCTAACCAATATTACGAATATGGATGGATAGTGCAACTTCTCTACTGTCCAAGAATACAAGATCTTTATTTGTCATTAGATAATCAACAATACAATAGGCATCATCAATGTTACAATTTAGTGTCTGTGCACAATCTTAATGTAAAATACCAAGCAACCTTTTGAGGTTGGTGGTAAAGAGACTTTTGGTCCTAACCGCCTTGTTAAACAAGACAAACTTTACCTTTTACCTTTTAAGCACATTATTTAAATTGTACAATCATCAAAAAACAGTCCATCTTCACGGAAGAACTGTTAGCTGCTTTGATTAGTTCTTTTTCTTTATTTTTCTTTTGGTCTGTCAAATCTCCTCCCTCTGCACTAGTGCGGGAGACCATTTTAATGTAGGTTGTCTTGTCATTCACTATGAGTGCTTTGGGAAATTTGATTTAAATTCAAATTTTTTGACCCTCCTCAATAAAGGTGATGAGAGATATGTCACCGGTGGGTGTTAGTAGCTCTGGTGACGCCACTGTCTAGTGATAAGTTATAATAACTTGTCTTTTCAAACAAAAAAAGGTAAATGTTGTATAACGCCATTACCATTTAATAACTCCTTTCCTAACTTCATAAATAATTTGGATTTAATGATTTATCAACTCTTTACATCTCAAAGCATTACAATTATGATCATGTAAAACAAAAAATAAACCATGTTTGTAGTTGTCTCCAAAACCAAATAGTTGAGGTTGGGGTATTAAATAAAGATTACTGTAGTTTTATATGTCTTTAAGATGATGCAAATCACGATCCTCAATGGTCAGATGAACAAATAATATCTGCTGGTTTTAGGTTTAGTGAAAAACTGATTACTAAGGATGAAGTTGACTTGATGAAGCGTATGACCGTTCTTGTTTTTTTGAAATTTTGGAGAAGCGTGCCTGGGCATCTGAAACTGTGCTCTCATTGATATGAGAATGAGTTTGGTGTCAATCAGCAAGGTAAGATCCCTCAACTACTCATTAGTAGTACACCATTCAAACTTCTTTAAAGTTCATAATATTACAATGAAATAAGCAATTTGTTTCTCTGTTAAACTGTATTCCTTTTTTAAATAATTCAATGTTGAAGAGTGATCATCAAGCAACTGTAACAACTAGAGATTGTTAAACTTATCGGCTACGGCAGAGTTGGGAGAAATAGTTGTGCACTCCAGTGTACCATTTAGTGGGGGAACTCTTGAAGACCCACTTTCAAAAAAAATAAATTTGTCTTACTATTTTCTAGGGGTGTGCTGGTGCTTCATTATCAGTCCTATTCCAGTGATTACTGATACTTTGAACTACGTGCTTTATTCAGTGAAAGCTGAAATTTAGTGGAAATGGTACGCATGACATTATCCAGTCGATTTCTGGCGTTAGTAGAGTAAGGCTGCCAGCAACATTATCCAGTTGTGATTTTATTTGTCATTAGATAATCCAACAATTACAATAGGCATCGTCAATGTTACAATTTAGTGTCTGTGCACAAGTCTTAATGTAAAATACCAAGCAACCTTTTCGAGGTTGAGTGGTAGAAAGGATTTGTAGTAGTCCTAACTAGCCTCGTTAAACAAGACAAACACACACCTTTTAAGCTGACATTATTTAAAATTGTACAATCATCAAAACAGTCCATCTTTACGGAAGAACTGTTAGCTGCTTTGATTAGTTCTTTTCTTTATTTTGTCTTTTTGGTCTGTCAAATCTCCTCCCTCTGCACAAGTACGGGGAGACCATTTTGTTGTAGGTTGTCTTGTCATTCACTATGAGTGCTTTGGTAAATTTGATTTAAATTCAAATTTCAATACCCTCCCTGCCAATAAAGGTGATGAGAGATCATCACAGTGGGTGTTAGTAGCTCTGGTGATGCCACTGTCTAGTGATAAGTTATAACAACTTGTCTTTTCAAACAAAGGTAAATGTTGTATAACGCCGTACCATTTTTAACTCTTTTCCTAACTTTATAAATAGTTTAAGATTCAAATGATTTATCCAAACTCTACATCTCAAAGCATTACAATTATGATCATGTAAAAAACTAAAAATAAACCATGTTTAACAGTTGTCTCCAAAACCAAATAGTTGAGGTTGGGGTCTTGAATAAGGATTACTGTAGTTTTATATGTCTTTAGGATGATGCAAATCACGATCCTCAATGGTCAGATGAACAAATAATATCTGCTGGTTTTCGGTTTAGTGGAAAACTGATTACTAAGGATGAAGTTGACTTGATGAAGCGTATGACCGTTCTTGTTTTTGAAATTTTGGAGCGTGCCTGGGCATCTCGAAACTGTGCTCTCATTGATATGAAAATTGAGTTTGGTGTCAATCAGCAAGGTAAGATCCCTCAACTACTCATTAGTGTACACCATTCAAACTTCTTTAAATTTCATAATATTACAATGAAATAAGCAAATTTGTTTCTCTGTTAAACTGTATTCCTTTTTTAAATAATTCCAATGTTGAAGAGTGATCATCAAGCAACTGCAACTACTAGAGATTGTTAAACTTATTGGCTTACGGCGGAGTTGGGAGAAATAGTTGTGCACTCACAAGGGAAAATGACAAGTAGTATCTCCAAAGGTACAGAAAACTCCACCCCACTTAACTCTTACCAAATCAGCTGAAGAAAAATCAATTTCTGGTTCTGAGGTAAAAATTGTAATCATATAAATTACTATACCCAGAAACCCTCAAAATGATATAAATCGGTGCTACAACCAGCAAAACGTATGGAAGAACTTCAAGGTTCAACTGTAGACTTACAAAATAATACCTTTTGAGAAATTAAAAAAAAAACTAATAATAACCCTTTTCCAAAACTTAGAAAAATATTGTTGTATGAAAAACATTTTGGTCCTAATGGTAGATGTGTTGTAGGTGACATAGTTTTGGCTGATGTAATCGACAGTGACTCCTGGAGGCTGTGGCCGTCAGGGGACAAGAGACTGATGAAGGACAAGCAAGTGTACCGCAACCTGGCGACAGTCACTCAAGCTGACCTTGACACCATTAAAAACAACTTCAAGTGGATCGAAGAACAGCTTACTCACCTCAACCCTCCATCTACTGGTTTGGTAGGTATTTTACTAAATATAATTTCTAGAGGGATGCCATGGCCAGGAAAACCTGGAAACAGGAAAAGTCATAGGAAAAACTGAGGTTGTCAGGGAAAAGCACAAACTATGTTAAACAACAGAAGAAAAAAATTGTAACAAAATTGATTCGTAACAATTCTGCACTCCCGGCTTTCATCAATCTACTTGAAACACTTGAGTGATGCTGGTTCAAAGACAGTTGATGTTATGACCGCAGGTGGTGGTATTGATGGGATCCCCTTCTGACGAGGAGCACTGCGCCAAGATAGCAAAGGCATGTTCTCAGTTGGGCCTGAGATGTCAACTGCGCTGCACTTCTGCTCACAAGGGCACTCAGGAGACCCTACAAGTGCTAGCTGAATATGAAGGTAAGTTGGGCTGCTGTCAACTTGCCAACTCGTCATGGTATAACACTTCCTTCTTTTGTGAAGAACAAGTGGTATCTCTCTTTGATACAATCGTTTGGTGTGTACAAGGATTAGTTTAACGCTCTGACTGAAACCTTAGACATTTTAGGATTATACCTACTGTACAAACTCTCTTCTACTTGAACAAGCCCTAGAGACCATATTACAGATTTTACTGTGTTTTCTGTCATTTGAAAAAATAGTAATAGTAAATTCTTTAATTTTATCCACAGTTATACTTTGTTATGATTTAGATATGAACAATTAATCTAAACTCTAGCCGCCTTTTAAACTAATTAATAGTTTGTTTAGAGCCACGTCACCAAATACAAAAAAGAAAGAGTTCAGGAGCAGACTCACAGTGTTCTAAAACTAATGTTTTGAAACTAAAGGTTTTCAGGCTTTACGGTATTAGAACAACATATACATCTACTGCACTGGGTTAAGAACAGTTCATTCAACTCTAACACCATGAACTATTCTGGATTGGGGTCATGTACTTCTAGTTGTATTGTCATACACTGCAGCTTATCGGTGATGTTGTGCTCTGTGCAGGCAGTGGAGTGCCGGTGGTGTTGGTGGCAGTGGCAGGTCGCAGCAACGGTCTAGGTCCTGTACTCTCTGGCAGCGCAGTGTTCCCTGTCATCAACTGTCCTCCACTCTCCGGTGACGCTGTCTCCCAGGATATCTGGTCCTCTCTCAAGACTCCGTCCGGCCTCGGCTGCACCACTGTATTGTACCCTGAGGCTGCTGCCATAGGAGCAGCTCAGATCTTTGCCCTCCACGACCACATCATCTGGTCTCGACTCAGAGTCAAGGCTTTCAACATGTACGCATCGCTCAAACAAGCTGACATTGTAATCCGAGCTAAACAGTGAATCTCACAACTGCTTGGCCTTCAAGACTGCTCAATATGCAACAAGTGTCATTTACACAATTTATTTTTAAATAATGCATGCAATTTGTATACATTACATTAGGGTGAAATTCTCTTTATTGATAATGCATATATTGTTCTTCCAAATAAATATAGTTTTTATAAAAACCAGTGATTTATTTCAGTATTGAAAGTGTTATTCAATTATTTACTTGGTAAACAACTTAACATCAGGTTTTGTTTGATATTGGAAACATTACCAATCCGTCTCCAAACTTGAAAACCAAATTCAAAACTTGGGTTTCAAGTTTGAATGAATACTACTTGCACATGTCTAAAATAAAAAACAAATGCCTAAGACAACCAAAATGCAAAAAGAACAAACTGGGCTATGTTAGTTTGTCGGGATGCCTAGCCTAGCAGTACCATTTCAAACGATATCCATCCACTTTAGCTGATTTTGCATAAGGTAAGCTATGCTTGACTGTACCAAAAATACCCACACAGTTTGCTGAGGCCAAACCACTAATTGGCAACAGAATAGCCCAGATAACTATGTAACTTTCATAAATGCATTCCATATTAGTAGACATATGTCCTGCAATCTGTAAAACTAAAAACCTAACATACATTTTTCTGCCACTACCAAAACATTATAAACAACTAAATTAAAAGTCAATATCTACCCCCTTTCATCTGGCAATAATTTATGTTAAGTAAGCATTCATTAAAGACTTGTGGCGGGATGGTAACACTTAGGACTCGGGAGCTCATCACTCCAATGTTCCAGGGTTGATTTCCACAGTCACTATAAATAATTTTGTTAAATGACTCTGGTAACATTAGGCGGTTTACTTGTTAATATACAGGGTCAGGCAAAAGTGTGAAAACACCTTTATAACTTTTTAACCAGATTTTTCAGCGCAACCAAAATTGGTACATTTTATTTGAGGAAACAAAAGTACCTTTTAATGCATACTGACACTTTGCTCCAGTTTTCAAAATGGGGGATTGGGGAGGTAGCCCCAAAATTTTCATAGGGAAGCCCCATCGAGTGACACCTCATTTTGAAGGTCTTAGAAAATGTTGATGAATGCTGAAAACTAGACGTCTCTATCTTAACCCAGAAAGAAATGGCGTCAAATTTAAGTTACACAGATTTTTATTACGCTAAAACACCTTTATAACTTTTTAAAGTTACATGATTTGCTGTATCATGTCAGAGGATATGCCTTTGTTGTCAGTAGCCTTTTTTGGTTTTAACTGCTCTATTGCCAACTTAACTTCTTTTTCTTCAACAGCAAATAGAAGCATTGAAGAACTGGTAGCACAATAAAACCCATTGGACTGTTGAACTATAATGAGTTTCTTTAAAAATAAAAAAAGGTGAAAGGACAAATTATGTTCTGTCATATATATTCTGATAAAATATGTAATTTTGGCATTATAAAAATAATAAATAATAACAAAAACCTAGATTTAAAATATTTGCTCACTTATTTTAATCATTCCTAGGAAGTACTTCAGATTTTAAAGTTCTCTTGCTGGCTCTACTTAGGTAATTCATTTGTTATGTGTTGCTCCGCTGGTTCATTTACCAACACTTCTTCTGCCTGAAAAAACACATTTTAAAAACAAATATCCAATAGAAAATTAGTTATAAATATAAGTTTGCATTCATTTAGAGCAAAAAATAAAGTTGACCTTATTTTTTGTTAGATTTTTTACTTTCAATAAACAGGGGTGTAGCCAGGGGGGATATCGGGATGTATCCCTCCCCGAAATTTTCAGGAGGAAACAGAACAATTTTACATGAATCTTTTTTTACAACATGCACATTGCACAAGTAGTTGTTCATTAAGTGTTTACCAAACGTACCTATTATGTCTATAAGTAAGTAGAATTAAATGAGTCACTACCGGCTAAATTCGTCGGGAGCAACAAGTGATTGACAGGACGCGCGGGAGTGACTGAGCGTGTCAGAGAACTATGGTGTTGTTTATTAGCTTTTCCAAATCGTTTCCTTTAGTTAACATTTTCTGGCTTAACTATGAACTACTACTGAATTTGACTTCTATACTACTGAAATGAACCTTATGCTAACTGAAAAACCTGTTAGAAAAATAAACATCTAAGGAGTGTTTCCTAATTGATATAAAATAATGTCATCAATTAAATAACAGTTTCCCCACTAATAAAGAATAAATTTTTGTTTTAACATTTTGAGTATGTTTTCATACATTAAGGCTTAAGGTCTTAAATCTTAAGAGAGATCATAAAAAGTAGTCAAAATGAGTTTTGCATATATAATTTCAACATGAGGGCCCCGGCCCCCTGGATAAATGGGGATATGATCACTCCTCTCCCTGGTAAATGGGGATATGACTCCCGAAAATAATTCTGGCTATGCCACTCAATAAATATGATTTGGCCTAATATTTTTGTATTATGTATCTAAATTATGATCAATAATTGTAACATATACGAGGTCTGGCTATTAAATAACGTACATGGTTACTTTGAACGCGTCCTAGTGTCATCTGGGGAGAAACAAATGAATTGTTGAACAGCTGATTGAATGTACTATTTCACAAGAAAAACATGCTTTTAGCACTATTGTTGATTTTTTTTCTGTAGTGGTTAGAAACTAACAAGTTTTGTTATTGCGCCTATCAACATGTCTGGTGAAAAACACAAGCAATAAAATAATTTGAAATTCCCGTTAAATTAAACAACTCTGGCTGAGTGCTATAAATTGTTAAAAGAGGTATACGGTAAAGAGTCGTTATCTCGTGCACAAGTTTTCGAATTGTGTAAATGGTCCAGGTTGACCTATCTCTTTCAACCTCAGGAAGAGATGGCCAGTAAGCCTTGCTGATAGTTTTTTTTACATCGGCGGCATTGTGGTTCCAAAGGTATCCAACGATAAACCAGTTTTAATATTTGCAAGTTTCGGCAACACTGCTTGATTGAGTTTGAAAGAAACGGCCAGAGTTGTGGAGATGCAAGTCATGGATCTTGCACCAGGATAAAGCCACTGCCCCTTACGCACTGTCTTTGAGGCGTTACTTAGCCTCTAGAAGCACTCCAGTGCTTGAACACACCCCATACTCTCCTGATTTTGCAAAATAAGACTTTTCTTTTTTTAGAATTAAGTCTGCCTCTAAAGGTACTTGGTTTAAGTGAGTGGAAGAGGCGGAGCAAAAAACAGCAGAGCTACTAAAAGCCTTTATAAAGAAAAACTTCCTGCATGGCTAATGGCTATGACCAATGGGAAAAAACTAATGGAACTGTGTGTGGCTAGGGGAGGGAAGTATATTGAAGGGGAACATTCGATTGTGATAATTGTTAATATAAAATTGGTTTTCAATGGCTGTCTTGTTATTTAATAACCCGTCTCGTTTAGTAATATTAACAGCTATTCCCACACACAAGCGTATAGTCCTTGTGAGGAATTTATCCTACAGATATTTTAAGGTTTGTAAATGTTATTGTACAATTTTGAATAGAGAGTATTTGAGTTTGGTAACATAAGTTCTCATATAGAATTATTTTTTAAATTTTTGCTAATTTTAAATAATGTTTTTTGGATGCCGGTTCAACCTTGAACTTTTTACTGGTCCTGCAAACTGTTGTTTTACTTGAACAATACTATTTAGCAAAATACTGAGCATTTCAACAGATATGACCGGTTGGGTTACAAAATGATTCTGAAGTAGGGTGTCAAACTTCAGGGAGTTGTTTCTTATCTAAAACAATAAAAATCATTCCTACAAACATGGGTCTGAAAATGCTTTGTTTAACCGCTAGCCCCCATGTTTGAGTTTCACTCATTTTTGTATTTTAGGTTCAGAGATATTTAGATATTAGTCAAATTAATTATTACTATATTTTACCTTGGTTTCTAACGAGAGTTCTTGTGTTCCATCTTTTTCCCAACTATCAAATGTAGGTTTTGGTTCACCTTTAGCGTTGATAAAAACTCTTGAAAGTTCCAAACACTTTCTGGTTTTGTATTTATAATTCATGAGAGTTTTGGGTGTGTTGGAAAAGACTGGATCCGATAGTGGAGGAGCAGGCTCTGGTTCAAAAAACAACATTGTTCCAACAGAATCCAACCACTTGCCACTGTACATCTGCCAACAAAAGTATCAAGTTACATATCACAATGAAACTAATATTACAACTAATTGGCACATTGATAATGATTGGAGTTTGTTGGTTTATGATAAAATATGTATGTCCACAATGAAGAATAATTGCAACTCAATTGAGGGAAGCTGTCTCTGGTTTGGAACAATCTGCATCTACTGACGAGCTGTAACACATTCTCACACTGACCTGTGATCATGAACTTTTTGCTGTGTACCCATCTTAAAATGTTGTCATTTACATAAAGGAGACAGCTCAATGTGAATTGTTAAGAAGATAATAGAGAAATATTTTCAGAGTAATCAAGTGGGGTTCAGCAGTGGTACGCGAAGGGAGATCAGGGGGGATATATCTAAGTGTTTACTATTTTCTTAAGCCTTATTTATTAAAATAAAGCAATTTTACTGGTAATAAACACGTTTACAAATTGATTACTGTCCAAACATTGTGATATGCTGTGCACTGTAAAGATGATGCCACCCAACAACAGGTGACGTTATGTTGTAGCGGCAATCACTATTATCATGTTGTCCACAGTCGGATGTGTAAACTGGTATTCATACAATTTATCACGGTATTTAGTGCTTTCAAATCATACCAATTAAAAATGTTGTCTTCAATTATTAACTCGTTGTATGTAATGCTTCTTTTGGGGCCAGCTAGCAACTCAGCCATGACCATTCAGGAATGAAATAAAATTTGTATAGTATACAGATTAGTGCATAATTTGAGATTCCGGAATATGCAACATTTATATTTTGGTCATCAGTAAAGCGGTAATAGCAAAAGACAATTTTGCGGTGCCAGCCAACTTGCCGTGGGAGGAGGGAGTGGTAGTTCGATTGTTCTCTGCTGAGTGTCCTTAGTTTAGTAGTCTTGCATATCGAGACTGTTCCAACACTTAACCTATACGCATCAAGCGTTCAAAAAGAAATAGCGATTTGTCGACCTATAGTCAGCAGGGCCCTCAAGGGTTAAATTAAATATTTTGCAGATAAAAGCGTAACTTTTGAATAAAAATTGACTTGATACATACATTATTAATTTTTTTCAGACTAAATGTAAGAAAGTTAAAGCAAACCTGAAAATTAAGGTTAAATGCCTTTAAAACTCACGTTTTAAGATTTATTTTCTACATTTGCCGGAGTAGGCCCTTCGGACTCTACTTTTGGTGTTTGGGGATATTTCAAACCCCCCGGTAAGTCACTTGTGGGATGTACCTGTTCTATGCCCCAAGTGCTGGTATGCCACTGGTTCACAGTGCTCTCTTCTTCTACTGTGAGTGATTGCTTGCTTCTGGAACATTGAGCTGAATGTCCCCTACATAATTACATATACCATAGGCCAGGTGACTATGGAACAGGCTATGGTATACTCATAAGATATTATTCAGTTATTTGATGTTTTGTTGCTTAATAAAAGAAAGAAATCAACTGCTATTTCACCACTGTCAATGTGGTCTTCCCAGCTTAGTTTAGACTTTAGGACCCAGTTTTCCCAATAGCTTCACCGGGTCGTCCGTTGAGGGAAAGGTTCTACTCAGTGTAGGTTATTTTCAGTGTTTTCACCTCATAAAGGCATAACTTGTTACTCCATGACTATGGTTTGCAAATGTTAAAGTTGCTCCACCTCTTCTACATCCCAAATTGGTGTTTGCCCTTTGTATAAAGTGATGATTCGTCTGAAGAACAGTGTTGCACCTCCTGCCAAAGTCGTTCATCGGATGAGTAATAGGTTGGTCCCCAAAACTGGTGGCCCTGGAGAACCCTATTACTCCACAGCTCAGATCTTGTTCCATCAACAGTTACCATTTGTGAACTGCCTGCTGATGAAGTCTTGTCAGCGAACTACCTTCTGTTTTAGTCATAGTTTTAGCTTGCAGTAGTATTTGATGTGAGACACAATTGAAAGCACAACATCAAACAGCACAACTCCTGTTGACTTCAAAATATGAAACTTTATTTTGCATATTGATTTACAACATAAAAGTACCCCTGGAAACCCTACTCCATTGAAGCAGAACACTTTCGACCCAATTTTACTAAGAACTAAATATGTGCCTAAATAATTGATCACCTATGCCCTGGAGCCACTACTGCTCCTGCATCAACGTGGTTGTTATGAATCTAATCCCAAGAAAGTGCGTGTACCACTGGTTCAGTGCTCTACTTCTTCCTGTGTAGGTACTTGCTTCTGGACCATAGTGCACTTTGAGTTGATGTCCCCACATAAAATTACACCACATAAAACCCGGGTCACCATGGAACAGCTATGGTATATAGATATTATTCAGTTGTTTGATGTGTTTATTTCGAAGAAGGTAAAAAGCCTATCAATTTTACTACACCAATACTATTTCACGCTGTCAATGGTCTTCCAGCTTAGTTTAGACTTTGGGACCCAATAGGAAGCCCAATAACTTCACGAATTGTCCGTTGAGGAAGCTTCTACTCAATGTGTAGGTTATTTTCAGTGTTTTCACCTCATTTAGGCATAGCTTGTTACCCCAAATCACTGGTTTGCAAATGTCAAAGTTGCTCTCTTCTACATAAGTTGGTGTTTGCCCTTTTGTATAAAGTGATGGTTGTCTCTGCGAAGAGCAGTGTTGCACCCCTCCCAAGGTCGTTCATCTGGATGAGTAATAGGGTTGGTTCCCAAAACTGGTGGCCCTGGGGAACCCTATTCTCCACAGCCAATTTCTCAGATCTGGTTCCATCAACAGTTACCATTTGTGATCTGCCTGCTAGGTAGGTCTTAATCAGCCGAACTACCATTCTGTTTAGTCATAGTTTTAGCTTTTGCAGTAGTATTTGATGTGAGACACAATTGAAAGCACAACTTATCACACAGCACAACTGCTGTTGACTTCCAAAATATGAAACTATTTTGCATATTGATTTACAACATAAAGTACCCCTGGAAACCCTACTCCATTGAAGCAAGAACACTCGGCCAATTGAACTATGAACTAAATGTTTGCCTAAATAATTTATCACTGAAGTATTAAATACTTAAAAACTTAAGTACATCTCAATTTATTTACTCATGTTTGAATTGAAAAAAAACAACAAGAACACATCATAAGGTTGATATACTATTAACAAATACACATAGATCAATACTACAATCTCAATTATATTTTTCCCCTTACCTGTGTTCCAATTTTCAAAAAAGGATCATCAGTATCCAAACCAATCAATTTGAACTTGGAATCTTTTTGGATGATTCCATTATCCACTACTGTATCAAAGTCAGCATAAACTAATATTTCCTCCTCTTCATAATCATCTTCTTCAGTTGATTTTTTCTTAGTGCTCATTGCCCTACAATCAAAAGTGTTGTCTAAAAGTGTTATATTTTAAGATGGTAAAATAAAAATTATTATAGGTGTTGGGAAGCTCAAAACTGCAAACTGCGGTTCCTTTGAGTTGTTCTCTTTAATATGGAGAAATGAACCGCTTTATTTCCTATGGAAATTTGCTAACAGTACAATAATACAATAAAGCTGTTATGTAACAAAACTGTTTCACTGT
This sequence comes from Matsumurasca onukii, assembly GCA_018831715.1. Taxonomy (NCBI): domain Eukaryota; kingdom Metazoa; phylum Arthropoda; class Insecta; order Hemiptera; family Cicadellidae; genus Matsumurasca; species Matsumurasca onukii. Next base: position 7,016,330 of record CM032066.1, on the reverse strand, counting down.
CGACAATAAAACAAAAAATCGCATTTGTTTCCATGTTAATTCAAAGTGCCTATAGGTACCTGACGCAGTGATAGTGTTAAAAGTAATCAGTTGATGACAAATAAACTAACACTAGTCAATAAAACTTCTATGCAAAACAGAATGAAGATGGCTACTAGCATGCGAGCAGCTTGTGCTAGTAAAATTAAGATAATGATGACTGTGAAACTTCATTGGCTGAGCCATGATGGCCATCATCGCCCATGACTCGGCTGATGATGTTTTGCCACCGTCCCCCCGATTCGCAGGCCGTGACCTGTGAACGAGTGTAAATAGTGATGTGAAGTAACTGTGTAGTGTATATATAAGTTTTTGTTTTGTTATGTAAATAGACTTTCACTGATGATGTAGCACAACTGCTATGAAATACATATCTGAATTTAACAACTGCATAGTGGGACCTACAGGCCAAAACCGAAAGGTAAGAATCATTTTGTTGTAAATTATCAATACTTATCTAAGAAGCACAATGTACCAAGAAAGGCTGATTGGGTTGGCCCTGTTGTCAAAAGAAAATGAAAACCCAAAGAAACTGAATTTCTCACTAGTTATTGACATTTTAGTGAATGCAAAGAGTACAAAAATGTGATGTGTAAATTAGGTCAGATGATATTTAGTTTTACTCGTTCAATATTCTTTGCTTGGTAACAATAAACAACAAGACTTCTTTGTAAACTGTAGATATTTTGTTGATTTAACTTCAATCTTGATCTTGTCATTTGTTTTTTAAATAGGCCTACATTAGTATTTTTGAGATTTTACAACTAGGGGGGCCCCATCTCAAGGGTTTGCCCCGGGGCCCCTTTCGACCTAGCTACGCTACTGGTTTAAATTATGATGTAGTCATTTACTATCATCAGCAAGCATTTAATATCAGAAAAAATAATTAAGAAAGCAAGCTAGCATCCATGTTCTGAATGTTGTCAAACTTACAAATATAATGTAGGGCTAGATCATATAGGCCTACTTGAATTGAGGGTAATCAGCAGAGTTATGAACATTTGTATGTACCGCTGCAAAATTTCTTTGTCAAGTAAAATGGTGTATGACAGAGCTGCGATGACACTCAGTGGGCGTAGTCGAGTGGATCTACAGGACTCCGCTCTGGCCATTTGTCGCCAGAGAGAATATTACTATGTCCGCAATGTGTTGAACATTTTTGACATTAAAAAGTTAAGAACGGGGGACTTTTGAAAAACCCTGAGGTATGTAAAGTAATCCTAAGTTTAAGAATGGTTACTTACTCTACTATTTGTAGGCTCTAAATGTAAATTGTTTTTGGTCGGTACCTCTTTGAAGTTTGGTCACACTCATTAAGTACCAGTTCCACTCCATTCACTACACTTAAATCACTTACATTTTACGATAGAATAGTCAAATTACTGTACCTAATTATTCTATTTTTAGTTTCTACTACTATCACTCCAAACTACCTCCAAACCTATCTTTCAAGTTTCAATAAATGTCAAAATTTTGAGGTTATGAAACATTACAGCTGATTCGCAGCGTGAAGTATGCCTTGTTTTTTGCCTCATATTTGACAACACTACATTCCAATAAAAATAGTTGTATTGTATTAGTTGTATGATTAAATACTGTTTTTTATGTTGTTGAACCATCCAAAAGTTTTATTTTATATAAAAATGACAAACCACATAAAATTATAATGATAATAAGTCCAAAAGCGTTGTGTAATGCTCAAAAACCCTTAATTAAGTCTCTATTAAAAATGTCAATGGCGTAGACAGTACAAAAAATTCCAATAATATCTTTTGGATAACAACATTTTGACCACACTGTCATATATTTGGGGTTTTATATAAATATGCAAATCCAAGCTATATATGAAATATAATAGTAATCAATTAATATAAATCATATAGTTTTATCATATAAAATAAATGTATGTATGGGGGACTACAAGCTTGTGTATACGTGCAAGCAACACTTAAACAACGTCTTCCGCAAGTTGCCATCGAATTGAACAAATTCAATGGATTATATGGATATCAAACTGAAGGATATTACTCAATTCATATTGACATTGAACATTGCAAGGGCGCTGTACTCTAACTTTAACGCATAAATAAGCATTCTTCCGCAGATGGGACGTCATATTGGATTACTACATGGAATTAGAGAGATATTGCACTGTGGGAACTCACTCAACTCATCTAGACCTTGAACATTGTATACTGTATACAGTTCATTTGTTTAACGAAGGCGTTAGAGCTACCAATACAGTATTTACATTAGATTTGAGACACCGACCACTCGAAAGGTGAATAGGTGATAAGAACAAACTAGGGTCGACTGTTCCCCAGATTTTGTCACTAATTAATAGGCCAACGACCAATAGAATGAACAAACGGTCGCTTATCATGACTTTATAACCATGGGTAGTAGCTAACGTGAAAAAGTTAGTATTTTATATTCATCAAAGTACTAAATGGAATATTTCTCTTTATATTTTTAAGTGTGATTGGTTTAGCTAAGGGGTTGATTTGTGAGTAAAAAGTTAAGGTTGAAAAATATTGCATGTTAGACTTCTAAGAGGCGTTTACCTGTAGACTCTAAAAACTTTAGTTTCTTGACTTTTACTAATTAATTGTATCGTTGTTTGAATTTATTTTTAAAGAACATAACAGCAAGTGGTGGAATATGAACAACAGTACAATTACTATTGTGTTTGCCTTTTTGGGAGTAAGTTCTCAAAAACTGTAGTAGAAAGCCAATTAGCCAGATCCATTGCGTTTGTTATAGCGCAAGGGGTTGAAATTTTATAAAAACGTAGTAGTTCGTTGAAATGTTATGTTACATTTTCTTATGAATAGCCTAGTCTCATAGGTATTTATTATGCCAGTAAAATAGTCTAAGACACTATTAGTAAAATCAAAATTTAAACAAGTTCTTTTACGCTTAGACTATGTTCTAAATGTGTTCTCTGTATCGTTTAAACATGCTTACTTTGATTTATTTATTTTCTGTAGTACAGTTTGATACATAGTACAAAGTTCTTAAAAATAACGTTTAGATAGTGACTTGCTAATTACAGTAATGTAATTTTTTCATAGCTAATTAACTAAATGGTGGTCTCTATCATGATTGTGAAATAAAAATGTATATTACATAAATTATCGGTTTGTATTTATACATTATGAGCTCGTACCGAAAGGATTAAGCAAGCCTGGAAACAATTAGAGAAGCCAAATAGTGCTGTTGACTAAATTGGCCTGATTTTTTCTTTTTAGATTAAAACTGCTTTCTTTTGGCCGCTAAAGCTCAATTTGAAAATTACCCAACTTTGCAAGTTATTGTTACTCGATTCGACTCTACATAAACTAAAAAATGAAATACAGTGCTAGTACAAGTCTATTTTCTATTTTATTTTAATATAATAAAACTGAGCGTTCCACAATATTTTAGTATTACTATCTCTGCTGCACATAGGGCCAAGGAGTGATGTGATGTTTACACTGTCTAGCACATCAGCTGATTGAGTAGAAGCCATGCATGAATGACTGGGTGGAGTACACACACGCACGCACGCACAGTGAGCCCAGTGTGGGGTGCCAGTGTCACACATGTGTGACTGAGAGCATCAGCTGTTACATAACACAGTGTCAATGTGCCTAAAGCAGTGGACAGGAGTTCTGCAACACTTCTTCAAAGGTAAGCCCTGCAAAATCAGATATATTTGACAACTGAGGAAATATGGGTTTTCAAAAAAAATTCATGTTAATCTCTCAATTTTTAATCACGTTCACTGCTAAAGCGGCTAATTAATTATACAGTGACAAAATATCCAGAAAAAGTATTATTTACTATAATGTTGTGGAAGGTAAGTGTTTCTCCTGAAGTGGCTGGAAAAATTCGTGTTATATTTTGTGTAGACATGTGTTGAGCAGCTGATTGTCATGTTACAGATGAGGTGTGTGTGTGGGTGTGGATGCTTGAGTGGCAGAAGTCAAGCTCGCTACCGGCCCATACGCCGACCCTCGCTGCGTTATGATGCCGTACGTACCTTCAGGTAGGCTCCACTCGTAATCCGTTATCTGTGCTGGAGTGTAATGGTAATCAGGCTTGAGTTCTGGAACATATCAAAATCAGGTACTAACGACTGAATGTTAACAGTTCTACTTCTACTACGCGTACATTGTAAGACAATTTTGTTGGCATTAGTTGAGTGGAGTGAAACAAATTGGTGTGCGCTTAAATACCACGTGTGAAAAGTCAAAATAAAACCTACAAGGTGTTTCGAAACTCCCATTGTATACTTTAAGGTATTGTTCCTGGGACTTCATGATTATTATATTTATTTTAACCAAAACTCTTTCGATGTTTGAACAGCCGTCATTTGATTGTTCTCATATTTTACTTAGTTATTCGAAGAAACTTGTCCTTTGAAATTGTAATTTTATATACCTTTGCACTTTTATAAAAAACTTACAACAAATATCAAAACTGTCCATGTACAAAAGTCAAATAGCGGTCAAAAATGATCGCCCAAAACCTGCATGCAATATTCAAATTCAAATATTTAAAATACCAGGCCGACACGCAGCTAAGAGCCTAAGCACCGCTGGCATGAGTGAATCGAATTTCCCATGCAATTTTTATTTTAATTCACTCCGTTCATAGCCTCGACTCAAAATTAGGTTGTTCTATTTCCACGGGCGTTGCGAGGCCGCACATTAATTAAGGGTACTACTCTGTTCGTTTTCTAATCCATATTTTAATAACATCCAACATTTTAATAAATATATAAGAATGAAGTATTTTAAAATTGTTGTCTGCTACTCTAAGAGCAAGTGTCTGGAAGCTCGCCACGCGCCTGCTGAATTGAAACGACAGTAATAACACACGAACACAAAGAACACGTCAAACTTTTTTCTGCAGGCACCAACATTATATTAACAATACAACCATCAATCACTACAATTTTAGTTCATACGCGATCTTCCGTTGAATACAGTACGGTATAGTTAGGTATTGTGGTGTTCTTTTGTATGAACACCTACTTTATTACTTTTATAAGGTAGGTAGTGTTGTAGTAGTAGGTATCAGGTATTTACTGCTACGTCAAATCTAAACTTTGTGTTGGTGTATCTCTATTCTTAACGAAATCGTGGAAGCAAACAGTATAGTAGATGATCTGATGATTTTATTAAATACTCATTTAATTATTTTGGCAGTCAGTATTTTATGTAGCTTAGTCTGCTACTGCAGTTTCACATTGATTTGTTCTCAGGAGTAGATCGAATTTCTGGAAACTTGACCTAAAACCTGTGTTTTTCTTTGGCTGTCCATCTTTCCAACGAACTGAAAATGGATCTTTAAAAACGTTTACTGTGCAATACGCAGTTAAATGAAAATTAAGTTAAACCCCTATTGTTAAAATCACTTAAAGTCTTGATTTTAAAATTTTCGACCTGAAGAGGACTAGAGTATTTAGTCGAAATAAGGTGATTTTTGTGTTAAGTGTTTTCTTAATTTAGTTAGAATAAGTGACTTTGCCAACTATTTTAAAATATAAAATGGACTTACCTTCTTCCTCATCATTCAGAAATTCATTAATTATAACCTATCCTACCACTGAATAACACCGGATTTACTTTTTGATTGTACTTAATGATTAACCAAGTCTGATAAAAATCGTGTATTGATACCATTTAACATCATTATATGCTGATAGTACATAACTAGATAGTGTTCATTATGCAATGTTTTGTACAAACCCTAACGTGTGTTTTGAAATTTTAAATTGGCGGTATATGTCCAGCGCTTCAAGCGGTGTGATGAGCCACCGACCACTGTAAGAGGTTATTTTAAGGTGAATGTAGGATGATGGCGAGTGTGATGAGGGTTTTGATGGATGGTGAGGTGGAGTTTGTTACAAACTAGGGTCGACTGTTCCCCATATTCGGTTATTAGTTATTACCTGTATACCAACTTAAAACTTGATTTGAGACACCGACTCCTTCTATATGAAATATGAATAATAAGCACTGATTATGGTACGAATTCATATTTACAGTTGCATTATCGCTTCTCAGTAGATTACTCGGTGATTGTTCGAGCTGTGTAAATGTACGGCTATGTACTACAGAGAACTGAGAGATACGTACTGGCTACTGGTACTAATTGACGGCCGCTAGATTTATGAAAGCTACGTGAGTTTGATGGTGTATAACAGGTGGCAGGTGGTGTACCACAGATTCACAGAATACAGGTCAACCAAACTGCTAACAAGTACCAGACCAGCTGTTTCTTGGATTTTGTAGTCCAGCTGTTCTCAGTTCAGCACGAAGACACGCGCTAACCACTTCTCTACCAGCTCTCTCTATCTCCCTGTGAGTGTGATCCCGTATAATTACAGACACTAGTAAGAAAGCTGCTGATTCCTAAGTACAGCAGTAAAAGTAGGCTAAACAGTGATGGTGCCAATTGGAATGGAATTCTCTGTGGTCAGTCAGTGCAGTTGGTCATTGGATGGTAATGGTCACTAGAGCGCTCGCGCCGCCGCATTGTGGTAATTGAATCCTTACTTGAAAAGAAAGTGTATTATGTTTTCGGTAGTATTTATACTAGACATGTTTGATAATGGTTGAATACTGAAGTGAACAATACACTTTTCCAAACATATGCACCTCGGTACTCGCTAGTTGCTGTTCAAATTATATCAGTTTGATTTGAGCTGTTCTCTAGAAACATCAATTAGCATATATACATATATAAATAAAATGAGAGTTGTTAGTCAAATGTTTAGAGTTAAGTAGTTTTTCTGTATTTTTCCATGTTATGCTTTGGGAAGACCGACTTTGGAACAATAACAATTTTGCTGGACTTTTGCTAAGTTCAGGAAGTCACTTTTAGTATTTTTTACGACAAACAGAAAACTACTACTAACTAGTAAAAGTGATATAACACAATTCTAAATCACAAATCAGGTTCAGCTTTAAAGTGTTTATAAATAATAAAAATAAAGTTCCATAATACAGTAGTTTGAATGCGGTAATGACCGCCATTTGAACGCTCGATATGTTTTGCCCGATTTTTTTTACGGAAATGCTGTAATTAAATAGGGTTTCAAATAATGAAACACTTGATCTACTTCTACATCCCAAAACAAAGAAGTACGAACCCTTGACCAGTTTTGCCCTGTATACGAAGGGTTGAAATGATTTTCCTGTGATTATCAGTTGTCGAGTGATGGGGTAACGTTGGTTTTTTTCTCTAGGTATATTGGTTCGTTTGCAATATGTTTGAGTCACCTTGTGGATTACTCTGTATATAGTGTAGCCTATACTGTACAGTATACAAACACAACATTTCACTCCATTGACTACGAGCGATGTACTCTGCGCATCTGCAATAAGTGAATTTTATTGTCGATTGTCCCTATTCTCAGAGAACATATCTTAAACCATATATTTATCTTATTTCGTTGGATACGAATTACGAGCTGATGTTTTATATGTTGTGTCGAATTTAAATGCGGTTTTGATTGTTCTTTCGCGGTTGGCAGTCATGGTTTTGTGTTTTGTCAGCTGTTGTTATTCCAACTACGTATTGTCGACAGTATTTTTGATTTTTGGAGCGATCTTTGTATATTTTAAGATATCACGTCAGGAGCGATCAATAATACTCTGTGGGAGCGAACTTATATGCGGTTTTGATTGTTCTTTCGCGGTTGGCAGTCATGGTTTTGTGTTTTGTCAGCTGTTGTTATTCCAACTACGTATTGTCGACAGTATTTTTGATTTTTGGAGCGATCTTTGTATGTTTTAAGACAACACGTCAGGAGCGACCAATAACACTCTGTGGGAGCGACGTACGTGTTTATCCGATAAAAGTTTTTCTTTAAAGATGATGAGGGGTGATTCATGCACCACACTATCATCAGTAGGCCCTTCCGGTACCTCCAATAATAAAAAGTTGCACTTGCAATGAATCGAGTCCTGACAATTTACAACGCCAGGACCAGCTGTGCGCTGGCGGAAAGAACGGTGCAAATCCATGGATCAGGATGTATGCGCACACGAGAGCAGCAACTGTGAACAGAGCAGAGCGGCTGTGTAGTGTGTAGTGTGTGGTAGTGCTGGTAGCGGCTCAGTGTTGGTGTGCTCTCAGTGTGTGGTGGGGGCAAAGACCAGTTTCTCTGGCCATACCTTGGCGCATACCTGAGCCGAGCGAGCGGTGACTGTGTGGACTGTGGTGAGGTGTGGTGGTGGTGTCGTGGCGCGTCGCTAGTGCTGTGCAGTTCATTCCTCCAAGTGTTTACAAACAATAACAGCTGGTTTGTGAGTGATTGCAACAGGTGTTTGTGCCAGGAAATCAGTGAATGTGTGCCAAAGGATAACCCAACGTTGGAACAGTTGTTTGGAATAGCGAATTTGAAGGTAATTTTGAACTAGTATTTCATAGTTTATACGATGTCACTTTGTCTCGTATTTTAGCAAATACTCAACTGAAACTGCTCTTAAATGGAGATTCACTTCACATTTAAGTGTGAATGTGAAGTTTAAAAAAACGAAGTTCCTCTCTAAGTGATGTTGATGCTCGAATGCGTGTTTGAGATTACTACACTTTACGGTAACTATGATCTTGCAGTTGCTTGGAACTAATCATGGGTCTCGAAAAACACGATGTGCAGGCTGCATATAACCATTTATTTAATTGATCGAATCATATCAAACTTATTGTGACATTATATGCGCGGAAAGAATCTTTCAACTTGTTTCCAAAGCCTTAAACGCCGTCTCATGTGCTTCTTTTTTTGCGAATCACAGACTCCTTTTAGCCTGCATGGTGTTGACGACAGTATTGGCTTCTGAAGCTTGGGCAGAGTTTCAACTCAAGCCTGTGGATGCACCTGACAAAACAGCCGGCAATGTGATGTGAGTGTTGGGCCGCGACTAAAATTATCCCAGCTCGCGACAATGACCTCGCTAGTGCCACTGAGTCATTTCTCGCAGTCTCATCTCGCTAAACATAGGCATTACATCTCTTCCTAGCCAAAAAAACTAACTAATAATATCCGGGAACACTGAAAGTCTAACTTGACATTTACAAACGACAGTTTGTATTGTATTTTGTTTGTACTACTTAAATCAGATTCCAATGCTTATTTCACGACTTGGGTTGAATGCACCAAAGGTACAAAGTTTGTTATATAGTAATGAAGATCTTCCTGGCAACGTCCATGAGCCATAGGGAGAGGGTAATTCCAAAAGAGGATTTTGGAAATGCTTTCAATGGCATTTTAGATCAAGTTATTATATGTAGAACTATGGTACATCTTCCAACCAAAAACACCAACATTGTTCTAAAGTTGTTACGGGAACTTTCATGGGTTTCCTTGCTGTCAGTCAGCTACTGTTTTCTACTCAAAGATTCAAGTTTTATAAATGTTCACTGATGTTATGTTTGGCTCCTCCAATTCCAACCATTCTCGCATTTGCAGTTTGTTAATTACAATATAGGAGAAAGTCCAGGGTACTTGTCCACGGGTGTAGGATTTATGATTCCATCACAACGGCCTCCTGTTGAACATAGTTCCACAGATTTGGCCCTGGCACGTTTGTACGGGTGTAATTCAATTGCACAAATTCGTAGACGTCAAGGATCGGTTATGGATAAATTAGACCGTGTTGTAGTAAGTTAACAGCGTAGCAGGCAGTTGTGTTTATTCATTTTTCTAAGATGTAAGCTAATGGAAACAAAACTTTCCATTGGATTAAATTGTTAACCCTCTCTACGGCAGTTGTCTAACGCTCCCTTACTTGGTCTAATGTTATGTTACTTGGTACAGTACGTGTAGTGTAGATAGTGCACGTAGCCTGAGCTAAGTGGGTTAGTGAGTGATAGTGTTCAGAACTGTGAGAAAACAATGTGGTCCAGTCTCCAGTCACAGGCTCGGTTCTGGTCGAGATGTCTCCTAGCATACTTGCCCTGAATCACGACAAACTTCTGACCAGTCAACCGCGCCTTGTTGTGTTGTGGTCAAGTGTTTCTAACAAACCTGAAAAAAGTACCATGAACAAGTAAAAATGCCTGAGATCAGTAAGGGGGGTTGAACAATTGCAATCACTTTACGAAACAAAAAATGCTATGGTAGTAGCTCAAAGAAAGTTGACTCAAAGAGGATCCACCCAGGAAGAAATTGTAAATTGGTCCTATGAACCATCTAAGGTGCAAAAATCTGTATTTTTGAGTATTTCGCAACATTTTAAGGGCAAGGACCTCCCCTTCCCGCCAGCATGGGTGGCCTTGAGGAACTACTTTACCACCGCGAACTCGAGCTGAATAATTAGGTTTAAGTTGCTTCAATGTAATTTTGAAGTGCGTTATTGTTTTTTTTCCAGAGACACGGTAGGTGTATCGATTATAGGGTACAATAAACATTTGACAAGACCCATTTGATCCTCAGTAGTCACAAGGTACTCATATCACTATATCAGCACTCGCGTATGAAAAGTCTTTTGTACTTGCTCTACGCCAGTCGCCTAATTTGTAGCTATATAGTATGATAATAACGCTGAAGCCATGAGGAATGTGCAAGGCAGTCATCAGTTTTGTAGTAGCTTTTATTTTAAGAAGTTACTTGTTTGTCCCTGACACGTGTTTGTGTTTATTTTTATGACTGCAGCCTGAGCCACAGCGAGACTTGAGTTATGTGTTCACACATTACCATAGTTATTGTTTACCACGCTCTGCTGCTCGGGTATCACGCTCTTTTAACACTTTCTTACATTCCTCTTCGCCTCTTAGCCACAATTAGATCGTCACTAACTGATGGGTTGCTAACATGTTACTGGCAGCTTGAGTGATTCTGATATTGTATACAAATAAAACACTTGTTAATAGTTTTTACTCATCCTACGTGAACAAACTAATGCGATTTAATGTTGTAGTATGGAACATTGGTCAGTAGGTTGAATGACAAATGCAAATGTGTTTGTCACATAGCTTTGATTCTCATTCATAGGGGTGCCTTAGCCTTAATGCCACCGTAAGTGACGAGGTGATAATTATTTATTTCTATAAGAGCTTTTGTCTTCTCGTTATTCCAATTACTTTTAACGTGAATACACCACGTATTTTAAGACTTATAACGGTACTTTTAAACGAGATCTTCTAACCAACTTCAAACTAAAGTTCGAACCTTAACGTACTAAAGATTAGACTTTATTTTTCAGTATAAAAAACTAAATGGAGCCCAAAACATTTCCAGGCAGTCTAGTAGACCGTATATATAGTGTCTCGATAAGATAGTGGAGAGTAGGTTGACTACCATATGAAAAAAGACACAAAACCATGAGACAAAAATTTGGATTTGCCAGTTTATCTACCTATATCATCTAGCTAAAAACAAACTCAATTTGAAAATGAATGGAGCTTGAAGAAAAAAATCCAAGCTAAGTATCTTATCGAAAACCATTTCAAAGTCTTTACAACTATTAAAACCTTGGAATTTTTTTACTTGGAATATTAGACTATTAATCTAATAGTTGGTTAACAATTTTATTCATAGATTGCAATGGAGCAACCATCAAAAGTGCCAATGTCAGGTAAAACTTGAAACTTCCCACGCTCCCGACACTTCAGTTCCACGCGAGATGAGAACAAACTTAATTATTCACGGATCATCCTTTCACTTAATTTCGCTGCTTCAGTAGTCAGAATGCCATCAGTCGGAGAAAGTGCACACTGTGACTGTGGTACAAGGCAGAAGCAACAGGTGATACTTTGAGTTGAGAGTGGAGGATGATGATGGTTTGGAGACCACAGCCTCCTAGACATGAACCACTTTCCATCCAAGTCTAAACGTCACCTCTCTCTGGTTTCTGTCCATCATAATGTCTTGGTAGTGGCTATCTTGGATGAGTATCATCACGTTTTTTTTTATACTTCAGCGTTGCAAGTTTTCGATCAATCAACAAATACGTGTTCAGGTAGTGGAGATGACTAAGGGTAGCTATGATCCACGAGTGACGTTACTTGTTCAGCTTATCAAAATATCAATTATCACCATCTACAATATGAGCTACGTGAAAGTAATATGGTATTGGATTGTTGTTGTCATCTCAGAACTTTGTGTCGTTTGTTTATAATCATGTCGTCTCGTCTTTGTAGTTTTTTAACACAACATTTTGAAATTCGGTATCAACAGAGGAAGTTATGATTATACGGTGCTACTATTTACTATTACAGAGAGCGTAGTCCGGAAGGTAAAACACGCCTCAACGTCTGAGCTTTCTATTTCTTTCCTTGATTTGTTTCCAAATGACAATTTAGTTACGTCTGAAACCTGGTCACTTTCTTGGCAGCACCATGTCTAATTACGACGTGGACGTGTATATGGGCCAGCCTTGTTTTTTGGGGTGGCGTGTGAATGTGACAGTGGAAAGCCGACACCTGAATGCGGGACCGAGGACTGGGCACACCGCACACGTGCAGCGAGCAGAACCTCACCCCTCGGCTCATTCATTCGGCCTACCCTTCCAACCTTCCCAGCGACAACAGGTGGCCAACCTGCAGTCTTCACTGTACGGAGGTGGTTCACTCAAGTATGAAGCCTCTGTAAACTGCTTGGGAAAGTGTATAACAACCGTACTGTAACTATATACATCTCAACCGCTGACATTGCAGAATCCCAGTATACTAGGATGTAGGGTTCTATTTGGCTACACGTGAGACGTAAGTACTGTAGCTGGTGCATAGCCAACGTTTTTTTTGTAATCTCGGGTTTTCCTTTTATTTAGATTGCTACAGTAAATCTAAGCAAACAGCATAAGTTCCTTGAGCCTCATGCAGTTGTGGGTCCGTCTCCTGCGTTGCAACTTACCACCGCTTGTCCGCTCAGTAAGTGTCAGTCATGTGATCGTTTATCTACAACAGTCACTACTGGTGGTGAATGCTGCATTGAATTGAGAATGCAGTTCTGCTGATACCAGACAGCAGACGCAGACTATGGGCATGGATTGGTGGTGGTGGGAGGATCGTGGTGGAGATTGTGCAACTGTCTGCAACCTGCTTTCCCCCAGCTTGCCCTTTCCCCTTTCCCTCAATACGCCACTTCATTAAATCATGCAATACTACATTTATCCTATCGTCATTGGAACATTCGCCTGGTGTCGTTCATTCCTAGTATTGCAAAGCTGCAACGAGTTGGCGTTCTCTGTCTCAAGTTAAACTGAACTGATGTACAATAATCGTAAATGGGGTTTTACAAAAGATTTGGAGAATCCCAAAGTTTTATATCTTCAATGAAGCATTTCATTTTGCTAATGAGCAATTTTATTATTTTATGGATGGGTTCACAGATAATTTTCTTCCCATTAAATTCTCGCCCTTACAAAGGTCTACTGCGTCAAACAGTTTCTCACCAAGTAGGCCTGCACGAGTATGTTCTGCAGCTAGTGAATATCACACACGTTGTATACAGTTGATATTCACTGCAGTGAATGCCATATAAACTGCTTCACGGTTCGTAAACTCTCCTAGTTGATCCACGTTAATGATAGTCCCAGTCTTGGTTATTCGTTATTCATTTACTAAGCTATGAGCCTTCTTGTGCGAGCTGCACTTGCATGTATAATATATAACTATACGAGTAGATTCTCGTAGATTACCTTGTAGATTCTCGTAAAGGTAAGCCAGCAATTTAAATCATGGTTCTAACAAATTTAGACTTACTGTAACTTTGCACCTGGATTAAAAGTATACAGTTTAGCATATTTTACTTTTATTAAAGACGTTTTATCGGTAAATTTACATACTTGTATCAAGTAATTGTAATATTTAATTTTTGGCGTGTTCCAAAGAAAATAAATACTATTAGAAATAAAGCAAAGTGGCTCATAATGTACTTAATCACGCTAATCTTATAGCCTGGGCGATCGCTTATTACTTTGCGGTTCTTCAGAAATCGGCCAGGCAATTCATTACCAAAGTATTTAACATTGGCGTACAATATTTTTCAATTGCTTTACAAATGAATTACTCATATTTTTGTTGATTTCTTATTACCTAGAAGTGTTTGCTGTTAACAATGGAATTTCCCGCCTTCTAAAATATTACCTCTTTTAGTTTTATCACCTCAGGAAGCAATAACCATTTCGTGAGGTTCGTAATCAACTTAGTCGCTTGGTTTCAATGACTTCAAATGGTCGAGAGCAAGGATAACAGGAGATTTCTTTCGTTGTCCTTGAAACTTATACAATGCGATTCTTTGCTGTAATTAGATGATTATTTTATTTGGATATTGAGTATGGCTGACTAAGACACGACGAGCAGAGGTGGAGGCGAAGGAAAGGTGAGAATGAGATGAGATGTTGGATGAAGCGGATTGAGTTTCTTTCTCAGGCGTATCCGAGGTTGCAACTCAGGGCGGGGCCTTCAGCAGTTGCATTGCAGTACTTACATACTCGTACATTCGTCAAGTAATTAGACTTCGGAATTTTGTTCCTGTTATTTTAACTTATTCAGTTTCAACTGTTACACAGTTTTATAGATAATTGAAATTAATCTTCTTGAACTATGCTATTATAGCAAATTTATTAATTTAGTTGTTTAGATTTGTTAAAAAAAGAAGTATTCATAACATAAGACTTTCGCTGAAAGATGTTTTCTGCGGTGAGTTAGCTGGTTTATGATCAGAGCAACGACCGCCTCGATGTGGCTTCCTTGTAACATAATCACTAGTATCAACTTTCATAAGCTCTATAATGCTTTACACCTTACTTGAGTTGAAGGATTTTCTTTGAAATAACCAGTTCTTACAAAACGTTTGAGTATAAAAAGTAGCGTGATGTTTTAAAGGAAGTTAATTGTATTAAAAATAGTTTCGTCATGGTTTTGTAATGGCATTCATGAATTGCACTAAAACTCACCAATCCCGATTCTGTGTTGCAGCTAAAATAGACAGGTTTTCAGTTTAGTAAAATATAATTTGAAAAATACATACAAACCTTTTTTCATAACAGAAACATGTCTGGCATTGTCAATAATCCATTTTAAAATGTTTATTCTGAAAGACATCTTAGCTGTTAGTAGATGCTCCTGTTGAGGAGTTTCAAAGGACACTAGGTTCAATCAGCCGTAAATCAAATGGCGAGGCAAATTAAGAACCACTTTTTTATGCATTAACATTTTTACTGGTACTTATCTAAAAAGGATAGTTTGTTGATTGAACTGGTCAATATACTTTGTTTGGTTGGTAAAGCAACTTATTGCGAACTCTGTGCATGGCTGCTCACCCGAGTCCAATCAACAAATCCATCTGCTTCACTGCGTGCATTGCTTTTGCTATTTTCCAAACCCATCGCGGCATTTGACAATGACATTGAACTAATATTTTCAGAAAATATAAGTTAACATTGAAACGAAATCAGATCTACTTGCAATTTTCCGATTTTGATTAGTTAATCTGATTGAATGTCCCAACTTGAGGAAGTTAAGTCTTGAATTGACCAATTTGAAATGATATTTCATACTTTGGCTTGAGGACACCGACCACTCTTAGAGGGAATTAAGGTGAACATAAGATGAAGGGTGAGTGTTTTGATAATTGATTTGACGTAGTCTTATGTGGGGTTGTTTAATAGGATTAATAAAAGAAAAGTTCAGTTGGAAATCAGTGAGAGAAGGGCGCAGAGCCATCCTTATCGTTTGATGAAGGATGGATATTTTGTTTTCAGATGGTAACATGACACACACAGCTATTTGCTGAGTATATACGACGGCTTAGATTCAAGCGAAAGTTGTGGTTTCAACTGATAACTTTATGAAATGGAAGTAATTTATCACTGATAACATTTGAAACTAGCATACAAGGATGACAAGTATAACAGAGCCTGAACTCTCTCTTGGGGAGTATTTCATACCAGTCAAACCCTCGGGTGTTGAACACTCACTAAAAACCGCTAAAGGTAGTATTGCTTGATTGGAAAATTTATTTTTAAGTCAGGAAGTTCATAGCTTCAGCCCCTCTGAATATTAGTAGTGGAGTTCCTCTTGTTTTCCTGCAGCCATTCATTCATAGCCAAGCTATTTTGGGACCCTATACAATCCTTTCTGTCTGATCAGATACAGTGCCTCTTCTTGACGACACTGTGACTACTCGCACGCCAGTGGCAAGGCAAGGGGAGAAATGTGCCAGTGATTGTAGTGTGTATAGTTCGGTAGAAGACAGTCGTGTCGCAGGAATGCGGCGTGAGTCACTCCCACACACCTTCACTTCACTTCACTCTCCACGAGACATCACTGCGGTTGTGAAACACGCCGCACTGCCGCAGTCTGCAGTCTCTCCAGGACCCTGAGTAGCCGCATATAATAGATATAGCGCGCCTACGTAGAGTCCCTCAGTCACGTGAGGGTGTGAAATGGTTAAAGTGAACTGTGAGTGGAACTGTTAATTAGTCTAAAAGCGAGTAATATACTTTACAACAATGTAGAATATACATTATACAAGACGAGCAAAGATTGAGTCTTCGAATACGCTCTGTTTAATGTAGTAATTTAACTGAAATATAGTTTCTTGTAAATTAATCACTGCCACTGCTATGACTGATAACTCCACAACTGAAACATACTTGATTTGTAACCTAAACGTTTAAGTAAATAAATGAAACAAAGCTCTTCCATCTATAAATTATATGACATTTTAAACTAACAAGCACAAGGCTACAGGGAAAACCTTAAATACTGTTGAAAATAACAATGGTATCATAATGGTTTGCTATTCATTCAATGCTAAGTAGAATTGAGCTTTATTGTACTTTTAACATCTACACCATTTTCAATAGATCAATTATGCCCTGTGGAATAAAAGGAACGAAATCAATTAAAGGGAGCCACCAAGCTTTTGTAAATAAACGGTACGAAATAAATCGCTTGACGAGTTTTGCAGCCAGGCTGTACCCTGTAGTTATATCTATATAAATAAAATAAGACTTTTGTCTGTACATTGCAAAGAATCCACCTAGTTTTGGTTATTTGGTGTTTATATACTTTGAATGGACCGAAACTGACGTCAAAAAAATTCCTGTCTGTCTGTCTATAACGTTTTTAAGGCGTCTTGGACAGATTATAACTCAGAGTCAACTGAAGCTATGGCGGTGAAACTTCGTTAAAGGGGTTAGCTCATTACGCAGTGTGTCTTTAGCTATATTTTATACCCATACAACATCCAAAAAATAAATGGCGAGGGACCAAAGTGGGCACTGAACACGTTTTTAGGCATTTTGCACCGTTTATAAGTCAAAATTGGCTGAAGCTATGGCGGCCAAACTATGTTTAAGGGTTAAGCCCATCACGCAGTGTGTCTTTAACTATATTTCATATACATACAACATCCACAAAATAAATGGCAAAACTTATAAGGAGAAGATGGTGAACTAACAGGCAAACTAAATGGTTTTCTAATGATACTGTATATTGAAAACTATTTTTGTTTACTTTAAATTTGCAATTTTTTAAAATATACACCTATGTTAATAAAGCCCTGAGGCGAAGCGCGGGTACTCAGCTAGTATGTAAATATACATTTTGAATACTTCGAACCTCTATGGCAAATTAACTTAGTTTTTTTTGTAAATAAAATCTGAGACTCTTGTGACTCATCCGACACGATTTGGGTCCGACACCATCTCGAATAAATCATTGGCTGAGAATACTGTGATGCACAACTAATTACAACTGTTAGCAGTGTGAATGATGTGAGATGATTGAAAGCTACTTTTAAGTAAAGTTGTACAGTTGTTGATTTGAATATAAAAACATTAAACATCTAAAAATACCAAAGATTATCCAAAGAGTGAAATTTATGGAGTTCTGTCTCCTGGTGAGTAGTTTGTGGCTGGTCTTTTAACAACATCAATATTACAAGGAAGGTAGATATGAATGTAGTAGGCTGGTGTGAGAGTATAGAGGAGATCTCTTGATAGGTTTTACAGCATTATAACTAGTTAGTACTGGAGTGTGGCTCGTAGTTATGACTATTGAAACGTGTTGGTTTCAGAATATGTAAACAGTACACTTACAAGTACAGTATTGTCAATGAAGAGTTGACAGATGTGTGAGTGTGGTGGTGTGTGTGCGTGTCGACATCAATTACCGGTCAGCGTGAGCGTGGGAAACCGGCACTGCAAACTTTACCTGTAGTAAGCCAAATCAGTTTTATCTATCTACGGTAAATCAATATTTTTGAAGGTATTGATATAGTTTAATAACGTTGTAAATTCGAACTTCCCTCCCAAAATTTAAGAATACTGTATAACTCGTTTTGCCTTCATATTTAATTACAGCATGGTTTTTTAGTTAAGTTTTATGGTTAATTGTTGGTCAGAATTGTGTTGAAATAAATTGCTCTTTACTAAGATAAATGTTCAAATTTCTTCAAGAAAGGACTCTTGGACCCATCCAACTATTCAAAATACCAAAAGGTTTCCGGGCGTTGCCGATTAGCCGAAAATGTTGGATCAATGGGAGTGAGCTAAAGACCTGAAGACCGCGGAAATCTCCTTAAAATGGGGTGTAATATTTATATACTATTTTAGAAAATAGTGTAATTGCACTGATCACTAACACGCTGCTCTTTTGTTGACGATCACAAACACGTAAAGCTATAAAAATGGTCTACTGCTAAACGACCAGTCTTTAATATAATTTCCTAAAAATGTGTTTAATTCAAAACACAATGTTACATCGGTTTACAAGTTAGTTTGCTTTGTTAGTTTAAAAAGATGGTTTAATGGGTCAGAACTGCATTAAAACTCCTATTTTCAAAGGTAAAATGTTAAACAATTTCAAAGAAAAGTCCTTGAACTCCCCTCCTGACTGGGGAGTGAGCTCCCAGCCTCCCCTGGTGGATTTGGTTGATAACTCCCTCAAATTAGGTTCTGAATCCACCCCTGGCTGAAACTCTTTACTGCAGTATCCAAATTAAAACCTAAACCATATGTAAAAATTCACAACTGGTGTTTTCACTCCTTTTGTTCACTCTGTCCGCTTTAGCACTTATTAGGAGCGAAGCTACTTCTATCAGACCAGTGGTGCACATTGAATGGTATTGGTTGGGATTGAACAAGCCCGGTAGCAGAAACGTGGCAGGAGGAGGAGCAAGGAGGACTGGTCCTGTAACCTCTGGCCCGGGGCTGAACATTATACAGACAGACCTCTGCCTGGTCCTCGGAGTAGGCCTACTTACTACACGAATGTCTTGTCTCTCCTAGTCTCTAGCAACCTGTCTCAGAGGCTGCAGCAGAATCACTGCAAACCCAGCTTCCGAGGTTCAGCTACTTCTGTGGTTAACTTTTGAACAAGGTTTGGTTGATCGAATTGGTACCTCTAATGTGTTACACGAGAAGGTAGGAATTTTCTCTCTTAAAAATTGATGGAGACCTGCCGATATTATGATGCTGATCTATACCGGGAATATTCGATAGGTTTCATTCGCGTGGGTGGGTGAAAGTAAATCACAGAAAAATACAGCTTTTAATATGTAATTGCATTACAAAGTAATGATAAGACTAATAAATAATACTCTTTCAAAGCTAAAACATAATAGTGTAATTGAATTGAACCAAAGGATGATGCGGTTTTGTTCTAGTACTTTAACATCTATTTGTGTATGTTCTGTTAAGAAATCAATTCAGGGCTCAGTTTGTGAGATTCTTTAGCGGGAACTGCCTGCGGAAACAATAAACCGCTTCAATTATAGCTGCTCAGATAATCATCACAGAGTATAAATATAAGACGACGCTCTTGAGAGGGCTTACAGTAAGCTGCTTACACTACTGTCTCGAGTTAGCGAAGGCTTTACTTTGACTAAGGCATGAGGTTAAACTTTCCACTTAACAGACATACATTAGCTATGTTATGAATAACAGTAAATAATACAACTTAGTTTAAAACCAGTAGGGGTTAATACACATTTGCGATGTTGAAAATACAGTAAAATAACCTTTAAAATTCCCGGACCGTTCTCCCATTGTTAATATCTTTCATCTAGCTACAGACTACAGTCTTTCAAATGTTTTGCCTTCATGATAATTTTGCTAATAATAAGCAACAAATTACAAAATCAAGAAACTATTAGGCTAATGTTAATGGAACAGGGGCGAAAACAACCTCAATAGTCTTGTTGGTGAAACATGCACACTGTACGTATTAAGGTTCATTACCAAGATCACAAGGTGGTGAAGAGGGAAGGAGGACTGTTTAAGTTATTTTGACCTGTGTTCCATCTATATTAGCCTAATATTTTCTTGGTTTTGTAATATTTGTTTATTATTTCCAGTAATATCAATCAAGGCAAAGCATTTGGAAGACTGTAGCTGGCTAGAGGAAAGATATTGGACAATAGCAAAGAAAGAAAAAGAAGTGATAATTTGGGGTGGGGTCCAAAACAGATTTCACAACCTTTTGGGCCAACAATTTGGTAGGGTGGGTTTAAAATGTGTGTTTTTGTTAGATAAAGCCAACTGGTGGCCTTGAGTCAGGTACCTAACTGCAATCACTCTTTGCTCTGTTGCGGTGTCGCTGTGGTTGGCAGTTGGCGTACATCAAGGAGATGAAGTCTGGACAGAGGCGACTCAAGGCCGCCGACAAGACTGCATTGAACTCAGCAGCCTTGCAACCTTCTTTATCGTCAAAAGAAGTTTTAAATTTATTTGAGACAGTAATTGATGTAACAGTTACAAATTGACATACCTAGCTTCAAGTTAAAAGTGCGGGGAATCGTTTTAATGTATGTGAAAAGTGAAAACGAGCTGAAAAATTATCGTGGGTCCCTAAGTACCTCGTACATGTTATTAGGTTCAAACTCGAACAGTGATGAGCTTGGTTTAACACGTGAATAGGAAAAATAACCATTGAAGAGAATTGGCAACAATGTGCTTTGTGCCGCAAACTGGGAGTGTTGCCAACTGTCCAGCATGAGCTGCGCATTCTTGCCAACTGTGGGTGATAAATAACAGCTGTGAGGCTGTGTTATGTATGATTATCTCAGAGCTGGCCTCATGCTAATGGTAGTAGTGGGAGTAGAGTGCAGCTGCAGTGTTTTGAAACATGTTCCTTCAGAAGCAGACAGCTCCCCCGTTCATCGTTATATTGTGTATCGTCTGTAGAGAATATTAGCTTTGTATAACATAGTGTTCGCTTCTGAGCTAACGTGATGTGATTATAGATTATTGCTATGTCTTGCACAAACCAAGTTTAACTTGTATATTTGTATGAGTGCAACTCAACAATGGCGATATTTGTTCTCTGAAGATGTTAACCTATTTGTGGATAAGTTTGTGTTTAACTGATTATCTTTGTTAATACGTACCTTTCCCCAAATAAAGCCTCTGTCTACTTTAGACTAAGCATTTCTTGTGGTTTGAATCCTGCGGTTGCTGCTCCTATGATGATAATTAAAGGGAAGGGGGATAGCCTACATGGGAGGGTTTAACACACTAACTGATACTTCTAAAAAGGTAATGTGGCCTTGGAAGTTGGAACCCTTTTTGATGCAGTTTGTAAATCAGTGCGTGTTTGGAGTTTCTGTGGATGTACGCTGATGTGACGATCAATTGTATTACATCTAGAGTATCATTCTGTAATATAATATTTTACCGAGCAACCAAGATGACCAAGAGACCCCAACGTCGTTCTCTACGATGGAACGTGGAACGAAAGTCGGGACAAAAACGTCATTTAAAATGTAAATGCGTCTTGTGCCGACGTCCATTAGAAAAATAGTAAAAATCAAATAAATCCGTTGTGGAACAAAGCACAATGGACTACGAAGTGTGTGTGTGAGATGACATAATGACCCGGTGTTTGGAAACAGGGCACTGTTGAGTGAAGGAGGCGTGGCAGCACCTCTGACCCTACATGTGTGTGTGTGTGTAGAGTCTTTGTGTGAGTGTGTGTATGTGTCAGTAAGACTTGGCGGCCTTCACATGACCCGGCTACATACCGCGACCAGCGACTGAGTCACCTAGGTTCAGTGAGGGTTTATCCATTTGTACAATTTTGTATTTTGTGGTACCATTTACTTTACAGAGGGAGAGAAAAATATTTTAAAAACTAGTTTGTTCTCTTTCAATACTAGGATTTAAATCTTCAAGAAAGTGTACAAATAAATACATGGTTAAGGCATACTATTCTTCTCAATGCATGGCAATCGTCAAATTAAAACAGCTGAAAGATTTTCCAATTTCTCAAACATCGAGACTTTTTCAAACATACAGTGTGTGCAATCATTAATCTTCGCATTCTTATTCCTTACGAACAGTTTGTTCCACCCTAAAATCTAGCTTTTGGCGTGAGAATTAATGTGATCAGATCTCCCAATTGCATGGAAAAACTCATCTACGCTGTAAAATGGTTCTGCGTCCAATACGTTTTAAGAAGTTTTAAATGCTTTTGGGTTCGGAGCACTTATCGAATTTGGTAACCTGTTAACAAAAGATCTCCTGACTGAGTAGTGTTGTCACTACTTCTAATGCTGTCGCATAGTGATTTGAAAAGGGAGACGACCCTAAAACTAAATACATCAGCGACCAGGAGGGTGTCAACAATTTGAGATTTCTGAATGCTGGCTTGCACAACTCTCCATTGAAATTATTTGAATTGTTCGTTTTTGGAGGATAAATATTTTAAGAAGGGGCATGTTTACTCAAACTCCCCATAACGCCGTTCCGTAGAAAAGCTGAGGGTAGATTACTTCACAATATGCCGTCATCAGTACCTGAGTTGGGCAATATTCGGAAAGTTGCCTCAAAACATAAATGCCTGATGATATTTGGAGCAGGCATAGTTTAAGTCCCACGTCAACTTTCAATCAAGGTGTTCATATCAGACATCCAAATCCAATAGTTGGATGATCTGTGTCTGCATGTCAATCGTGAGCAGGAATGAATGCATCATTATTTGGTTGGGTTCGATTTAGATTGAGCGCTTTGAAATATTGGATTAATATAATTTTTTTAGCTCAATGAATACGATTTTTCTAGGTCTTAGATTGACTGCTTCAAATTAGTGATTCGTATTGAACGAGACCTCCAAAGTGTGGTTTCAAAAGCGTTTGCTATACCTCTACCTCTGCCCATCTGGTAATTTGGAATTTTGAAGTGACAAATATTTTCGTATAGTTAAAAGAGTGTTCGGTAATGATAACTATGTCAGGTTAGAGTTTTTCGCACATATGAGTTAGCTTCTTACTTTTATTAGTGGCTACTTGGGACATTTTGATGCACTAGTGACAACCTTTCTGAAAATTTACAAATTTCTTCCTGAAAGTGTCAGTTTTGAGACGGGGGCTTAAAGAGGAATCTTATACAGTTGAACTTGGACTCTTTAGTTTAGTAGCTTTTATGTAGATGACAGAATAGGATCGTCGTTTGCGCATATATTTTCATTTGTTTCTTGTAAGACATTTTATATAAATAATGAGATTTACTGTACTGCGAAGTAGGTTCCAGCTAGCTGTTGCTGCTGTGAGCTGAGCTGACTGACTTGTTCTCCTACTCATCTGAGCTCCACCTCCCCCTCTCCTTCCCCCTCTCCAGCACGCTCCTTGAGGTCATCTCATCATGTAGTCATTCTGAGAAAATTAGTTGGAAATTACAAAGGAATCCCGGATGAAGCGTTTCATGAAATTCGCCAAGGTACGTGTCAAATACGGACTAACGTTTCCTACGAACATTGGTTTACAAGTTTTTTCCTGTTTCAGTTCTATAGATACTTTTTGCGCGATGACCTTCTGTTACCAATCAACGCCAACTACAGCATACAACAGATTATTACACTGTTTTATTCTAGTTATTCATAGCTTTTTTCGTATCTTAGCATTCGTGCTACTAAAAGAAAGAAGTGCTACATTCTTGTTCATATTTGAATGGAATTAAGAAGCATTATCGCGCTTTTGGATGATTAAATCAGGTGTCAGTATGTGTGGAAAGTGAATCAACACTAATTATTACTCATAGACAATGGACACTTCCTTTGTACAAGGAACTGGCGCGGGTCTGAATACTGATGAATGTCTTCATTGGTAACCAGGACTCGGTGAGGGCCGCCAGACACACACACTACACACGCACACCTTGTCACGTGACGTGTTGTGAGTTAGATGCTACAGCTGAGCGTGC
Organism: Matsumurasca onukii; assembly: GCA_018831715.1. Taxonomy (NCBI): domain Eukaryota; kingdom Metazoa; phylum Arthropoda; class Insecta; order Hemiptera; family Cicadellidae; genus Matsumurasca; species Matsumurasca onukii. The sequence continues at coordinate 6,992,145 of CM032066.1, read as the reverse complement.
TTGGCGTGTCATCACAATGCCATGCCAGCCGCGGTGCATGTGGGGACGTTGTAAGGGATGTGGTAGTTTGCCAATTCTCGAGGAAAATCCATGATACAAATGAATAAGTGCACACTAATATGAATATACTGTACTGTTTCATATGTAGGCTATACTAACATTGTTCTAATGAATGTCAAAAGAAGAAAATAGTTCAAAATATTCAGCAGTTTATTTAATTTAGTGGAAAAAGCACATTGCCATTACATTGTTTACAAAACACACCAATCCACTCCAGAAAACAAAGATAGATTACAAGACAATTTTTCCCTCTTTGTAAAAAATACACTTTCAGCTCTCTATTGGGTAGAAACTACTGTCTTATAATTATGTTGAAACTATTTATGATTTTCAAATGTGTGTGATTTCCTCATCCCTTTCATACTCTAGAAAAATACATTTAAAGTCGTTATTGACAGTCACATGTTTCGGACAAGCATATACTTCTCTGAATTTGAAGGCATAAATAGTTGGCAGGATGGTGTAGTCGTTAGCATAATCGCCCGGCAAGCGAGAGACCCGGGTTCAAGTCCCGGTTCGGTCCAACATTTTTGTCTTCAAATTTCTTTAGTAATAAAAAATACTCTAGAAAAGTTGGCTGCTTTCAGATGAAACCTAAACACGGACTTTTCTTATTTCAAGTATTATATGTATGCAAACTGTGTAACTAAACCACACCTTTCAAGCACATGGTGCAAAACCCCGATGCAATCCTTTCAAATGTAAAGTGTTGCACTACCGCTAAATTTCTAATTTGGTAGAGATGCACATTTTTAGGGGACTATAGTGCTGTTTGAAGTGTTAACTCGGTAAGCCATCCGTATTTAATTCTTGGTTTACACTTAGTTTACGAACTACCTAGTAGGCAACTGGAAATAATTCAAAGACATAGTCATGACCAGGGTCCTATACTCACTCCTTGACTATGTCCACAGCCAGTCCAAGCGGCGCCAAGGTTATTCTACACCCCCTCCTTCTCAGAAGGGGTGCCATAAGATTTATGTATTTCCTGCTCAAGTGGATGAAGGCCGACAGAGAGCCACAATACCCTCCAGCAGGTCTCCCATCTCTCGATCTTTGTGTGCAAGGACCCAGCCTGATCTCGATGCTAGGATGCTTCAATTAGCTCCCCATCTCACGCTTCACGCCTCCGTAACCAATCCGTCCTTTCAAGCGAAACTGCCGATAGACTCAGCCAATATACAGAATTGATAGACCGCCCAATATTTCTGCGGGAAAACCAGCTGAGTCACAAATTTCAAAATAACCTCAACCTCATCAATTACTCGTACTAAAATATCTAAACCGCACGACTTTCTACTCTAGCATTTTATTAGTTGACTAAAAACCACAAATCTCGTTGCTTTTCTGACCACAGAATTCGATAATACGGTCCTGACTGCATTTTAGCCAAACTCATTATAGTCGTGTTTGATCAATTCTGGTGTGCGGTCGGCCGATTAGAAAACACTGGCCAAATATCAAGCCAGCTATTGCGTTCACGATTAAATGTAATGGTGAATAATGCTCATTATTTAAAATAGCAATAAGAACTTCGGAATAGCAAGTTTGAGTGTTACCCAGAAGCCAGTAAATAGCGAATTGCAGCTGAGAATTGTTGATTTGACGGAAAAGGTGGCTGGGACTCACTATAACAATGGAATAGTTCTGTTTTATAGCCAATCTTGGTGCAACAACTTGGCAATGGCGGAACAGCTGTGAATACGGCACGAACTGTCTGCAATTCACCACGGCTATGAAACAGGTACAAGGTCCAATTTGAGTCAATACTCGAACTGTGTGACAGAATCAAAGTTTTAACGTCAGCGTGTTTTTTACATTAATACATTAGAGGTTGTTTTGGTATTCTTAAACTTTAAGAACTCATCGAAAAATTTTACTACTTTCGTTTATAATTACTTACAGCAGCATGATTATGTTACCTTGACTAAAATTTCAAAATATGGGATGTAAATACTATCCAAGGCTTATGTGAACTTTGAGAGCATTCCTACAGACTAGTGGTATAATAGTAGGCAGCATACTAAGTACAATAACCGTTTTACTATTGAAATAGTCATAACACAAAGTATTTCTTGGTGGGTCTTTCAGAAATAATGTAGGAAATCGTTCACCACGAAATAATAACTTTGTTGGATAATTTGCGTTATCGCTATTTCATAAAGAAGCTGATTATACCTGTGTTAATTATCATTACGAGTATTTTAATAGTTTGTGCGGGGTAGTTTACTGTCTAAAACTAATTTTAGAACGTCTGATGCTGTCCTTTGAACGTTTTAAGAAAACCCCGTGTCTTTTTTTACAAAATCTTGAAATGTGAATATTTTACATCACCAAGCTCTCTTCCTGCTACTGTAGAAGTTAGAACAGCTGACCGCTGAAAATACCGAAGGTTCTGAGAAGGTTGGGTGTTGTAAATATCCTCCGGGTCTGGTTGAAACGTGTCAGTTAAACTCCAGAACAGATAAATGTCAGATGTAAATCATTGGCTAGTGAAACACACAAGTCGTAAACAGTTTACAAGTAATGTGACCTACTTGACTCCTGGAATACCGGTCACTCACCATCTCTAAGTACTCTGCCGTGTATATATACTGTACTCATAGATGGAATAGGGTGACTGCGGTTACTGGACCGTGTTATACAATATTCCCGTGTTTGTGCTAAAAGGAGGCATTTTGAGGAATAAGGAGACTTAACCATTCCCATAAGTTTTAACTAGTGCTTAGCGAACTCAATGTTGAGCTCTAATTTAGCTCCATAAGAACAATGCATTGTCTTGAAACACCTTACGCCTACAGTTTTAATCGGATTTTTATAAAATACATTTTTAAATGGTTTAGTGGCTCTGCTGAGCCGAATTCTATTTTCTCACTCTTAAAACCGTGACATTCAAGCTCAAATAATTTTGGATTTAAATGTCTTGTTTTTACTATGAAACTAGTAGAATTTTCGAAATAATGGTCAGCGAAGTCATTGCATCGTTATTTTTTTAATAAAACTTATTTAAAAGATCTGATGAAAATTGTAAGCGTGAGGTATCTCAAGAAAATGATTTTTTAAATTGATTTTATGAGACAAAAGCAATACGGCCGACAAGTACAAAGCACAGAATGGTAGAGAGTCTACAGGTAGTCAAGTTAAACATCTCGTTTTTCGACTTTGCTTTGTACATCTTGCACTTTTCATTGATTCCATAAACCCACTAAAACGCCAACTAAATCTAGTTTGTTCATCACTGAGGCTGAACAAGACTCAACCTGTATGAAAACAATTAAATGTACTTCATAAACACATCATCTTTATGTATGATATACGAGATCACATGTAGTTCTTTTGTGTTAACACAATGTTGTTAGTTTAGAGATACTTCGACGTGGTAAAGATTATTAACACATCAAACAAGATTGTCATAATGAACGTCGAAGGTAATAAGCGCAACATTACTTCTTACTCGCTATCGAATGAATATTGAATAAAATTGAATAGATTATCTTGTTCATTACCGTTTGTATCACGATGTGAATATATCCAAGCATTAGCAGATGAAGGTCATGTAACCTGGTGGATGGTGGTAATCCTGACCAATGCAGTTCCCATGACCTCCTGGACTCGTGTCTGGTCCAAGGACGACTGCACTCTCACCACCTTCCCTCCCCCTGTCTGTCAAAGGAAACAGTCTTAGTTTATGTAACAGTTTGACATTTTTTACGTATTACGTGGTTTTGTTACTTTCTCTTTTATTCGAGTTGTCCCAATTTTTTTCAGAGTTTGTTCTTTCGTTTTAAATGTTCCAATATTTAATTTCATAATTGGAACTATAGTTATGATTAGATGACGGTAAGAACTTACTCGACCGAATAATTTTAAATTTTACTGCATAGTGCTGTTTTATTGTTCAAACTGACGTGTTAGCAACTCAAGACAGCTCGCAATTCCCTTCATGTGTGTTTGTACCTGGGTGTTGGATGATTTTAATAATGGCTGATGAAACAGCACCGAGTCAAGTGTTTGCACTGTCAGCAGAAACTTGAAATTCTGTGAACTTTCTTTTTTGTTCATTACAGCTGCTTCATGACTTCAAGGAAAAAATATGGCAACAAGATAAGGTGCCTACTACATTCCGTAGTAGTACACTCCGCAACACAAGGGTTGGCGACAAGAAGGTGCCCGATACACTATAAGAAAGCTTGTAAAAACTTAACAGCTACGTTGAAAATTTGAACTGTAAGCTTCAGTTGGCTTCCAATTCAGTTTACTTCAAATTGTCTTCGACCACTATAAAATTGGACTAGCCTTAGTAGTTTGTGGCCGTTTGATCACATTTTTGATTTTGCGACGCGAGGTATATTGTGTTGTTTATCACTCACACCTCTTTCTAAGCTGTACTAGCTCGTATACCATACCCTGGTCCCTGGTGGGTTTCGAGGAGAGGAACGATGACTGGAGTGTTGGGTGGTCTGTCAGCATGACGCTGCAGCTCGGGTGCTCTCTACTCTGTTTTTATCCTTCCTGGTCGCGGCTGACCGCTCGTACAATCACCTGGCCACAGCCACAGCCTCGCTCTTGAGACTAGCTCAAGTCCGCAGTCGTCTGAGGAGACTTCAGCAACACCGCTGGGTGTGCAGAAACAGTTGTGGACGGAGGTCCAAATAGGAAGGCAGTCCCATTTAATTTACATACTTCATAATTTTACTTAATACTACTTTGGAGAGAAAAATTATACTTGATATAGCAGTGTGATGTAAATGTATAGAATCAGCTTTCTGTGTGCTACAGACAAATTTAATATAATTGGTAATTATGAGTTATTTTACAATGAAAGGAACGAGTATTTTGTCAGTTCAATACATAATTTAACTCCACACTCTAGAAACCCCTATCGAATTATCTTTGCGTATTATCTTTATACACAAGTTTTTATCATAAATTTATATTTCGTAAATATTACGTTGTCTGTAAAAAATAATCTTGATGATACTTCTTCTTTTTCTGTTAACCTAAATGTAAACCTATCTATGTGCAGGAATAGAGCTAACCTCAACGGCTGGACAAATAGGAATTAAACGCTCTCAGTTAGGAGGTCAAAATAAATACAAATGGGTTGGACTATGTGACGTAGGCCAAGCAATATTTTCTCATTGTATGTAACAGAATTGGGACGGGAGAGGTCAGGGTTTGAGGGTGGTTTACATCAGGATTATGGATGCAGTGTCATCCCTATATGTGAGCTCTCGGCAAGTTTAGTGACTATCCCTCCATACAGATCCTGAGTAGTCAGTATGTATAGGTTGTTCGAGTTACACAGATGTATTGTGATTTTTTACCTATGATCAGTATGTCGTTGTCAATATAAAAACATTCAATTGCAAAAGTCGTATTTGTAAATACAAAACTACTAAAATCACTTTTAGTGTAATTTATACTATGAAAGGTTTTTACAGCAACCTTTAAAACATATGTTATATGTGCCTCCAATGCGTGCGTGCATCGTACAAACAAAGCATGCTAGGTACAGTAATGATAGCCTGCTTCACCGGTTCATGGTGATCAGGTTTCGTGCGTTAACCAAATAACGCATGTGTTCTTGTCTTCTTTCCTCCATCTGTTGGAGAAAGTGTTTGTAGTGCACGACCACTGAACGTGCTCTAAGCTAGTAGACAATATTCAATAGTTATTTTCATACGTCGTAAGTAAAGATCAACCTATTATGAATATTTTACGATTATGAAGTTCGAAGGGAAGGAGTCCCCTTTGGCTCCGTCAAATCCTGTTGCTTTTTGCAGGCAATAGCTGACCACAAAGTACCTACTAAAAACCTATTTAAGTAGTTTTGTACTAATATTACGCTTTGGTTTGGTTCAAAACTTGGTTGTACTCACTTCTAAAACTAGATTAGTCAATTTTGCCACTGAAGAATATACGAACTATTAGGCAGTATTTTTCTAACACAGGAACAGAATGCACAAAGGTTTCTCTGGCAGTATTAGCTCATTCGCTGTTGATTGGTCAGCGTAATCGTAATCAGCTGTGTATGGCGTGGACACAACAATGTGAACTGGCGGGCGGAAGCGGCCCAGTCAAAACAAAGACGTAACCCCCCTCCCACACCCCACCACCTACCTGCGATTACGCGCCCCACGTGGATCCCAGGACCTGTCACGGTCTGGTAACATTTGTAATCGCCTTCTTTCCCCTCGTGCACCGGCCGGCTCAGTCATTCAACCAACTGATTCAAGCCTAATATCAAAGGTGCCTGCGGTAAGTTCATCAGGGTGGCCTATTCACAGGTTATTCTAATCGAGGTTCTGTCGATGTTCGTTGGCACTAGTAAAGAGCAAGCACTTCTGTCAGAGAAAGCTCTGCTCTGTATCGGTTCGTTACCTCTCAAAACGAACATTTTAGTTTTCTTCGGAAAATTTGTAATGCGGGCCTTTGCATCTAGAATATGTTCCGAAATTTCAATTGAAAACAATTATTTGTGTCATAACTCATTTCTATAAGTACACTCGTTGTAAACTAAGAACGCAGTAGTAGAACGACCGCTTAGAATCGCCAAGCGGACAAAGACTGGTTCCCGCCCGAAATTTACCCGTTGTGCACCCATTTTTCGTTTCCTGGTAAAAACCAACTTTTACAACCCTATGGGTGCGGCCCATGAGGGTCAGCGGTAGATTCAATTACCTACGTCATGTGTAACATAGAATTAAAGGGATTCGTATGTAGAACGGAATGCTTCAAAATTTCCGTTGGAAAGGATGGTCCATAGCAAAATGCTGACGGTTTAAAAATTAAGAGGATTAAACTGTGAAACTACGCCATTTCGGAATATAGCTTACCAATAGAGGTCAACTTGCGGCGCTGTCCTCATTTAAATAAGGCATTATTCTTTAATAAGTTATACCAAACTCAACCTAGGCCCTTTCAGAAACAGTTCAAGGAAATTTTCAAAAAATAAATACCCCCTACTTTATTTTGTCGGAAAATTACTTTGAAAAAGACGATATAAATAAAGCATTTGTATATGCAAATATATTACCTTTTCTATTGGATTTTAAACCGAAATGTGTGTGATGTTTCAGTCGTGGCGCCTCAGAAGCAGACCAGCCGCCTTGGGGGAGGCGTCCACCCCTCTGCTGGTGAGTAACAACTTGCAACACATGTACACTAACTTGTGAATAAATCTGTGTGCAGAGCTATTTCAAACTATGTGCCCGATTTCAATCAATCATACGAGTATTAATGGATTATGATCTTCTTCTGGAGATATTGGCAATTGATAGAAATGATTTTAAAACAGTATGGCCAATATAATTATTACATATTGACCATCATTTGGTACAGCACGACCGATACATCTGTTAGACGTCCGATTTTTAAGTTCAGCTCTAACATTCAAGTGGTAATGTGGATGTATGGGGGGTAGATTAAAATTAATATAAGGTGCATTGCCATAAAATGTCCCTGAGCGACGAATAATCACAGCCATCGAAAAGATTTACCAAGCCACTCTAAACAAAGTATGACATGAGCTTGATTATAAACTCGTCATCTACCGTGTCACAAGGGGTTCACACATTGAACATTTATGATTTTAACTAAACGGGATACAAATTTTTGAGTGTGTCCTTCCAGTAGTACCAACTGAAAAGGTATTAAAACAAATTAACCCATTAATATTAATGATCGAAATCGGTAACATGATTTGTAACACTGTATACCTTTTCACCAACATCTACCAACACTGTATATCTTATCATCTAGTTCACGGATTACTGATACCATGTGTGTAAATAAATGATACAGCTGAAGGAGTTCTGGATAACGCTGATTATGGAATTCCTGAGTTATTTATGAATGCAGTTGTGGTTATGATACCTGCTGAAATTCAAAAATGACTTACACAACAGTGCTGCGTGGCAAGATTCTTTCACAGGTGTTTGAATAAACACAAAACAGCTGACTGTCCGTTGTAATCACAACAATCTCACAAATCTAGACCATGACCTGAATTGCAGTAAATTCTGCTAAAACGCACAACGAGTGTCCTCGAACTATTTAAACATATTTTTAGGTATTGCTTCTGGTGTCAATACAAGTCTAGGTATATAGTTTGTAAATCCCAAATTACATTCGTAACTTTTGCAGCGCCACCGAATGGTTTCGGTTTTACTTTTACTGAAGAAATTGTTATAATTATGGACTCGAAATATTGTACGTACACTTTTATAAAATATTTCAAGCATAGGTTCCCGAAGATAACGGTGGTTGTACGGGTAAGGAAAGTGATTTTGTAGCTACAAATTAGATATTTTGACAAGTTTTCCTCCCAGGAAATTATAACACCTGAGCAAATGCTCCGGGTAACCCCCTCTGTATAGGCAATGTCAAGTTCGTTGCACTTTAGAGAGATACCCGACATTGGTTATGTTCCGTACCTATACAGTTCGTTAGGTATAGCATGGCCGGTGACCTTGAGATTTCCTGCTGGCCGCTTATGGCCCTATAGCCCATCTCACCGGCCATGCTAAACCTGACGAACTGTACATAGCCTTATACCAACCACCTTTAACATTGAATACTATTCCCGGGTTTAATTATAGTTTATCTGGAGCGGGATTCAATAGAAGCAATAAAACTGGTTTGCAATAACTACTTGTATACAATTTGCTTGTAACTCACAGATTTAATTATGAATAATGGACGAACCGTTAAGGTCTACCTCTGTAATTGTAGAGCCATTTTAGGTCCATGTATTCGAAGATAACGATCCCATAACCAGTTCAGCAGCTCGCGTATCCATTACGGCAACATTGTTGAGGTTAGGAACTCCAGTCCACCGCCACCGCAGATTAGCCACAATACAAGTGATGGAAGGGAAGTCACAGATTAGCCTCTACACAGTACACAGAGTATAGGTGGGTGGGTGTACAGTGTACAGTTGTCACTGGAACCGACTGTACCAAGGTGAACCGGTTCACTCATATACCAGCCACGTCCCACAGGCCGGATTGATGTATTGGTTTGTTTGATCTGTCATTGAAAGGTTCAGCTTAAATGTGAACGTGAGCGTTTTAATAATGAGCTGTTTAAAAAAAGTAACTATGAACAGGAAATCATCCGGTTTTATGATATCCATGACACTTTTAAAAGTTAGTGAGAAACACGTTATTTTCTTTATTTCGCTGTTGGTAGTTTTAATGTCCGTGTTTTCTATGTCTTTCAAAAATACGTGTTCATAGGTTCCATGATACTATTTTTCAATTTAGTATCTACTTATTTCATGATAGACAATTGTTTGATTAATTCTAATAAGATAATGTAATGATTTTAGTTTGTGAAGATGAGTTAACAGTAAACTAAATATACCAAAGTTGTATAAAACATTCGGTCTGCAGTACTTTATAGATGTTGTAGTGCCTCTCTCGATTTTATATGGGGAAATACTTAAAGTTTAGGATTAGACCTTTCCTCAGCTATAGCCCAAAGCTAAACCCTTTGTTGGTGTTCTAAACTGAGCTCCATTGAAGGCTTATGAGCCCTACCTATAGTATGCGTAACGTTCACAAATATTGTTTAAACCAGAAAATATATTGTAGGTAAGAGGCGAAATAGGCTTAGTTAGTGCCATTGAAGTCAAAGACGTAAAGCCTTTGGTACGTTTTAATTTTTGTCACGAGCTTCTGTTTTACTTGGGCCTTCTCAGACAAGAAGTGCTAATAAAAGGTAGTCTGAATTGTTAATACCATTTCTTGATCTTTTGCCTAACTGCTTCAACTAGGCATTACGTACTACGTTAGCTGGTGAAATATCACTCCAAGAGTTGAGAGCCACGTGGTGTGTGACGTGTGAAAACAAGGTGTTAACAAGCGAGGAAACACAAAGGTTGCGGCGCGGTGCGGAACTAAGAGAAGTTCGCAATTAACAGGATAAAGAGATCATTATGTTCTCAATTGTGAGCCTGGATCTGCGTGCACGATACCGACCAACTGTTGTTATTCTCAGTCTTGTCTGAGACACTTACCTCTCTCTTACCTTCTAGTTGTAAACATTTCCTTTTCTACTTGATAAAAATGTCTAATTATAATGGCCATAAAATGGTGTGTAGCTAATCATTTTGACCTATCTGATCATGAGCCACCTGATGGTGGCTTAACTCCGCTGACTAGTTTAATAATAAAACAAGCAATTAAAAAATAAAATGTGTTCACATTTTGAACGTCACGGTCTTATAAATAAACAAAATGGAAATTCAGGCCCGCGGAGTCCCTAAAACATTCAATGCAATTTAAAGTTAGTTTTAGAAAATTCCGATGTAAATTGTAGGAGTGAGGTATCCTAAGAAAATTTATGTTTTTACATTGTTTTTCTGGGACGAAAATCAAGGTCACGGCCACTACTGCGCACTTTTAATGTTTATTTTTATAAAATAGTAATTAAATTCACATTATTTATACAGGGTGGCCCATAAGTCAGTTGACAAACATGCATGGGCCACCCTGTATGTTCTTAGTATAAAAATACAAAGTTCCAATCAAACTGTGTGTTGTGTTGATGGCACTAACTGCACTGTAATGTGCAGTGTGGCGTGGTGCATAGTGCCTGCAGCTTGGCAGTGGCCGCAGTTCCTCATCACAGACTGGTCATTAGCTTTCGCAATTCTGCCAACCTTACATCTGGAATCCCAGCATGTTACAGCAATATAATAAAGCTAATACCTTAAAACTGTTATTATAAGATTTTCAGATCATGCGTTTTAGTTTACTTGGTCAATGCAAAGTTTTTTGGACCGTATTCGGCTTAAACGCGAATAAAGAAATAACGGGTTTCGCATGTTAACGAATTTTGCCGCACATACTCACATTTCTTTACTTGAATTATGTTAATAATTAGTCGGTTTTGTTCTTACGTTGAGAAATGTGGTCATTGCAACCTAAACTCACATTGTTAGGCTGTCATATCTAACGAAGGACATATTAGTCTTATCTGTTCTATGGGACGGGGCTTTCATCTGTGATGGAACACTGCCACTGTACAAAGCGCACGGTGACGGACGGGATCGTCTGATTGATGTACTGTAGCCTATATTCAAGATGTATGGGAAGGATCTCCCAGTTGCGGGATAGAGTTAAATATCCATGCAGAGAGCCAGGGTAAGTAGCTGATCCAATCCCTGGGGAGAGAGGGCTGAGAGTCTGGACTAGTAAACTTGTACTACACCCTCCCCGCGCATCCTTCCATCACCCGGTCAACACATATGTCTACGTCATTTCTGTACACAATCATAGATAGCTTAATCGTATTTACGGATTTGTTATAGAAACCATGCCAAAACTGAACAAAAAAACAATAGATTGCTTGATTATGCAGGATATTAAACTACCCACATAGGCTACATGGTGAGTTTTATACGTCGCCCCCACCTTAACTTTTGAAAAAAGAAACATTTTTTGAAACCCTTTGGGGAATGTTTTTATAGGATTATGAAGTTTGTTTTGACGTACTTTGGGTCACCCACATCCAAAAACCGAGGGAGAGGGCCCCCCAACATTTTTAAATTACAACCCCTTTGTGGCACCTTGACGCAACGATACAAGTTGCTGTACACGCGCGGACTCCTCTTCGAATTTCAAATCTTATTGTCGTGATTATTCCATTCCTGGATCATTACAAATTTATCAAATTTAAAGATCAATCTACATACGTAACAAGATCTTAAAACCCATAATGGAGCCGATCGAATTTGATTTACTTGTGTCGAATCGAAGGAGCTACAAACACGTGAACAATATTTTCTCTTTGATCTCCTTTTTGATTACCTCTCTTTCATAATTGTCTGTAGTCTCAAGTAAACAAATTCATCGTTGATATTGTTTATACTACATTATTGTAATGTTCCTTTGGACATATTTTGAAATGTGAGTTCTCCTTTAATCTAGCGATTTACTCCTACTGTATTTAACCTCACACATTTCTTACAGTCCAAGATCCCTTCTATCCTTATTTGCTATTTGATTGAAAGTAGTTGTATGTGATCTATGAAGGTAAGGTAGAATCGTACTGTTGATTGAACATAAATAACCAATTAATAGATGTAATTCTAATTTTCGCCCTGGTACCCCATAAGAAAACACACGGTCGCAAGAATAATTGTTACGATACCAGGGAAAAATGGCTGTAATTTATCAGGCAACTTGGTTTTTTTATACAACTTTAAACGTGCATCAATATTAAACCATTCTTGTACAATTGAAATATGAGGTGTTTATGGTTGGAATCCTAGATTATAAATATTCGAGATTTTTAAATGAACACTAAAATCTTGTTTTAAATCAAACAATAAAATAAAATGATAGATTCATTATTGTTTATTCTGATATAAACTGCTATAGGCCCATACGACCCCCGTAAAAGCAAACCTACAACGTATTAAAATAAAAACAATTAATGAATGGGGAATGAGCAAGTTCACCGACCCCGAAGTTGTGTATTAACTGTCAAGTGATGTGATTTCGTTACGTTAGCGTGAGGTGAGGGGTGTAGAGTAGTGTAGTGTACAGTGGGTGTGAGGGAGGAGGGTGTGAGGGGGTGTACTGTACTCTCGCGCCGCAGTCTGTGTTCGATCCGCGCCGCGCCCGCACCCTGCTACCACTCCGCCACCGCATCACACCGGTACCCAGTGATACACACAGTAACCCTTACCCTGAGTGATCCATGGTCATAGCATACTCACGTTCCCAGCATACTCAGCAGGCTCCAGTTTAATGTCATATTTAAAAACTGTAACTAATCCTATTTTACTAGAATTTTATATTCGTTTTTAAGCTATCAAGTATCGAGTAAATACTATGATATTTAAATTGTTTGTTGTAGGTGAACATGCATCGTCGTTGATTAGCTAATATGAGAAATCACGCTGTGGTATATCGAGATAAAATGTATTTTAAATAATACCAGTGTTTAAAAAACTGAATAATACAATAAATTTACTTTTAATTTAAAAAATGTTGGTAAAAAACGTAAATTTAACTACAGTATTGTTGTTATGTTCTAATCCGTATTTTGTGGTTTTATGTTCTTTTCAAAAGTAAACAATCAAAATACACATAACGTTATGATTAAAGTAATATATCACGTGTATCGGCAAAGTAATTAATTGATAGGTGATTTGTATATAGTTTTTTAACTCACAACGTTCAAATATTTGACAGACGTGTCAACACCGAAGTTGTCAATGTAGTCACCAGAACTACTGGCTACAGTATACTCAGTATCAGTATACAGCTCTGGTACGGTACTCGCTGCATGTTGAGTATGTGTACTTCTCGCAACGAGCCTCCTATATCAACCTAGTTTAGTTTGTATTGCCACTCACGTATAGGTGCTAAAGTTGGTTCCTACAAATCGATGTTGGTTCAAGGTATATTTTAAAGAAACTGGCCTACATCCTATAAATAATCCATTTATTTTGTTTTAAAATATGACACGCGATTCGCTCCAGCGTGGCACGTTTGATTATTATATTCCAACATAAATTACAATTTAAACGTTTTGAGAGACACCGCTTTGTAAAAATTAATAGATGTCTTCACATTTTCTGAAAGGGCAAATCACTCTTAATTTGGAGACATTTTGGGTTACCCATGTATGTGGATTAGAAGAGCTAAAGGAGAGTTAACCATACAAGCCGACATTCAATATTTTTGGCCACACTCTGCATATAACCAACACAAGTTAAACAAATCAAGAACAGTTTCGTTTGAAGCAAAACAAGATATACCATCCGTTCTCCAAGTGCCCATGGAGGGTATTTTCAGGGTTTGAAAACAATATTCCTAGACTAGGTACAAAATAGAGCGTTGAATACCATAATCTTGTTTCCGTTTTACATTTACACGAAACGTATGTGTGGTTTACATCACTCTTTATAGGTGATGTAAATAAAACGTGAAATTTTTAATATAAAACAGTAAAATTTATACTATAATTTGAACATAATTTGCACTCAACCAGTATTCAAGGTACTAGACGTGAGCTGTTACCAAACTTGTGAGCCCCTCGTGCTCGGCTGATCACGTTGTAAGGTTGGCTGACATGTATATTGCATTGTATAAGGCTATTGTCCTGTGTTAGGTTGGTACTGACAGATTCTGCTTTGTCATACCTGTGGGGACAAACATTGCATTCAACATCCTTACTCGAGTAAATAACACCTTTTGTCCCCAGCTTTCTTCACATGGCAGCAGTGAGATGGCACATTTCTATTGTAATCAAACTTTGCCCTTTGGCCAATTAGGACTTTCCGTAACCCGTTAGGACCCGGGGTTGGTTAGTCAGTTTTAAAGTGAGGGGGCCGGATAGAGCCCGAACGGCGTATCAAATGGGATAGGGAATTTAACATGGGAAAATTTGCAAACTGTGTTTTACGTAGGTTAATGAACTAAAACGTGAAAAGTTTTTCTGGGGAAGCATAGAATCATTAGTGCTGCTGCATATAAAAAGAAAAAAATGAGTTTGGTTATAAAATAGAGTTTTAATTACTGAATTTCGAGTGCTATGTTCTTATGGAAAATCCAGTTTTTAGTTCTAAAGTACAGAATTAATTTGATGACGAAAGTAAAAGTTTAAGTGTTTATAAGCATGTTCTATGCTTCCCCAGAGAACATTTTCACATTTAAGTATATTAACTTGCCTAAAACGTAGTTTGCAATTTTTATCCCATGTTATAAGCGGTACTCTGAGTTGGACCTGCGGCCGCTCTATCCGGCCCCCTCTTACACTAACTGCAATTGTTGCTATAGCAGTCTAGCTAATAATGTAATCTATTGACTATGAAGTAAATCGTTTTACTAGGTTATTTAATAAAATACAAATGTCAAAAGTCAGATCCGATGGGTCTACACTAAGCTATTTGAATTCGATCTTAGTTGATGTAGTTTGTCACGCATTTTGTGCATGACTGTATACGATTGCGTATAGTCCTTTGTTTGACAAACGACTGAGAAAATTGAATATGGGACACACAAAAAGCTTACTTGAGGTCGTAATGACAAAGATATCTTAAAAGTATTAATCATAAAAAACTTGTGATTAATAGAACAAAACACATAAGTTTTTTTTGTATATTATAACGTTAGGTGGAAGCCGTACTCAGAAAATATCTTAGGAAGGGAATTGAGTAATCTATTGGGGTTCGGTACATTTGGTAACTTTTAGGATATAAATTAGTTAATTTTTGGTCTTGAACGTATTAAAAGTTTGTTTTACATGTTTCAACATTGGAAAGGGGAGGATCTGACCCTCCAGGTTACAGCTATGTTAGGCGTGTCACACCACTTACGTCAACTGATACTGTATTCTTGTCACTCTCACAACTTTGAGCCTCACATTGCCCTTTCTTCTTTGCTTCGTAAGTTCTGCCATAAACCCGGCATTACAATTTGCCGCTTGGAACTTAATCTCCTTTTTTACCGAATTCTTTATTAAATCTCATCTTTATTTATTTCTTCAATAAAATTAAGAATGGTTCATTAATTATCTCGGGTCATTTTTTCCCTTTTCCAGGTCTCGTGAATTTTTTAATACCATTACGAGTTTTTTAAATTAATGTTTTAATAGTTCAAAACTTATATGAATGAAGCTCTTAACACAACGAGAATGTCATATAAACTAGTTTAATTTGCAAAGATGTGATGAATATTGAATTTAATCTGAATAAAGTTTTTGAAACGAGACGCTGGTTCGGATTAATACCTAAGGCTTCCGGTTTACACCGCGTCACAGTTGAAACACAAATAATGAGACTGAGACTCATCCAGTCAACCAGCTACTGAGGATGACTCCACAGCGAGGTCGAAACGTTTAGCAGTATTTGTATTTCAACTGTGACGCGGTGTAAACCGGAAGCCTTAGATATTAATGATGACACCGGCCGCGAAACTTAAGAATTAAGACTGGTTTGGATTACCTCCATTTGTAAAAACCTTTGGGTTTAACTATCTGTTTGATATAAGTTATAGTCTACTCCCATATATCTGGTCCAAGTTAGAAAACCCGTATTGACATATATTCCTTAACTGAATAGCAGTCGGAATAACTGAAACAGGCATGGCATCGCCAATAAAGTACGAGTATGTGTATTGCAAGTAGGTCACTTTGTCTATCTGTACCTGAGCCTATATACAGATTAAATCAATACAAAGGACAAAGGTGAGTTGGAGTGCAGTTGTGTTGTTACACGTCTCTTGTACTTTATCAGCCTTTCAAGAGCTCAGGATCTGACCTTTGCATGAGAGCGCATGGATCGTGGCCCCGGTATTGCGTATTTACAAAAATTAATCTGATAACATTATGTTTTATTTTTAACTAAGAATATTCAATGCGAGTGGCCCGCACCTCTCAGTACAATATATATATTGTATAATGCAAGTGCAAATGTTACGATGTTACCGAAATTGAAACTTGAAACCCCTATTAATAATCTAGAATATTATATACATTTTCCGTTTTATTTTTTTGTCTTTACAATTGATTATTAAGTCAACATAACTAAAAGAAGCGGCCAAGTTCATTTTCACAAATTTTACTGGAGAGCGTTTTTAGGTCTAGGCCATAGATCTTTAATAACACCTTGACAATGAGCAGTAAAATATTTTGAAATATACCTCCATAGCATATATAGTTTTGTACTATATGAAACAAAAAAGTAAGTGAGTCTTCCAATAGCCCGTATTTTAAAGTTGTAACTAAACAATAGGATATCATCGAACTGGCTCAGTCCATGAACTTAACCTGTTACTGAAAAAAAGCAAATAAGTTGTGGGATTTGCTTGTTGTTTACAGTACAACTGTGGACTGAGCCTGATGTTTCCAATAGCAGACGAGCTTGTTCTTTCCCATTGGTGTTTTATGTATTTAATGTTTCCCTGGTCGCTGAGCTTATATTTCACCAGAATAACACTTCCTACATTAGCTTCTACATGAATACTAACATTAAAGCTAATACAATCAAAATTTAAAAGACAGACAAAGCCGCTTCTTTCCGTTAGCCCTTCATATGAAATTAAAATAAGAAAGGCTAACAGGTAACACACGTGTGAGCAATCTTATGTTAGGAACTCTCAATCGATGTAGAATTCTGATTTTGTCAACAACCATGCTATGATACTGTAAACAAAGAACTTGACGTTTGATGATTTAACTAATGAGGGGTTGGGGTAGGAAGTTGCAGTGGTGGCGACGCGTCGTCTCCAGACCGGAAATGAACCCATTATACAAACGCCGCCACAATTCGCCCTGTCTACTTCCGCCAGCTGTGACTACTGCAGTACTGACAACCCTCGCTCACTCACATGTCCATCAGCTCCGCCAGCTCGTCACCCTACCTTACCGTCCCGATTCATTCATCAGTAGACCAGTAGTTCATTACAAACTATCTAATTGAATCATTTTTTAGCCTTCGTTTGACTACTTTAACCCGTATCAGCCCAGATACTCTACATGCTTCACGAGCACACACTGTCTCAGTGTACTGTGTCCGTATGGCAACTCTAGGCACTAACGGGTTAATCAGTTTGATTCGGGTCTTTCTTATTTTTCAGTAAAATGTTTCTGAATTCTATCTGGGCGACGCACAGATACATTTAATTTAGCAGACATTTGACTTTTAAGAGTAGCTATGAGTAGATTGTCTTGTCTGTTTGGTATCGACAGAGATTTTTTGTTTTGTTGTTGTAGGACAGTTTCATACGATGGCCACTCCCCGTGGTTCGGATGTCACTTTAAGCCGTTGGTCCATTCCATTGGTCGTTGGGTAATTAATTAATGACCCAACCTGGGGAACAGTCGGCCCTGGTTTGTAACAAGACTACATCGCATCATCCATCAACACACATCACACTCACCATCATTACATATTCACATTAAAATGCCCTCTAACAGTGTTCGGTGTCTCTCATTGAAGTATTAAAGTCGACATAAATATTGTCGTGAGTTAAATTCAGTCAGATTATTGTATAGACCTATTTAATGCGATTCGACCATGTGTACACTTTTATAACTTGTATATTTTGTTTGTTTAGCTACGATCCTGAATACAATTTTAAAAATAGGTAAAGCTACATATTACAGTAAGCTAAACCTGACTAAATTTAAAACCATGCACACAATAAACCAATAGGATTTTCCAAAATATTATTAGTCGAAAACTGCGTGATGTATAAATTGGTTTGATTAGTTGAAAAGCAGCAACAAATGTAAATGGTTAACATAAGCTGCAACAAAGTAACGGTTAGTTAGTTAGTGACTGTGAGAGCGCCTTCAAAGTGTTGACGCAACACCCGCTGTACAGCCGTGTAGTCAGATTGCCTCTCCGCGCCGTCACACTCCTGACACACCCTGACCAGCGACCACTGACCAACCCTTTCCCTACCCAGGCAGTCAGGCTGTACACGTGAACACAGAAACACTATTCACCTAAATTACTTGTTTTGTTAGACTTTTGTAAAACTATGATTGTTTCATTCTGTCAGTTCTCAATAAAAGGCCCAAAGTTGAAAAACTGATATATATATATTGTTGATTTCCCATTCCTTTAAGTGTTATTATAATCTTAATAACCCGAACTAACAATATTACCTTTTATGCAACTTCCACACATTTCGTTACAAACCACAAATTTGGTGGTTTTATTTGGGATTATCGTTGTTTTGCTCTCTTTGACTCGTATTTTGTATTCTTCTACTGTCATATAAAATGTGTTGGCAAATACCTTTGAAACCTCTCCATCTTCAAATTTATGTCCCATAAGTTTTTACTATATCCACATTAAACCTAAAAAATAATTAAATAACAACACCGTAGCAGACAGGTAAACCGAGACAATCGATGACGTAACCATGACGACGCATGCGCACCAAAACTACCCCTCTCCCAACCACTCACCCCCAGACCTACGTCTGGAATCTGTCTAGGGAACTGCTATCTGTGAGCTGATCTGCTTTGAAAACACGGATCATCACACGAAACCAATCCGATGTGTGTTCGTGAACAGCATAATTTGTCTTAATTAACCGTTTGAAGATCGATTCTGTTTAGTGCTTCGGTTTCCTAGTATGATAAATATAATGGCATGATAAAGATTTGTTTGCTACATATTTTTAATGTTTTCAATAATGTTAGCTTTGTTTTCGTAATAAAATTTAAAATATATTCAATTATCATCTACTGCAATAATTTTGTTTCTGATATTAATATCATTTTTTTAGTCTCAAACAGATCGTTGTCAAGAACCGTTCTGTGGCGAAACAGCTGAACAGTTCCAGCAGTGAGTTCACGTTCACCCCCCCCCCGCCACCCCTTTACACAAAACTGACATTTGTACCGTACACACTACCGCACTTCCGGGTCACTGGCCTTTAACCGTGTGTCTGTCTGTCCGTCTGTCTGACTGATTGGACCAGATAACCGATAATTGCTTGTATTGAGTTTGTTAAAACCACCTGGGGTTATCTGACAGACTCAAAACTACCTCTTTCATATCATGTACTGCTTTCTGAACAACGCCAAAAGTAATGGTTTATATTTGTTGCCAATAGAATTGGTACTTATATATGCAAGAACAATTAAAACTGTATTCAATTCATTAAGAACAGTAAAAAAGTTCGATTATATGAAAAGTACTTGCACGATTGTAGACCAATAGCTTTTTTGTGACCAGCAACTTGGGGACGAATAAATATAAATCAAATAATTTTCACTCCAACTAGAAATTGTTACGTTGTGATTTTGTATTTTCTCTGTAACGAAATTATCTAGGGCAAACCGTAAGTTAAAGACTTCATGGTGTAGTAAAATACATGGTAGTAGTAAGTTTACATTGGTGATTGTATCTAAAGGTCAATAAAATTTTATACACAGAATTTCGATGTGTTAAGTAGTTTACAATTCATCATTAAATTATCCAAAGGGTTTTGATTTGACGAAGTTAATAATTTACAAAAGTAGAGCAAATTCTTATTCTACATGCACGAGTAATGAAATCATCAAATAATACATGCGATTCAAGGATGAAAATAGAGAAACCACTTAATCAAGAAATAATAAGACCCAAGTAGTCATACTAAATGTCTAAAAATACAAGCCAAAAATATAAATGTTCTTTGAATATTTTTCTGAATTGTTGTAAGGAAGAATAGTATTAAAATGGTTTTGATGATTTTTAAACGGCAATTGCCAATGAGCATAGTATTTTAGCAGTGGCTGTATAGTGTAAAGCTTCAAGCAGAACTATAACTTCATTTTGCTACTTCGGGGACCATTCACGCGTTTTCTTGCCATAGCATATAGAAATAACTACCTTTACTTGGGGACGTACAATCCAAAGACATCTTTGAATGTACATAAGTGTACTGTGTAAGCTTTATACAATGTAATATTGTGTTGAAGTAGAATATGTGTTAGAGTTTGTCAAAGCTAGAGTCTGGTTGAAGTGTAAGGGACTTGCTTTGTCGATTCATTCTTGTTCAACTGCAAACACGGGTAAACTGAGACTTAAGTGGAACGAGGATTGTTCTGTACAAATATACAACTTTGAGATATCCTTTCCTCAGCAATTCAAACCCAGTTAGAATCTATTCTACTTCTCTGTGAGCAGTGTTTACTTGCTGAATGCAAAGTTTGACTTTGTCTCTGCTAGTTTCATTTTCCTAATACCGGAAAGTAATAAGTTTGGATAATTAGGCTTGTAAGTCAGTACAGTACTAGCAAGTGGATCCTTATTCAACCGTCAGCAATTTCATTGATGATAATGATTTGATGAAGCACATAAGAAACACTCATTTCTAAACATGTTAAAGCTAACATAACTCATCGTGTCCCCAGATTAGGCCTACTAATCAAAATACAATATATAATACAGGTGTGTTTTAAAAAGTAACTCGTGTCTTGTTTATGATTTCTGTAGATGTGGTCTGTACGTTTACTCAAGCAAACAAACTAAAGTAACCGAATCACCCGGAACACACAACATTCTTTAAAAAGAAGAGTACTGTTAAGATTTTTGAAGTAAGTTCCTATCGTGATATACTCAGTATACCATGTCTTTACCTACAGAGAAAGAGGTTCATGTCGAGAAAGGCTGACTGTAGGCCATTGTTCACTTACGTGCAGTCCCAGGTGTCTCGCTGTATTGGCTTCTCTGTATTTATGTCTCACTGTATTCCACATGCGACACTACTCCTGTCTCCTACAGAAGATACGGTTCTCGGAAATTTTGAGCTGTTGTTTTATATTCACTTGTGGTGTCGTATCTAAACTTTCTGAACGAATTAAGTTTGCAGGCTAGAGATTCTTTAGTTCTTGTATTTAACTCAAACCCTGCGTATAAACCAATAACATTGTAACACATATTTTTCAAATTGGGTAACAAGATACAAAGTTCAAAACTTAAATTACTTAATTGTTACGGTTGTTTCACATGCGTGAAAATGTCTTAATTTTGGAAAGTTTAGTTTCTAATTCAATATTTGATTCAAACATATATTAAAAAAGAAACGGTTTATAGTGAATATCAAGAAAAATAACATACCTTATGACTCCAAACCAATTACAAGTTTTGAGATAGGAATGGTACATCTTTTGGTCGCAAAGTGGTAACTGATTTACTCTGAACGAGATGTCACTGTTTTGGAAACCTTAGCTCTCGATTGTGATTTCTAAACAAAAGATTAATTGTGAAGAAGGAAAAAGAATGGTTGTGGAAGCAAGGGACTCATTTTTCAGATTGACGCTTTATTCTGGACGCATTGTTTGTCTTGTTTAAAGAAACGATTGTTTACCCTGGAGATGAACAAAGGCCGGCCGATGTGGCAGAAATGTTCTTGTTGTGTGGGTCCTGAGTGGAAACACCACCACATTGTGCTTGTTTGTTTGTCATACGTCTTCATGGTTATAGCCTGTAATTGGATGTTCTCGTAATTAAATGGACGTTGAACATGAAAACCAAACATCTTTGAAATCCTCACGATTATTTCAGGATATAGAGAACAAAGTCGACTTCAGTAACTGCTTCTAAACTCTTACGTTCTACAAGACATTTCAGAGGCTTACTTTAAATTAAAGTATTTTCTGTCGATGCTATTTCTTAACTCCTAATCATTCGAGGGCTGAAGGAAACGGGAGTTTCCACGGTGTTTTCCACCCCTCCGTTCTCTCTTCAACCGTGTAGTGGTTCTCCTTATGTTCATACAGTACTTCGTTTACGAAATATGTTTTGCTGTAAGTGGAAGGGTGTCAATAAATTAAATACAAAAATGTACCGTTAAGCTGGACTAATAGCTCGTAGCCAGCTTTATTGGTAGCTTCTACTTTTACATAATCCAATTTTACTTTTTAGCGCAAGGGCCTTTAGACGATGCATTGTTATTAGCGAATTTTCTTTGGAACATGAAGAGAGGTATATGTAAATATATATGTGTGTGGGCTCTCTACAAGTCGCATTTTTTGCCCAATTTTAATAAAATTTGGTACAAATGTCCCTTTTAAAATATTTCGGTCTAGTTCGTTAGCCAGCAAAATTAGTTTTCACTAAAAAGGCAGTTTTAATTACATTATCTTGAAACAATAAATTTCATTCGATAATGATGACATTTGAAACAAATATTTATTTTAATACCACCCAACAATAAACTAAAATTCTCAAAATCCATTGAGTCGTTTAAAAATAACCACCAAACATTTATTTTCGCAATAACAGTAGAATGAGTATTACGATTTTAATGAAATTTGAAATGCTTGCAATAACAGACCACCGACAGGATACACAGCATCATAATGCCCATGGTAAATAAAAACGAAAAACTGAGGCCGAAGCGAGGCTGCCTAGCGGAACAAAAGGAAATTCGCCTCAGTCATGCCTGCAGCGGCACTTGAGTACTTAGCTGCGTGTCGGCCTGATGTTATACATTAGAAAGTTTAAACATTTCAGTAGTTAAAATGTTTATTGTAATATGAAATGAGATCAGTAAACAGGGTTGAACATTTTCTAAGGAACATTTTGTACACAACAAAACGCACCAATTTCAAAACATATTTCTCTCTGAACACTTTGAGTTGCAAGAATGGTCTGTACTTCGAGATAGCACATTCAAGTAAGCAACGAGTTGACAATTCAAGTCACACAAACCTGCATCTGACAGATCTGCATTTTGTAGTTGAAGTGTTGAACACGCCGTGTTTCGTGCTGAGTCACATAATCCACAGAGTACGAGGATTATATGGTACTCCTGAGTAGACTAATATACGAGTTACTGTCAAGAACAAAATTTAAATAGCATGCATGTCCAATAAATTAACCATTAAAACTTAGATTGATAAACAGCTACATAAAGGTTACGATAAACTTAGTAAATACTACTATTCGGACAAGTTTATAATCCTTCTTCATGCCATTCAAATCGCGGGTTTAACAAGTCGTATAACATACAATTCATGCCGTTCAGTAAACAAATACAAAATAAAAGATAGTTTGACCTTTTTATGTTCAACGCCGTTACAACGTACGATCGTAAAAGAAAAATTGAACGTACTTCTTAAATATCATTTAACTCCACAGATCTAGCTGAAAATCACGCAAATAAATTGTGTCACACTATTTGTTCCTTGACTTTTTATTACATTGGAACTGTCCCGCATCAAATACATGTACCTGAGTAATCTCCAAGCGCTTAATATTTACTCTCAACTTTGGCGACGTTACTTTACGATATTTACAAAGTAGACACACAGTTTACCAGAGGAGTTGATATAATGTAAATACAACGTTCACACTTTGACCTTCTCAGACCATTAATAACTGCGCTGTGCCACCTGGAGCGAGATGCATATTCATCACAACTAACAAACATATAATCTTTAATGGCAACGGACCTAAATCTTCGTAATTTTATGTAGACTTTATCACTGTTTATCGAAGTACGAGTATGAGCTACACTTTAAGATGTTGATCCAGTAGTAAAATGTTATTGATTCGAATCTTCTGGTTGTCAGAAGAATCAAGACTTTTATTTAATATGTAGACTCCGTAACTTTGCTGGGAGAATCGGAGCCGTCCCTTTTCTCTAATTCCTACCTTGGGAATTCCTTCTCTTACCTTTCGTAGCAATCATGCTCTCAGTTTTACTCGTTCAAGTTACGAATAATCACGTAATTTCGGTTCTCAAGATATCAAAATCAACATGTCGAAAGCTTTAAACGAGGCAGAAGTGCAAAAGAATGTTGTGTATTACCACCACTTGCACTTTTTGGAGTTTTTATTTAAAATTAGTTTTAATTACTATTGCAAACAGTGGTCATCATGAATAATATTTAAACAAGTCGCTTTAAACTGATACAATTGTAGACCTTCAACCTTTATTATTGTATATACTCCAATTTTCACAATACTGAATAGTGCTTATATACTGTTGATTTTGCTTTTGAGAACCCAAAACGAGCTATGTCAGTAAATTTGAGGGTAAAAATCGAAATTGTTGACGGGAAGATCGACGTTGAAGGGTTTTAAAACTATTAACAGATGTAAAGCAATTCATACAACAGTTTATTAAAGTCAATGTACAAAAATGTTTTGTGTAGTCTTTTCGTGGAAATTGGAAACGATACAGAATTGGTGAAATGGGAGGTGAATTACAATATAAGAATGTATAATACACTTAAGTCACTGGTAAAGACTACTCGTATTCAAAGGACTAAAAAAATACTAACTAGGTATTTCCTAAAATAATCTTTTCTTTCTTCTTCTAGATATCATTCTAAATAGCTAACTTTATTTTGCAATTACTATTTACTTTATTACATATATCAGATTAAGGTAAGCTAGCAGGCTCTACAATAAACTCTCCTGCAGAGTAAGGAGCCTTAATCAGCAAAAAAGAAGGTACAACTTATCCGAAAATTATTCGGACCACTTTCACTATTTTGATAAATGAATGGACCAAAGACGCATTTTCCTGAGTGAAAAGGAGTAATGTCTCTTTAGGTGGCTTCAAAAATGCAACAGCAAAAGTAATCTTGGTTGGATTGTTAGATAGGCCTGATATATTTTAGTGTGGTTTTTAGACTTAGCAATCACAAACTAAATATATAAATTGGAATATTCCTGAAGGACAAGTAGTCGAATTAATTTGAACTGTATAACCTCCTAGTTCACACCTATTTCATAGCGATGACACATTTTGAGCGTATGCTTTTGACCATAGATCTCTCAACCCAAATTTTTACTTTTTCAAATCAGTGACGAAAGTGACAAACAAACCTGTTTTAGCTTTCGACAGCGCCTATTCATAACCCTTTTTCCCCTCCCGCGCGGCTTCTGAGTTTGTTCTACTGTGTACGAGTAGACTGTAGTGAGTTTCGATCAGTGTGAAGACTCAGATGACATGCGAGGAGGAGACTGGTCACTGTCATCTCCCCAGCTCCGTGCTGCCTCCCCTCCTACCCTGCAGCATGTTCACATGCTTCTGGCAGCTCTGGTCATGGTGGTAGTCATGTGTGGACTGTAGTAGTGTCATCAGTGTGAAGACTCAGATGACATGCGAGGAGACTGGTCACTGTCATCTCCCCAGCTCCGTGCTGCCTCTCCCTCTCTCCTACTGCAGCATGTTCACATGCTTCTGGCAACTCTGGTCATGGTGAGTAGTCATGTGTAGACTGTAGTGAGTGTCAGTCAGTGTGAAGACTCAGATGACATGCGAGGAAGAGACTGGTCACTGTCATCTCCCCAGCTCCGTGCTACCTCTCCCTCTCTCCTACTGCAGCATGTTCACATGCTTCTAGCAACTCTGGTCATGGTGAGTAGTCATGTGTAGACTGTAGTGAGTGTCAGTCAGTGTGAAGACTCAGATGACATGCGAGGAGGAGACTGGTCACTGTCATCTCCCCAGCTCCGTGCTGCCTCTCCCTCTCTCCTACTGCAGCATGTTCACATGCTTCTGGCAACTCTGGTCATGGTGAGTACTCATGTGTAGACTGTAGTGAGTGTCAGTCAGTGTGAAGACTCAGATGACATGCGAGGAAGAGACTGGTCACTGTCATCTCCCCAGCTCCGTGCTGCCTCTCCCTCCTACTGCAGCATGTTCACATGCTTCTGGCAACTCTGGTCATGGTGAGTAGTCATGTGTAGACTGTAGTGAGTGTCAGTCAGTGTGAAGACTCAGATGACATGCGAGGAAGAGACTGGTCACTGTCATCTCCCCAGCTCCGTGCTGCCTCTCCCTCTCTCCTACTGCAGCATGTTCACATGCTTCTGGCAACTCTGGTCATGGTGAGTACTCTTGTCAACTAACGTAGACAATTTCCGTAGTAATTACTAAGGACAAGTTAATTTTATCTTGTTTGCCGACCGCAGTGCTTGCATGGACCTCCAGATTCCGAGCTTGCACTGCGGTACTTAAGTTTTTTTTATGAGCACGTCTTTACTTATTAAAAAGAAATGTCATGAATACTAATATTTCTGAATAATTTATAGAGACAAAAGGTCTATATGTTTAAAACATTTAATAGTTATCTTCTTAACAAATTTACCACATTTCTTTTACTCGTTTACAGGGGGTATACCAAATGATTTTGGGTAGAATGGGGTAGGAGCATTTCTTGTCAAAACTGGTTTTCAAGTAATAAATGTAAACAAGTGATTTAATTTAAATAAAATTTATAATTATTTGTTGTACGATTGAGCTTACTGGTTCAATTTTTAACCAAGCAGTTCAACGTTCAAGAGTGGGTTAATTGTATGTTTAATGTTTTATGGAACTTGTAATTTCACGAGCAAATGTTGTAGGTAATTTTGTATTCAAACCTCGTACATTTTCTGTACATATAATTATAAACTTTGAGGACCGCTATTTTAACTTAAGATCGTTATTTTTAGTAAAATAATTGTATCTACATTTAGTGATAAAATTATGGTTTTATCTGCGCGACTGTACAAATCTGTGGTTAATCCACAGCCCTTGTAATTATTTTAAATAAAATAAACAGTACAATAACTTACTGAAGTTGCTTTGTAACACAGTCGTGTAGTACAATGTAATTGGAGAGAAAAGTTTGAAAGCTGCTATTCATAGCTTGTTATAAGGCAAGAGTAAAGCGAACGCTGGAGGGTTATTAGACGTGACTCCCTCCCCCACCCTCCTGCATCCCTCTCCAGCACCTCCCCACATTATCACCCTGTCTCCTCCTTGAACACCGAGAAATCTCTTCCATCCGCGCTCAAGTCTGATTATAATATATTACAAGGTTGTCGCTGTCTAAATGCTTTTATCTTCACTTTCCACTGCGGTGAACTAAAAGGAATCTGTCTTAGAAACCAATTGACTTGTGTTCGGTAGAAATACTTTCCACGCACCTTTCATCGGCATTCATCTCGTATGCATACCAGTTTTAAGAAATTACCTTTCGAAGTAGTTTATCTTTGATTTCAATCATAAGACTGGGTTTCAATAACTATATCGAGGACTGTAGCTATACCATCTAAAATTGTCACGACCCATTACTATCTTGCTGTTGAATTTGACTTGGACTTGTGAGTCAAAATTAAATGAAAAAAGTTAAAAGCTGTCGGTCTTCCGGAACCATTTCTCGTCTGACAGCGGGGTTCTGAATATCAGGGTTTTGTGTGGTATATAGGTTCCCTCAGTGTGATTGTAAGCGGGTGTGGCACTTCAAGGTTCATACGTAATGTTTTCAGATGCCTTAGTTGACTGAAAATAAAGATTAGTGGGACATTTTGGACGATTCACACTCTTATCGCAATTATTGGTGTTTTAGTGATTATTCTTATCATCATATGACTCGTTTACTAACAAACACTAAGCGAAAGAAGCTTTTTGAGTTGCGTTCACGATTTGGGGTGTTGGGCTTGCAATTGCAGACTATATCTGAAATCTGAATAATACTTTGAGAAGATAAAATCTTCCGCAAATTCTTCAGGTTCTGATGAAAAATTTACTAGCGGTGTTCACACTGTAAAAATGTACGAACCTTGTTTCTTCAGCAACCGCATAGTGTCAACAAAATTAACAGCCAATTATCAACCAACAACCCCGCCACCAATCACCGGGTACACCCTAATTCTGTTATTATTTCATTTTACTTTTTTCATAAAGTAATTTAAAATCAATAAAATTGACCATTCGCTAAAATTGAATCGACGCTTAAGTAAACAAATGAAAATGTCTTGTGCATGTACTATAACGAGTTACGTTTAGATCTTAGACAGAATGTCACTTACAAGCCGATAACATGGCTTAGAATCCCTTGATAGCATTAGGCAGAAGCCTATATCATATAGGACTTCCTCTTAGCTCTATTGCACATTGACAGTGGCTCGATATAATGCATATCCGATACACTTGCCTTTGACATGTGTATTTAAAGTCAGACTCTACTGTAACAGGTGATTGAATGTATACGATATAAAAGGACAATTCAAATAGGACTCTAGTTTGGTGAGATTTCTCGCATCCTTCAGTATCAGTGATATTACATATCTAATAGTTAAAGAACTGTTTATCCTAATTAACAACAACCAGAACTTTTTATACACAGCAACCTGTTGTGCTGTTGTCATTGATAGAATCATAACCAAAATACGATAAAATAAAAATGGAAACTCTCTTCGAAACTATGTTAATTAAGTGAAGTACAAAGTGAAATTGTATAACTGACTGGGAGCGAAGTTTAACAATTAGTGATGAACGATTCAGTGTTATCAATAAGTTACTACTTGCTAGTTATGTTGTATCCATTCCCCGAGATGAGAAACCAATTCAATAATCAAACTGTCCCATAATGTAACGTGATGTAGTCTAAATATTGAACTTGGTAGTGATAGCAGTGTTAGGAATAACAAGGTCGTATAATGATGTGAATCTGTGCTTGGTTGGGTCGATGGGTGGAGATTTTGAGAGCTGGAATGTTTGAGAATCGCAATATCCCGACGTTGAAACCCCCTCCACCGCACTTCACCCTTCATCTGCTGTTTGGAACTCTTCTTGTTGAGTATTGCCAACAGCCAACCCGCGCCCGCTCTTCCACAATACCAATATCGCCTCTAACTCTTAACAAGTAACGTCGGCTTGTTATTCACCGCCGTTCTTGTATGTAAAATGGAAACTTTTCGTCGTATCAGACTCTCGAAATTAGGAGAATCGGGAGTACTTTTCTCGGCGAAATGTACCTACTCGATCACAAATACGAGTATTAAGCTTCTCTTGCACGGATTAGGAACAAAACTGTCCTGCAGAATTGCAATTTTATACCGAATACCCTGGGTTCAAACACAAAAGTGCGGTAACTCGGCCAAAAACTAGAAAGAAAATAGAGGATTTGGTCACGTGACACTGGAAGAGCTGTGAACAGGCGTGATATTAGTGATCTCTCCCACGAAACACCTCACAATAAAACAACAAATACCTATGTCAATGAGTATGGACCTTCCATCTGGGATGTTTTAATTTATGTAAAGCAGAACTCGTCTAAGTAAAAGAGATCTAGCCTTTATAACAGGATAGTAATATCCAACAAGTACCTTGTCTATCGATTTGTGTCGTCTACAAGAGTCTGGATTTAAATAAATAGTAAATACTTGCAACATTAAAAACGCATTGTTTTACACATTGTAGACAATGAGTGCAAGAAATAATTCATTATTTACTTTGTATTTGCTTGCTTTTCTTTTAGTAAGAACACCATACAACGGTTACGAGCTTAGGATGTTTAGGTAGTGTAAAAAGCAGAGTGTTGACGGCCTTGAGTACAGATAATTCTGAAGTCCGTGCGTATTGTGCAGCTCCAGGATTGGTCCATTGTCCGGCAGGTTGATGACCGGAGCCAATCAGAATCCAGGATACAACGCGATATTGTTGTAGCTTCACTTCAATCTGCTCCCGGCTCGGATAAAGCCTTGTATTCTCTTCTGTAGCTTGTCAATATGAGATATCGGCTATTGTACTCGAGATCTGGACCATACCCTGGCAGCTGACTACATTTCACTTGTTTTCCTGTATTGAACTTGATATTAAAGTGTTGAAACCTTGAGGGCTGTGATTTTATAAAAGTTATACATACTAGGGAACTATTAATTTAAATTGAACACCTTATATGTAGGTAGACAACGAAATAGCCTTTGATAAATAAATGTTGAATGAAAACGTTTGTTTCAGTGCGTTTTATACCGTATAGTTTTAATATAAAACACCTCTTAGGTATAAAAAATATTAAATATTAAATTCCAATTAGTTTGAGAAAATGTACTATGGATAGGTGGTTTGAGGGTTGTTTCTTTTCGTTGCTGAAGGTCAATCAGCTGATTCTGAGATGGCAAGTGTTTTGTGACGTCACATACTGTAGTCGACTAACAGCAGTATAATAATCTGTGTTGTGTGTGTTGCAGGCTGGATCCGCCGGTGTCGTCGCCCCTCGCCAGCCCCGCCGTCATCACCATGACCACCATCAAGAAGGTAAAATAACCCTAGAGTCGTTGTCATCAAACCAGGTGGCTGAGAAAATATTTTCATTTGCCATTTTCGGACTTTTTGGTGTAGAGTCATGATAAACCTGAAACTTCACAGACAATAAAAGTTGATAGTTCTGTTGTCATGCACAACCGCTGATAGTCAGTATTGTTCTCCTTATCTACAATGACGTATTGAAGACACTACGATAAGTTGACTTTGAGAGGGAACGCGGCTTAGATGTTGATTGTAGATGTACGAGTACGTTGTATAGAGAGACAAGACACAGCAAAGCCGACTTTGTCTATTCACTATTCAGTCAGAGCAGCCTGTGGCAGAATGCAGATGATTTGTCACATTGTGTCACCGAGGATGCTGGGTAGTGGTGGGGAGGGGATACATTTTACACCCTTCTTTAACTTGGTCAGGTTTCTGTTTGCAATTGGATCTCAACTAAATTAATGATCCCCTCTAATAAATGAAATATCCCATGTAGAAAATATGCAAGTTTTGATCCACTTAATTCTTTCAATCTTTGTGTGCGCTTTATCCTCACCCATAATAATTATACATTACAAATGTATTTTTATGCGAAAATTTAAAATGGGAATTCCCATGGTCAGTGATATGATAGCCATTTTACATATGGTATCAGTAACAGTAGTTGTCTAAAACTAACAATATTGGTAATGTTTTTATTTTGTGGAGGCGTGATAAAGTTCTTTTTTTGAGGTAGAGGATTTTAAGGTTTGCCAATCATCTTAGTCCTTTTGTCTTTTTGGTATGGTAGAATAGGGTGTGGATTCATCAGGTAAATTTTGGTGTTGAAAAGAGGAATAATGAAATAGTGCATGAAAAACAACAAATAAAATTATTTCTCAAACTACTTAGTGCTGTCATCAGTTGTTGTTGATTTCTTGTGTCCGAACTGTGCAGTAGAGCGTAGCACAGATATAGCGAGCACCGAGGCTGGCAAGGCGGGAAGGAGAAGGGTAATAATGCATTGCTGTTGTTACAGTCTGTCATAGTTTATATGTTTGGCATCTCTCCAACAGTAATGCCACAATAATTACATTCATACCTGATACACTATTTCTAATTCATCAGGTATGATATTCCTTCATCAAAGATTTAAAATTGAATAAACTAACTCATTGCAGAACACAATAATTTTTACAAATGAAACATTAAAACACTAAAGTCTGATTTTTATAGATAGGTGATGATAGATAACTGAATAGTGTTGTTTATTCAATTTTAAATCTTTGATAATGGAACTCCACACTTGAGGAATTAAAAATAGTTTCTGTTTGAAAATGCCATTTTATGGTAAAACATGGCGACAAGAAGTTTTGAACTGGTGATGGAAGGTAAATACCTTATTTTAAACCAGGTCTATTTAAAAGGTCTATAAACTCTTTTTTTATAAATTGGCTATTAAACAGGCAGCAGACAACTCCGATGTTGCTGAAATATTTATATATGAAAATGAATATAGAACCAAAGCACCACTTCTCTGTATGTTACTTTTGATTTGAGACACCGACCACTCCTAGACGTATTTTTAGGTGAATATAGAATGAATGGTGATTGTGATGAGGGTTTCGATGGATGATGAGGTGTAGTTTTGTTACAAATTAGGGCCGACTGTTCCCTAGATTGGGTCATTAATTGATTGGCCAATGGAATGGACCAACGGCTTGACAGAACTTCATAACCCCGTAGAGTGGCTACCTAGAAAAGGTTGTTACTACAACACTGGGAGTTGAACTCAGGTTAAAATTCTATTAATGAAAATAACTCTTCAATGGCAAACATAATTTAAAGTTTTATTTTTTTATTTTGAAATGGAAGATTTTCTGTCAAAGTAATTACTGGAATTTCCCATTTGTAATTACAACATGTGTGAGCTCACTACTCAATACACTTTGGTGGTAGTTTTAGAACATTTCTGAAGTTTTGACATTGATTCAAAGTCAAAGTTTTAAAATTAACAAACAAACATTTGCATTAGCCAGGTCAAAGAAAAATTTTTACAGACTCAAGAGCCACAACATTTACAATGAACTAAGTCTTACATATTATGTACAATCGAGACTCGCCAGTAAATTCACGGGCTGTAGTTGGCATTATTGGCTAACTGTGATTTCAGGTTACCCTGAACTTTCTGTGATCCTGCTTCGTTCTTCAAGTTAACAGGAAGGCGTTGTAAGTTTTATGGAGTTATAGATAAAATGTTTTGGAAAAAGTGGATGAGGATTAAACAATCTTTAACATTGCCCTATTTAACAATAAAGCGGTTAAGATAATCTCAATCTTAAATTTAAAAATTGTACTGTTTAAAAAACTTAAATTGTCTGATAATGGTACATGTATTTTGAAATGAGTTTTATTTTGTAAAACAATATACGGTTAAAAGGTTATGCCCGGTTTGCTTAAGGAGCGCTACAAGCGTTAAGGATCTATCATAATAATGTTGAGAAATTAAATTTTGAGAACTGTTTTGAGCTGACAGTGGAGCAAACTTGGCAAATAAATTAGATAAGAATGAATGAATGTTCTGTCAAAGAGGGTTATTGTGGGATATGTTTGCAGGGGTACGGGTCACCCACCAGGCGAGGCAACAGTCAGCTGAGGTCGCCTGTGATCAAGCGGTCGCCCGCAGCACCCGTCACCCTGCAGGGCTGGCTGCACAAGCAGGGCAGTGATGGACTCATGCTCTGGAAGAAGCGCTGGTTTGTCCTCTCCGAGTACTGCCTCTTCTACTACAAAAGTAACTTGCTTTACGTTTTACTTAAACAAATCATATGCACATAATTGAGCTAAAGTGTAAAAATGCATATTTCCTCAGTTGAAAATTGTTATTACATTTCATTTAATGCTTTTGTAACTATTAAAACACTTTAGACACAATTTAACAAAACTTAGTACTGTAACTACATCTTTTGGATACAAAATTTACTCTTTCGTTGGTTACCGAAGTTTGTCTTGTTAAAAAAAATGAGATGAATTTTTATGTTTTCTCACTTTCCGTATACTTGAGAAAATTACGACAGGAAGAGATCTTTGTTTAAATGAAGTTTTATGAATGAAAAGTTACAGTTTTCAATACAACGTGATGAAAAGTCAATTTTTTACACCAATAAAATTTAGAAAATTTGGTTTTATCTAGTAAAGTGGTTGAAAAGTTATAAAGGCATTTCTACAATTTTTTCTTACCCTTTACATAAAAATATGGTAATATGCATGAATGAAAAATAAACTCAAGGTTTCGAATGAACTGATATTTCATCTCTGGTCCTTGCCTTCTTCTAAGCCTAACAATAATGTTGTTATCGAACAGACATGTATTAAGTTTGTTGTTTAGAATGTAATGTAAAGGTGGTAACCAGCAGAGAGCTGCTTCCAAACACAAAGTTGGATAAGTTTTGAATATTCATGACTTGGATTAAGTACAGGACAAAGTTGAAGTGAGGGCACATGAAAATCTGCCTACATGAAATTTTGAAGAAGGCATTATGCAAAAGTCAACTTTCAATATTATATAACTAATATGTATGTTGAAGTGTTTATAAAACAAAATATTATGCTTCTACAATATTTTGCAAGAAGGTGCGTAAAAATACTTTATGGTTGTACTGCAGGGTACCATAAAACTGTATTTCAAAATACAAGCAAGTGTGATTTGAATACAAAGCAATTGGTTTAAGTATTGATATAGGGTGATTATAAATGAACATCAGGGTTTTAACGTTTTATGATATTTATTACACTGAACTTATAATTATAAATTATACATAAAATGAAAGAGCCACTTAAACAATTTTGTTTGTTTGCACAAGTGCACATGCACACGCAACGTATTCCCCCGCCGTCCGTTTGAAAGTGCTAGTAAAAAGATGTACCGAAGTGTTGTTGCATGATGATGAAGATTTTATCAGTTGTCTTCAGTGATGAATCAACCTGTCACCTTAGTGGTCACAATTACACTCATAATTTGCTGATCTGGGGCTCAAAAAATCCTCACGAGATGGTACTAGTGCAGACTCACGAGACTCCCAAAGATGAATTTTTTGTGTGTTATGTCCTGGCGGAAAGTTTATGGGCCTTTCTTTTTTGGTGAAGCAACTGTAATTGGTTATTCTTACCTTGATACACTACAGCAATGGCTCTTCCCTCAGTTGGAAGAAATGGACCAGAGAACTTCATTTTCCAGCAAGATGTTGCCTCATCTCACTGGCATAACGATGTATGCATTTGGTTTAACAACACTCTACTCGGTCGCTGGATTGGCCGCAAAGGGTCTAATAACAGAGCTTATTTTTCATTTAGAAACACTAACCTGTGTGATTTTAGCTCCAGAGGAAGAAAAGCTGCTTGGCTCGATTCTGCTGCCCTCATACAAGATCTCGCCGTGTGGTACTGATGACAAGATCTATCGCAAGTTCAGTTTCAAAGCCGAGCATGCCAACATGCGCACCTATTACTTCGCTGCTGACACACAGGCACTCATGGCCCAGTGGATGAACGCTTAGCCTCGCTTCCATACTCCAGGAGAACTCTAGGTACGCAGTTTCTTCAGTGTCTTCAGTTTTGTTCTTATTATTTTCCAACTTTCTGTTTCAACACTACTATCTATTTTTGCAACATTTTTATTATAGTAACGCTAACATTACTACTATTATAAAACTATTATAACTATACTGTATATACACTATTATTACAAATTCTATCCCCAATTTGGTTCCAATGATGTCTACAAACCTATCTTTTATTGTACCAGCAGCAAATCAAGACACCCAAAAATACTTAGTTTTTGTCCCTCTACACAGAAAATGAGCAAACAAAAGGATGGAAATACAGAAACCTTTTTAGACCATATTTCACTACTTCATTGATTTCCACCTATTCTAAAGTTAATGAAAAATAGTATATTTACTAATATAGAAAAAAACACATATATGAGTTTATTTGGCTGCTAGAGATAGTGGACAAGGGGTTTATTACACCTTCTATAAACTAATGTCATTGTCAGTCAAAGATTCGCCCAACAATTTATACAATCTTAAACAAGGAAACTTGTGCATTCGTTGAAATAATATTGTTGTTTGTTTTTTCAGTTGGGAGGAAAGAAAATCAAACATTGCTCATCAGAAAAATTTAAGTGCGGACGACAGTGATTCAGGCTTTCCCGGTCACTTCCGACCAGTCAACGACAGTTCTGGTGACTGTGGTACTCCTAGTAATGGCTGGAGACCACCTGCTCAAGGTAGTCATTTGCTTAATCAAACCTAACAATTTTATCAAGTCAAATATCAAAACCTTTAAAATTTTCTTCACGCTTCTTTAAAACAAGCGATTTACTTTTTAATTTCACAAAATATTAAATTAGACTTTTCATGTGTTTTTGGTATTCAACACTGTTCTTAAAGATATTCAGAAGAATACCTATTCACTATCCATATTGAGAAGTACAGTCAACTCCCGATTAACCGCGATAAAGTCGGGTTGAGGCTTCCCGGATAAGCAAAATTGCAGTTAATCCGCAAAAACTCGAAATTAGTGTAAAATACGCATATAAAGACCTAAAAAACTAAAAAAAATGAGGATGATAGATTCCAGTAAGCGGTGCATATGAAGGCCCTTCGCATGTAGCGGGTGTTTCTAAATGAATATCGGGCTTTTAACACTCCATAATATCTATTACATTAAACTTACAGCTATGAATGATGTGTCAAATGAAAAAGCAACTCATACAGTTTTACCAAAAATCTTACAAGTGTTCAATATGAGAATCATTTATCTCCGGCACACATACCAATTGCATCTTTAATTGCACGAAATGTTGCGTGTACATGTGTACTGGTACAAACAAACAAAACTGTTTGAGTGGCTCTTTTATTTGTATATAGTTTATAATTATAAGTTCAGTGTAATAAATATTATAAAGCGTTAAAACCCGATATTCATTTATAAACACCCGGTATTTTAACACCGTGCAGGCGGACGCGTGTCTCAAGGAGCGCTAGCCTTGAACTCTTGACAGGTCACATGACTTGGTTACCATAGCAACCAGAAAATGGCGACAGTGTATTGTTAGTGTTTATGTTGTTATTGTTATTTTACTTTCATATATCACCGTGACACCGTTGTATCACCAATGCGTAATGTTAGAATGGTTGCAAATTTGTTATCTGTGGAACCACGGTCAATGTTTTGCACCATGTCGAGTTTTGCCATATTGATTATCCGACCTGTTTGCGTTTAGTAGACATCATTTCACAATCATCAATAACCACTCAAATAAAAAAAAACAACTTTTGCAATCGTACTTCAGAAAATTATATGCTTTCTTATACCACTGTCAAAACCTTGAATAATTAGTCAGATTTATTGGAGGCGGATGGGTAATTCTGATAGGTAGGGAGAACTGCTATTTTTGGACTAATATTGTGTGGTGAGTCCACAGAGCAGGTATAAAACAGAGACGGCGTCTGGAACCGAGAGGTGAAGCCATCTCAAGGAAGGAAAAGTTCCAGCGAGTGGGGGAGCAGATTAGTCAACCATGCCTGGCAAGAAAACCTCTAACCATGGATCATAATTTATGAACTCAATAAATGTATAACTTTATTTGGACTACTCTTGACGTCCCTTTATAATGAACCCAAACACGAAGTGATTTGGTCAAATACAAAGCAAATTACCAAGTAAAGCCAACACTTAAAACTATTCTTAAAAACCAGAGCTCAAAAATATTTCAATTCAATTATTATAATTTCCGTAGTAAAAAAGGTTTAAAAAACTCATGTATTTGCTTTAAACATAATCACAATATACTCTTCAGTATACTCTCCATTTGGTGCAATGTCCTTTTCTTTTTGGTGCTCCCTTGTTTGAAACACTCCTCATACTCCTTAGTCTAAATGGCTACAAGCTCCATCCTTATTTGCCTTGTCAATTCTTCAATGTCTCCATAACGGTGCCCATCATGTTTCTTCACATTTTGGGGAATAGAAAAAAGTTACATGGGACTAGAACAGGCGAGTATGGGGCATGGGGGGTGGTCATTGGCCAAAAACTGGCAAAAAACTGGAACTAGTCTCCAGATTGCCACAATTCAGATTGTTTTTGGCAAATCCGGTTGCACAATCTTCAATACTCAAAATTGTCATTTTACTTTATTGAGGTATTTCTTTTTTCTATATTCTCTGGATTATCTGAATTTTTGGTAATCCAGAACAGTCTGGTCCCAGTTAGTTAAACGGGGGTCTACTCTACCAACAGTGCAACAAATTAAAATCCATCATCTGTCAATTGTTACTTTAAAACTCACACTTGTACAAAAACGATTGTACAAAGACAATAATATTTTAAATCTGTGTTGCAGGATACCATCAGCCTCTTTATGCCAATGCCCCGCCAAAACCTCGTCGGCTGAACAATGACACATCTTCACCTGAGAGATCTCCAGAAAGAGCTTCCGATGATGGGCGACTGTCAAAAATGGCTCAACCACAAGAGTACAACCACAACCTGCGCAATGAACGGGCCTACAACTACACAGCCCAGCACCAACACTCCCACCGACCTCCACTCATGCTCCCTGCAACAACACAACCTCAGGAGAGACGGACTCCAGACACGCACGGGCGTCCCAACACTAACACTCCTCAAACTGGCAAGATCATCTCCTCCAAACCTAAAACACTAGACTACGAGGATGTCTACCAAACAAACCCTGATCTCATTAACTCAATGTATGCTCAAAATGCAGTGTATACAAATCAACCGGTGCAATATCGACAAAATCGTAGAGTAGAAGTGACGTCTAACAGTATGCCATCTAGTACTCGTAAACGGTTTCCTCCTCGACCCCACAGTGCGGACTTTTTAGAATATGACACTAAGAGGACTTATCAGTCCCACACTCCTTTAAGCAGTGATTCGGGTAATCAATTATATTATAACCAAAGGACATCTTCTCAGCCTCGGAGGCCCAAATCTAGCTTAGACATAGTACATACAGATGGAGGATTCGACGGGACTCATTGGTCTGAAGAAAGTTATGCACGTAAAATGCGTCAGTCGGCTTCATACGTTTCACCTCAGTTACAAAATCTCTCAAACTCTTCAAGAGCCACGACACCATCTGTCAGACAGATTCCCGATATATCTCCAGGATACTACAATGGCTCAATCAATGGAGAGCTAGCAAGGTACTTCTTAGTATAAAAATCAATCATCATACAATTTGATTAGGTTTTATTTAATAAAAACATAACCTATTAGTTAGACTATTTTAAAGTTTTAATACATATCATAAAGGGAAAACTCATTTTAAATTTCATTAAAATCAAACTACTCAATGCTCTGCTATAGTAAAACCTATTTTTCGGTGCAATTTGAAAGGACTGAACAGATTTCATAGATTTTGGTATATTGATGAGCTACCTTAAAATATACAAGGGTTATGCAGAAAGTAGATTACGTTAGTTTAAAAGTTCATGATAGTGGCGGAGAGCAATTTAGTAAAAAGAAGAAACAGACTTTTCCTGCCACTTCTGGAGCTTAACCTAAGATCTAACCTAAGACTTTACCAAACAATATTAAAAATACTACATCTTAAGAAATTGATAGCCTGTCAAAACACAAATTAGAAAGAGAAACAAGTAAAATGTGGAAACGTTAATACAGAATAAACTACATGCTAGTCCTTAACATAAAACAATAGGTAAAACACACAGAATGTGGTAGGTAAATAATAGTTGAAAGGACCTGACCCAGACTTGGATTGACGAACCTGCACTACAGAACCCACGCACTACCGACGCATGCACAGTAACGCCCGACCACACAAGGCAAATTGTACACGTGAAATTTTGCAATAATTCAAGTGGGAATTGTTCCCTCATCCGCTGTATAGTCCGGACCTTGCACCAAGCGACTACCATCGCACTTCTGCATCATTTCCAATGATGGGGAAATGGCTGCCAAAGCAGCGTTAAGACGACGATGAACAGCTGCAGGAAGAAGTTACAAAATGGTCGAAGAAGCAAGTGGCAGAATTTTATGACAAAGGAATTTCAATCTTGTGCATTGGTCTGATAAAAGCTTTAATTTGTTGGAAATTATGTAGAAAAGTCGTATTTTAGTTTGGTTTTCAAACGATATAATAAAAACCTTTTCCTATACTGCATCAAATGTTTATTCCAAAATGTAATCTACTTTCTGGATACTCATCTCTTCTTCTTTCTAAATGTCATCCAAATTGGTATTTTAGATTGTTAAAACCACTTTTTTGGTGAAAAGTACCTTCCCCCTAATGGAGACATCTGATATTCTGATTTTGCTGACTAACAAACTTGACCAAGTTATTTACTAAAGGAACATTTTAAACAAATTGTATAAAAATCTGACAAACACCTGTAGAGAACTCACATATATATATAAGTCTAAAACAATCTAAAAAAGAAATGCTTCACACATGTTCTCGGAGTCATGATCAAAGCTCATTTCATGGTCTTACCATGGTTTTTTAACAGCATGACTAGCTCATTTTTCCTAATAAGGAGATCTTTTACAATATTAGTTTTTACATTTTCTTTAACTCTCGGATTAGAGCGGTGTAGGGGCAGGGATGTTACTTAAATACAATGAGGTTAATAT
This sequence comes from Matsumurasca onukii, assembly GCA_018831715.1. Taxonomy (NCBI): domain Eukaryota; kingdom Metazoa; phylum Arthropoda; class Insecta; order Hemiptera; family Cicadellidae; genus Matsumurasca; species Matsumurasca onukii. The sequence goes on along the minus strand of CM032066.1, from coordinate 6,951,910 downwards.
TTTTTGCACTGTAATTATTCAGTAACTGTGCTCTCCTGGTAGCCACTTAATAAAAGTATTTAGTCTTATAAGAAATAGTTACTATTTTTCCTTACTTGATTTACAAAGCCAATATCTTGGTTTAATTTCAGTAATTGATATGTTTCAGTGTAACAATGCGACAACACTCGCAAGCTATTCACGCACAAGAACAGCGGTGGAGTGAGTATGTGGACAGAACTAGTAACGGACAGTTCATGCGGTCAGCGTCAGCGAGGTTACCTCGTCTTGCTCACGAGGAACGACTCGATGACAACTTCTCTGAGAAAAGCTACCAAGAGGCATTCAGGAGAAGAAACAGTACTGATAACAGAGATTCCACAACAAAGTCACAACAAGTATGTACACATGTGTATTGTGTATAATGTGTGCTTTTATTGCTTTTAAAGAAAAGTTTGGTCCATACACTGGAAACAGCATAGTGAAAGATCGTAAAATGTTCCATACCCTTGGAAGTTCTGAAAAATACTATAGAAGTTCTAAAATAAGTTCTATTTTGTTTGGTTTGTTGGTGTGTAGTATTTTTTATAAATAGGTGAGAGTACAAAAATTAAACACACTTTTTAGGTGTGGTGATTTTCTAAATTCATTATTTAAAAATATCAATCTCATTATTATCAGTTAAAACCCAGATAAATTAACAATTTAAAAGTCAATAAAATTTTATTATATATGGTACTTAAATGTGCTTATTTTTGATTTAGAGAGAAGAGTCTATGAAGCGTTTGCTGGAGTGGAAACAGCGAATGCTGCAGTCTCCACTGTCTCGCAAGAACAGCGGATCTAGTTCTCGAGGCACAGCACAGAACCAACTGTCCCAGTACTACCAGCAAACACAAGCTCTGCGGGAACTCAACCACCATCAGAGCAGGTACAGTACTTGTCTACGATCATGCTAAGCCACAAATAATGAGTTAGCCAACTAAATCCATAATGTATTCATATAATTATGGAAACTGTGATAAATCAGTTTTGCAGATTGGCATTTCTAACATATGCATTATGACTATCAGAAGCCAGTACTTAGACAAGAGGGCACATAAACTAAGAGATGCTATTGGTGAAGAATTTTGGATGCTGGTGCATTACCAATTAAGATGGCCGTTTGGTAAACAATCAATCTGTAGACAAAGTGTGATGGTAACCAGGGGTTACAGTTAATGGTTCTTCTTATAAAGGAGTAAGTGCTAGGACACCAGCAATGGATAGTAATATGGTTAAGAGTCGACAAGGGGTCGTCGTATTGGATGTACTTCAATAAGAACAAAACAGAATCAACTCTGTCATTTATCTTATTTATTAAAGTTAGTTTGTATCTATAGCATGTATAAAAACACTGAGCATAATGCAACTTTATACTACATATATTCAGTTAACAACAAATAATTTGTTACCATAAAAATGCTTAGGTTTTCGCTGAAATAAAAATTAGTATGAAGGAAAATGTTAATGTTAGAGGTTTTCAAAACTAAATAGGAGAAATTCTGGAATTATAAGGGAATTTTTAAATCAATCACTAGCAGATATCCTGTGGAGCTGTAAAAGATTTGACTCATGATAACAACTTTCCTTGCTAATTTCAACTGTTGTTGGCCAGGTCTCGGAGTCTGACGAATGAGACTCAGCCCAGTCCTGACGGGTGGCAGAGGGACGGATGGGACAAGGAGGTCCTAGAACACACTCGAGTTGCAAGGCGTAAACACTCGGTCGCTGGCCGCAGCAGATCTCAAGACGGACGCCGATCTGTGACATCTGTCAACCGGTACACCAGCTACTCCAGTGATGATGAAGGTAACTCCTCTATTTCCGTCCTTCAAATTAACTCAACCAAATATTTTCAATAGTTTTCATGAATTTAGTCCAGTATATTTTATTGTAATAGTTTAAATTATTATAACTATAGGAAAGAAAACAAAACAGATCTATGCAAAATTTTCATTTACTTACATACTTACCTATCTTTTATTAATTTTCATCCTAAATTAAATAACACTTTCGGAAACCACACTTAAATATAGTAAACCTTTTTAAAATATTCTTGATGTTTTCTCCATCTACTTTGTGGTAGTCGAAAGTATAAAATTTTTTGTACTTTTACTACATTAATTTTCAATTTTTACAGACATGTTTCGCCTCAGCATCATCCAATTAAAAACATGATGCTGAGGCGAAACATGTCTGTAAAATATTAAAAATTAATGTGGTAAAAGTACAAAAATGCTTCCATTGTATACTTTTTCAAATCTTCAACTTATTTGACCTGAATCAAATAATCACTGTTAAAGATGTAAAAAATATAAAAATGTATAGGGAGTAAAAGAAATTTAAAGTAAAACCATTTAAAATTGTTACTTTAATTTTCTTATACTCGCCATACATTTTATATTTTTACTTTATTTATTATATATAAAGTTAAATATATATAGTTTATACTCTTCTTTGTCTACAACTGAAGATGTCTACCGCAGAGTAGACAAAATGTTTTGTTTTTTGTATTTTATACAATTAAAATATTTTTAGTGGTTTGTTTCCAAAAAAGATTCCTTCATTATAACTCACTAACCACTCAAGTTCAAAATTGAAAATAAAAATCTCATTATTTAAACCAATTTAATTTAATAACATAAATTTTTTTGTGCTCATGAAATTTTTGAAGGTTTCAAGTGTTGAATGTGATATTAACACATTTATCTTCTTTTAAACACTGTATCAATCTTGCAATTGTGGAAATTTTGTAAAGTTCCCTCATTGTAAATGAAGTTTTTAAGCATGTTTGCATGTTTATAGATCATTCTACTTAAGTAATATTTTAAGTGAGTCATTGTTGCTATCAACATTATTCAGGGATGAGCTGTTTGGAGGGGGATATACTTGTAAATGTCTAACCCTAAAATTCTCAGTAATTAAAGCTGCTTTCGATAATTTGGAAACAGAACCAGTCGCAGAATGTTTTAATATCTGCTGCTGGCTGGATGTGGCAAGTTTATTATTCAAAGTCTGCTGATGAGTGGCTAGTTGAGTAGTAAACTTGCACATCTTCCTAGTAGAAAATGTGGAAACATTCCTGTGTTGCTGCTAGTGTGAAGACTGCTAATTTTTAAAAGCAATAATCTCTATTGATGTCAGCTTGAATTGCTTAATATTTTTGAGAATCAAAACAGTTGAATACTCAGCTTTCAAGCTGCCTCTGCTGGCCGAAATTGCTGCTAGAAAATTGTAATTTTAGTTTAATTGTAATTTCAGCAATTTTAGTATTTCTGAATCACTAACTATAGCATGATGAACAAGTTTTTAACCATCTGTGTTGTTAAAAACTAGTGAAATCTTTACTACTGTATGCATTTAAACCTGTTTCTAATTACTGTATACGATTGTATTAGTGGCTTAGATAAACCTGTTATAATAGTTATGTTTACTCTTAATCAAATTACATATCAATTATAAACATAAGAATAGTTAAAACATCATTTTACATACATAATCTTTTCATGGCGATTAAAATTTAAAATTTCTTAATATAGTAGTTACTATTATTAATTTAGTTGGTAATTTATCTAAGTAAAGCTTTAATCACATTGTAGCTGACTAACAGTAGGTGAACTGGTGCTTACTAACCTGGTGGCGCGCTCTCTCTTCCCTCCACTATCTCTGCATGAAGACCCGTGTCGCATGAGGGGCATGGCGGAATATCGGTCAACTTTGTTAGTTCATCAAATGTTCCAACATACTTTGAATGTTTTCCACCTCCACTGGGATGAACACAGTCATGTAAATAGCACTTACACAGAACAGCATGATATTTAGATTTCACTTGGGATTATTGTGTAGGTTTTTATATTTAACAAACACTTAAACAATATGGCGTAAATTAATTTTGGAGTCATTCCATTTTGGTTCAGTTGAAGAAATAAGATTTCTCTTCCTACATATTTTTGTGTCTGGCAATTAAAAGTATTTATGCTTTATTGTTCTTGTAATAATCCAATCAAATGTTTAAAATCTTTTACTTGGTTTATTAAGGAAAATCACAAGTTCATTAATTTTCAAAAATGGCTTTATCCTAATTTTTACCGTGGACAGCTAATCAACAAGTTTGGTCTAAACCAAACTTATATATAGTTTAATATTATATTTTAGTATAAATCAAGTTTTCATGACAAAAACTACATTAAAATGTTGTTATTCCTATTTGTACAAAATACGTTTTGCACTTACATTTATTTGTAAATCAAACAAGCACAAAAAGTGAGATTCAGTTAAGAAGTGTAATCAGCTATGAAAATATGGAAAGAATAAGTTAAAAATCAAAATAAAACCATAACAATGACGCACTTGCTTGAGATAATTACACACTTGAGCAGAAAACAAAAAGAAATTCAGTACAATCAAAAACACAAATAAATTACAAACATATAAAAGTTCACTTTAACATCCGACTATACCTAGACAGTTCCAAAAATTAACCTTTTTTGTGATAATACAACATGTTACATTTACTATTTAATAAAAGTTATTGGGCAATAGTTTTATCTACTACTATTACAGTACTTTGATGGATGCATTGGAAAGGCTTAGTTGTACAGGGAGTATCATAAGTAAGAAGCCAAAGGTTTTATGGATCAAATTTAAGATGTAATGAAGAATACAACTATTTTTAGAAAACACTTTGTATACAAGATAATTTTACAAACTTATTTCAATTCTTCAAACTGTTTAACCCATTTTTTAAAACTCGATATACTTTGGTATACAGGGAGCCATCTCATAAGAGTACCATCTCATTTTTGAAGAGTACCTTTAGAAAAATAAAATAACTTGAGAGAATTTCACATTTTGAGATCGTAGAGGATATGTAGAGGAGTTTTAGTGACCCTATCAAATAACAGGAGAACGATTACAAAAGACTGTTAAGATCAACTGTTGTAGAAAATTTGATTTCCTATCTTTTATACTAAAATATTGATCAGTTTTTGGGAAACATCTGAGTTGTAAGAGAAACACAATACAAAATATACCTTTCTAGCTGTTAGTACAGGCTTTTGCCAATTTTATGTATTACCTCGGTTATTTCTCAATATTGTTATACCAATGAGTTGAAAATTAAATTGTTGTTCTAGAGAGCTTTTTGCAAACGGTTTTCTTTTGTTTACTATTTAAAGCTTGTGAAACTACTATTTCTAGACCACCATTTCCAAACTATGTTATTTGATCAGGTAGCAATTTTGTTTGATCGGGACTTTCCCAGATAGCATACAGAGATTCATGAACAACAACAGTAAAGTGGCATAGTAGATTGATAAAACTACATTGTGCTCAACCAGTTAAAAATAACGGATATAAAAGTGGTTAAGGCTGGTGGGCTAAGAAAATTCACTACTTAATTGACAGTTTGAAAATTTGTTTTTGTTAAAACTAGTATTAGATTGAGAAAAAGCTTAATCTTATATTGTTCAAAGACATCTATCTTTTTTGCAATTCACGGCACGTTAAAGTGAAGATTTTTGAGCAACCGTTTGCTGCCTAACTTGAAAAGGGCTTTGACAAAAAAACCACACCATACTTATAATTCCCTTAAACCACCCCTATTCAAACTAACACATTAAAATTACTTGTTTCCATACTTTTCATAAATAAAAGTTATACATTAACTGCGTATTGACCTTATAGTTTATTGGAAACAAAGTATGCCAGTTTATAAAGGCAGTCTGTAGAATATAGAAAAACTTAGCGATAGGGTAAGTTTCATTATTCAATTAACTGCGTTGGCATTTAGGTACATAGCAGTTAAATTCACAGGATTGATACAGACGGATCTGTCTGAAAAATAGTGTCGCCTGCCGCAGCTGTTGACCTTGTAGTCTAATTGCATTATAGGCTAATTAGAGTCAGCTGGATAGGTCGGTTCCCAGTCTTAAGTGCAAGGCATGGTACATAATTATATAAAAATAAATTTGTTCTAAATCAGTTAATATAGGTAAAAAAGGCATAAAATGTGATTCTTGGTTTTCTTTATATTTGACCCATAAAACCCCTTAAAGTTTGGCTATTTACTAATGTCCCATCCTCTATTTTAGATCAGTTTAAAAACTATTACACAACTAAAAATCAGTACAAATTTTAAAATTGAAAGACATGTATAATAACCCAACATCTGTAAAAAAAACTGGGAAAACATTCAAAGTTTTGATTTGGAACAATTTACCATTAAACTACACAAATTAATAATACAAAATTGGGTTTTTCGTATCAGAAATGGAGGGCACACGAGAATGTCGAAAGCGAGCTCGCCGGTCTTCAAAAGAAGTGAGCAGGTCACGAGTCAACTCTCTGGAAGGAAAATCAACAAGAACAATCCCCACCCCCTCTTCCTTTCCTGACTATGAAAACGTCAATCTTTCTGAGAATACCAATTCTATGGGCAAGGAAGATGCTAGCAATATTCCTCTTTCTTTAGGTGAAATAGTGTTAGATTCTGACTATCTAAACCTGCAGAAAATTGATACTGATGAATTTAAAGAGCGGAATTATACAAGTAGGAACCAGCACAAAAAATTACCTGATGATTATGAACCAGGGGAAAGTTTTGACAGTGGAAACACTTTAGCAGGTTCAAGTATTTTGGGCTATGAAGATAGATTTACCATCAGCAGTAAACACTCAGATAGTGGATATGACACCTTACAAACAGGAGGTATTTTACCAGTGGACCCTGATGTAAATGATTTACTTAAGTTCAGGTTTGACAAAAAAACCTCACCCCAGCCTGTTGTTGCATACCCAGTACAAGCCAAGCCAGTTATGAACTTTGAGAGCTGGGGAGAAAAATTAGATGAGTCACGATTAATTAAAGAATTCTCTTATCAATACATAAAAACAAATAAAAACGATGGGAAAAACTTTGAGGATGATAAAGAAAAGAAAAGCTCAAAAGTTCTTCTTACCAAAAGGTTTGATGTACCACCACAAAATATAGTTCAAAATAGAATAAAGGTCTTCGAAACTACCAAAGATGATGAAAGTGTGAATCAAAGTAAAGATATGAAACTTAAAATGCAAGAGCCTCTTCAAGTATCGTCACCCATTTACCAACCAAATGAAGCACATGTATCTTCTATAAGAACAGTAGATCTTAAAAGAGAGAGTCCTAAAAGAACAGAAGAAGAAATGTCAAATTTACGACGATCACGGAGAACTAGTCTTCATGGGTTTGCTCTTGGTGATGCTATCTCTATGTTAGATGAAGAGGCCAAGTACTCAAAAAGAGAGACATCATCAAACGGTAAAAATCCTAAATCTGTTAAAGATTTACTTGCTGATTTTGAAAAGAAATCCCAATTAGCCAAAGAAAAACTAGCAGCTGAAGAAAAAAGTTCCGAAGACCAGAATGGGAAACGCTACGTTTTTAGTGACACTGAAACATTACTTTATGACACATCTAGTGATATTGAAAACAACCAAGATGATGCTATTAAGACCGGTTTTATAAGAGCAGATTTAATGAGTAGTGAGGATGATGAAGATAACTATGAAGATAGAGATGAAGAAGTAGCAGCAGTTTTAGGGCAAAAAGATACTTTTATCAGTTCTTGCCGTGATATTGGGAGAAAACAAGATTCAAGGCAAAGAAAAAAGAAATCATTGAAAACTAATAGCACCAAAGTTCAGAGTAGTTTAGACGAATTCAGCCCATCATTACGTCTACACTTATCTGAAACCATCATCTCCCAATCAGAAACCCAAGCCTACAGGAGTACTCCACAATTAGTTAAATCAAAATTAGAAGAGTCTAAACTGAGGTTGTCCAGCAGTCCAGAGCAGCATTACATGCCAATGACGCCTTCTAAAAAACCACCCATGACACCAGTTAACGATGTATTTTCTCATACAAGGAATAGTTCAGCTTCTCAAAGTTTTTCTGCTGAAGTTGAAGGGGAAGAAAGCTCTTATGTAGAAATGACCAATGGTAATATAAGATCTTTGCTAGCACCTGATTCTGCGCAAGAAAAAGGTTCCTCAAGTACTTTAACAGATGCACAAAATTATTGTGAAATAAGTTCAGAAAAGGATACTCATTACGAATTTTTGTATAAAGCTAGCAGTAATAATATGGAACCTTTGTATATGGAAGTTAACCCTCTTCTGGAAGCAGGAAAAAGTGAAGACAATAACCAAATATTGTTAGATAATTTACCTATTAATAATAGAAGAGAAGAAACAGAAGGTGCTGAGCAACCGCCAACTCCTCCAAGGATTGCTTTACCTGACATTTTGAGTCCTACATCGAATACCAATGGGAAACCGTCTTCAGTAAAATCAGACAGCTCTGATGCAGACGACGAAGCATCTAAAGATCTTGACTCATTGGATGCTCCTAGACATCCAAGGTTCAGTCTTTCTGACACTTTTAGGCCAGCATCATATTATCTGGGGGCTAGTATTGGCGACCGAACATTGATTGGAATGACTGCTGAACACCCAGACTCTTCAGACAGTGATTTAGTTTCCCCACCTCCAATACCCACTAGTCCTCTTCCACTAGATGATTTGGAAACAAGTTTAGATTCATCAATAGAAATAAAAAAGTCTTCACCAGTACAAATGAAGAGTGATTCTTGTAAAATTGATATTGAAGGGAAAGATGGCAGTATGCGCTTGTGGAACCCTACTCCCCTAATGCCAAAAGATCTTAGAAATCTGCATGAAAGAATGGAAGGCTTAAACATGTCTCCCATTCCTGACGAAATGCTAAGCTCTGAAACTGAATCCATTGGTTCAAGCAAAAAGGAAAGATTACTTAAAAGAAGACCCGTTTCAGCAGATATTTTGAACAGTTTGCAAGACACTGACTTCCTTCATTGTACTTCTCTTGGTGGACGGCACTCAGGAGGAAGTGATTTAGACTCAGTTGGAAGTAGAAATGGACTAGCAATGGATTTAGAAGAGGATGAAGGAATTGATTTTGATCAGTATTTGGAAGATTTGCAATCAAATATCCAGTCGGCTCCTAAATTACCAGTAAAAGATTTCAAATATAGTTCTTATAAAATGTATGACATATCAAAGTATGGTTCTCAAAATTCATCTCCAACAATATCTAGATCCGAAATTAGTACATTGAACTCTACAACTTTAAATTCAAATGAATTAGATTTCAGGATGAAATACAAACCGCAATATGTGCCAGTACCCTCAGCAAGTAAACATGACGAAGTTCACTATGAAAACCTACAGGGTCTCTTTCCTCCACCTCCATCAGCTGAGTTACTTCAAGAGTTATCTTCAGAAAATGACACGGTTGTTAGGTATTCTAGTCCAGAGGGTGGCCCTGCTAGGTCTTCTCCCATAAGAATAGTGGAAGGTCAGGGAGCAAGAGATATGAATTTGCAAGCTGGAGCGCCTTACTACTACTCAGATTTGTTGAAATCCGAGCAAGAAAACCAAGCTAACATTAGAATGTCTAATATATCAAGGTCAATAAGAATGCAACAACTTAACAACCAACGTGATGTTGATGTTGCCAGTTTAGCAGAAATTAATCATATGAATAAAAGAAATGATATTGGTCGTAGAGTAAATGCTATCCATCAACTCTTGCCTGGTCAAGTAATTAGTAAAGACGAAGCAGAAAAACTAGCGGAGGAATTGAGAACAACTTCAGTTCATTTTTTGGGAACTGCTGATAAGAATGGCCATGTTGATGAAAGAAACCTCTACGAAGCAGATACTCTTCAGAGAAGGAAGGCTGCAACAATGATGGAGCAAAGGTTTCGATCTCAAACGCCTGATTTAAGAAGTAGTGCAAGGAATTTATATCCTCAGGGCATTCGAAACAAAGATGAGTTTTCCAATAGCAAAGACAAACACCCTAGGAGAAGATCCAGGTCCTTAGAGGGCCTTTTGGATGAGTCGGAGTTTTTAGAACCGCAACCTCGACAAAATAGAGTTTCTCCTGGAAACGCTATTTCAAGACTGTTGCAAACAACACAACCACAAAACAGCAGAAGTCCTATTCCTACTATCCCAGTCACTAATGCTTTAAACTCATCAAGATCAAGAGCTCCTCCTCCACCACCTGATGTCTGGGAAGAGGATGCACTTTGGAGAGAGAGCCTTAGAAGGGTCAGCATAAGACATACAAGATCCCTTGACGATTTAGATAGGGATTCTCCTAGAGAAGTTACTCCTGCAGAAAATAGAAAGGTCAGCCGAGAAGTTACTTATGTAAATAAAAGTGTCACATCAAGGTCGAGAGCAGATCATCGGGAATATGAAGAAGATTACAGAGAGGGTCGTTCAAGAGGTAGACAACCACGACCACCTACAGAAAATGAAGTTGATGATGGTGTTCATTACGAGCGCTTGGTGCCAAGAGACGCAGAGGCATTGGACCGTACAAGACGTGGTCAAACCTATATTGATGGATATGTTTGGGATGAGGAGCGTGAAATGTTTCATAGAGGGGAAAAATCAAATTTACCTATCCGTGATCCACCCAGAAAATCTTCTCAGCCTTTTTTAGAGGTAGGCCTGTACCCAACACGACCACCTTCATTCGAAATCGACAGAGAGAAGTTGCGCCAGTGGGACCTGATGTCCAGTGCTCCAGCAGGGATGCTGAGCGGCGGAGGGGGTGGGGCAGGGGCAATAGTCAGGCGGGGAACAGAGAGCGCGCCACTCATCAACCCAACAGACACAACACCTCCCAGTTCACCAGGTTAGTTCACCGAACATATTTATTTTGATTTTAAATAGTTTTACTACCATACTCTTTTACTCAGCTGCGTAAGGCAAGTGAGTACCTACCCTGGTAGCAAACATTGGAATACAAGCGTTGTCAGGTTCACAGCAAACAAAGCACCGTCCAGTCGCGATGTCCAACCAGGCCCAATTTCAGATTATTTTTATAATGCTACGTATTAGACGTTTTCAATCTTAAATTCTGTAACTAAATTCTTAAAGTAATTTGCAAGCTGTTACAGTAAAACCTCACACAGTCAAAATTGATTTTTCATTGGTATAGTGTAAGATGTTTAGGAAGTTTCTATGTCAATGTAAAGTACTTTGTTGAGGCATTTTTGAAAGGAGACATATAAAACCACTATGGCCAGATTGAATTAAACACCTATATACTTTTTCACATTATTTACCGTATACTCTACCGTACCTAAAACACAATGACAACTGAATAGTTCCAACGCTAGTGCAATTGCCAGATTTTAATAAACGAAGATGAACACGTTTTAAGACGAAGAAGACAAAATTGCACAGTAGAAGTATGAGTGTAATACTCTAAACATATTTTGTGTATATCACATAAATGGCACTGTAGCTATTATTTATAATATTGTGCACGTATCACAAATAATCACCAAGTTAAATTTCACCTTTGTAGATTAGAAACAATTGGGTCACACTTTTATTTGTGACCTTATTTTGTCACATTTTTAACTTTTTTTGGCACCTATTTTAGATAGTAAAATTTATTTATTTGTTTAAATTGTATTTGTGTAAAGGATATACAAATGAATGGAGGGCACATAGACCAGTGAATTGTTCAACTAGGTCACCTAGATTCAATTTGTTAATTTTAATTACAATGAAATAAATATATTGATTACTTACTTTAATTAATTAATTATAGACAATTAATTGATAGTGTATATTTTGCAAAATGCATGCTCGTCTCTCCCACTCCCCCCACAAAAGCCATTTGCAACCCATTTTACTGTTAGCTACTCAACGGATCTTTTTGGCAAAGTTTCAGCCAGCCAAAGATGTTGGCATTGTTGTGGTGAAAAATCAGCTGATTGGATCAACAATGATCAGCTGGCAGTGGCGCATGCGCACCAGCTGCGGCGTGACAGTTCACAGTTGTAGCGTCAGTCACTGCTCAGTCGCGAGTCCGTCTGCTGCGTCGCAGAGGCGCGCTGCTTGTGTCGTGTTTGTACAGTGTTGTCGGTGTGTCGCGGGCTTTAGGCCATGGGTGGCAAAGTCGGATTTTTCTGCACCCCTGGTTGTTGGTCATCTTGTTCCAGAAAACCCGTCCCATGTGAGTCCATCCTGCGCTCCTTCGGCCTTCTCTGGTGTTTGCGTCTGTATCGCTTTTTGAGTTTTATTGTTTTATTTTCTGTAGTTTTGTTTGAGCGTGCTTTGGTTTAGTTTCGTTTATGGTGTTTTATTAGACGATTTCATGTGTATTATACGTTACCAACCCTGGACTTACAAATATCGTCATTTTGTTCTTATAACTTTATTATTTTATTTATTGCTTTGCTACACAGAAGAACGTTTGATCTTGGCTGAAAAGTTAGCTTTTCCAAATAAATTATCGTTTATCGAATTATAGTCCTAAAACATGAATCCATCATGCTACTCACAATTACTAAAAATAGTTTTTAGTTTATTCTAGTTGTAGTTGGTTAATTATTAGTTTTGTTGGATTTCTTTTAACTGACTTAACATTTGTATAATTATATTTAATAAGTACAATGTGTAGACTGAGAGTAGGTAGCTGTTAAACATGATCACATCGGAATATAATAACAATAATTGTCCTAAAACTTACTTATTTATTTGTTTGGGAAGATTTAAGCAACAGTACGTTATCGAAAAAGTGCTAACTAATTTTGCTACTGTACTCGGTTCGATGGTACAGAGCTAGTACAGTAAATCCGATTCGATCTTAAATTTATATATTCGTTTCGAAGCAAATTTTAACAGCCTATGAATAAACGCGAGAATATAAAGTGCTAGTTAAGTTATTAGATCAGGTTTCACTCTTGAAGAAAAGGCCGGTTGTGACGATGGAAATAATCACGCGGCACCCTCTGTACTGACTCACCCTCTGGCTTGGGGTAGCCCCTCCCCCGGCCCCTAACCATGGGTGGCTATAGCTCAAGTCCCCTAATGCAGGAGATGGGGTTCGCAGTTCACGCAACAATGCTTTTATGTGCTCAGGTCTAAATTGGAGTTACGACCGTTTAGGCAGGTTATTTCAACAGTCTAGAGACGGCTGGTGTTTATCTTGCTTAACAGTTCTTTAAATTATCAGCTAATCTTTCTATCTTAATGACTTTATTAGTTAGTAAGTATTGAAAGTTAGTGGCAGTATAAAACAGCTTTTGTTCCATCAAACCCTAAAATTAAAATAAAGTGTATGTAGTTGTCATGTGGGGCTTGCAATGTTATCAGTAGAGAATGTGTCAGATTGGTTTGTCCTAATAACGATCTCATCCAAAATAATGAACACCATCTAATTACTGTAACTAAATAAAACATTTTAGTGCAGTATGATCGGTAGGAAAACTGTCACACTAACAATCCATTTGTTAAGGGCAAAAGCTAATAAACATTTGGCCCTATTGTCAACGCCGTAAAAGCACGAAACGAACGGTTTCTAAAACTACGCAGTAGTGTCGTTTTCGACAAAAGGAAATGGGTGTATTGAAGTGAATAGTTTGTGGGGTAATGTGAGAGCGTGATCCACCCGTCCACTGTATCAGCTGTGTCCAGTGTGTAGACTGTCAGGTGTGGGTAATCTGTGCAACGGTATTGTGACATTTCCATCGCCTCACAGCTGATCTACTGCTCTAGTAGTAGTCAGCTGTCCACTAGTAGTACACAGAACACATGCCTTCCCTGTTGTTAAATAATATTATATTCGTTCTTTAAGCGAGATATGTATTTATTTGTGCTATAGAACAAAACATGAATATTTGCTTCGCTCGTAAAACAAAGCGAGCCAGATAAATTTGCAGTCGAAGCTAGTAGCAACGAGTAGAGTGGAGAGGGTTTAGTGTGGTTTGTTAGTTTGTACGCTGTTTACTGTCAGGCTATTTCCGTGTGTTTCGGTGTTTTGACGAACCTGGAATGGGTCTCGCTCAAGTAGGCCTGTGCCATGTCCGCTATGTTTACACTTTAAATACCGCAAACCCACGTGTTTACTTTAGGCCACTTTCACACTACTCGACCCATGGCTTACCTGTCCTCTACCACCTGAACTTCAACCGACATGTGAACCAATGTACTAATATGAGAATGAATCTTCGTCCGTCCAGTTAAGATGGCAAAACTACGCAAATTTTGTATGTTCAACAGATTGCAGACAGTAGATTTAATTTTTTATATGCATAAATGCGGAATGCTGTACAACTGCGTCGAATAACTAGATCTATCTGAATAAGAGTAAGGAAGATACAAACTATACACTATAGAGGACGATTATTTCGTACCGCAATGAAAATAGCAATCTAGACAATAACAGCTTTTCATTGTGACGTGTTTAAAGTAAACATCAAATAGAGTTTTGAAGAATTGTGAGAGTTTAAAGAGTGTTTAGAATGGTATCAGTTTGGCACAGGTTTCGGGCTAGCGGAGGCTAAAATTAGATTGTGCGATCATCATCCATCCATCCATCGTTCACCACGGTCTATAAAAAAACACCAATAGTAGGAACATAATGTAGAAAAAAGGTACTGCACCGTATCACGTATTATGTTTCTTTTTGTTTTATTTTATTAATAATATATCATTCACTAACAGATACAAAACGCCATAAAACAAGTCCCTTTTCAAATAGCTTAAAAACTATATGAACAATAATGGTTCAATGAAAAAAACTCCTAAATAGGGTTATATTTCAAATAACACTAGTTTATTAAGGTCATGAACTAAGTTTACTTGATTATATTCTTCCTCTAAACGTGTATGTGCTTTTCTTTAACCTCTGATAATCAGCTGTACAACAACAACAAAGTCGAATTAGATGAAGACAGTGTCGAATTCGAGTAAGGTATATTGTTCTTAGGCCACTGAATGTTATCAATTCACTGATGCTATGTTGAACACGAGGAAACGTAACACAAACAAAAACGTTCAAAAACAAAATATATTATTCACTAGAAAGGCTGTTTTAGCTTTCAGTTATACCACGGTGTCTAATTGTTACGTTTACGCACCGGCACTTCCAGCGAATGAAAGTGAAACACCGTTTCAGACGATTGCTTCTTCACATAACCAAATCACTTCTGGGTAACGTTATAAATCAATATATGGAAGAAGAGTATTTCACATAAAACATTCAAAGAGTCAATTTATTGTATTTTCAAATTTTTAGAATTAAATCAACATTTTGTGAAATGTGTTTGAGTAGGAGATATTGTTTACTAGTTAGTTACTTTTACTTTGTAGCTTAGACTCACCGCTCCTTTTTGGTAAAATTAATCAACACACAAATTTTAAGCTTAATGAGGTTAATCATTCTAATACCACAAGGAAACCATAAACTCGACATGTATGTGAACACCCAATGTTCTGAATCTAATGTTTCATTGTAGATGTAAATGGTTGTTGTTGATATGCAGTTGTGGATTTCTGGTGGAGACGAGAGGTTCCATTGATCCACGGCTCAGGAGCAGTGTCGCCTCTTCCTCTCAAAACAAAGCCACTCTTACCACTGTGACACCACTTGTCTTTTCACCGTACCTTCCCCCTTTCTGCAACTTGCAATGCATACAAAGCACCGTAATCACAAAACAAAACCATAGCAAAAGATCTAAAACGGGAACCAAAACCTTTATTGGGAAAATAACAGTTTGGTTGATAATCAATAGGTATTGTGAATTTCATAGTTCCAAGTAGTGTAATATTTTGAGCGTTTTAGTTACAACCAGATATTAACATTTTCTTTAAATAGTTACACAATAAGTGTTCAAATTTTGTAGTTTAGAGAGTCACTTCGTTAAACCTTTCAACTTAACGAAGAATTAATTACGATCTAATGCTTGACGAAGTACGTTTTTTTCATAGGCAAATAGGCATGTAAAGACTTAAATTTTGTACTTTAGATAGCTGTTTGGAAAAATCAACATATTATCCAATATCACACTGCAGGGGCCAGTTACCGGGGTTTTGTTTGTTTTCCGTGTTTTACATCTTCTCAATTATTTGTTGAAAAGGGTTAGGTTGAAAATAGTTCTTTGGTTGTTGAAGGGTGTGACATCTCTCGTGCGCCTGGTATAATAACATAGGAAAAAGGAGAAAATCTAGGAAGTAATCAGAAGCTGAATAAAACGGATCACGAAGACGCGAGGAGTACGTGACGGCGACGTGTAAAATGTGCTAGAAGAGAGTTGAAAAATACTTTCTAGGGACTAATTTGTCGATAACGGGGGAGACACGTTCGTAGAAATGACACCTCCGTAAATAACGGAAGACAAATACGTTCCGTGAGAGGAAAACCACGGAGAGGATAACCACGCAGAGCACGCGACACTGGAGTGAGGAGGCGACAAAACCTGCAGCACTCAGCTGGCGTCACCGTCACGTGACCACTCAGCTCAGCTCAGCTCACAGCTGATACAAATACAATTGATACAACAGTTACACTACATTGTATCCTATCTAGAGAGGCGCGTGCGTGGTATGTAGGCTCTACAGCCTCTTGTAGTGGGTTCGTACTGTACGATTAAAAAAACATCGAGACAATTTAAAACATTTATGAAGTGAAATCCACTCGGTCTAGTAGAAAGAAAGGAGAACAATCATGCCAAATAAATGGACTTTAATTGCAATATTTTATTCGGTGGACATAAATACGATCTAAAGTTAAACACTAACTTGTTAAACTAAGTTAAACAAATACTCTAGTTTGTTACCTGCACATATGACTAGTGAGGTGCTAGGTGCTTGTATTGATAAAGGGCTTTACCACCAATCAGGCTGCACGGCAACTTAGCAAGTGAAACGGTGTTATCAGTGTAAGATCGTGAGCGATTGAACGCTCAGCCTCAGACTGATCCGTGAAAACTCAGGAGGTCTCCGTAATAGTCGAATTTGGAATTGGGTAATTGTATAATTTCTATTACCCTATTACTATATTAACTAGGGTTTCTCCAGTAAAGCAGTTAGGTCGGTAGTTACTCCAGGCACGGTGATCACTGATCACGGGTATGTCACTCGGCTTGCAGAGCGCGACCCAATTCACGAGACAAGCAGGTGGGGCCCGTGAAATCAACAATGGCTTTAATACCAGCTTGGTCATATTGGAGAAAGTACCTATGTAATATGGGCACATTCTCCGCTAGGTCTTTTCCCTCCTGGTAATTTATGGCACGGTTGACTGGGCTATTTTAACTAGATCACATCCAATCAGAGTGATGTGATTGGAGAAAATCAAACAAAAGACAGCGAGACTCGCGAAAGGGTTTGAAATCGGGGTTGTAGGTTTCAAATCAAGCCCTTCAATCAAATTGTACAACACAAATATTTTAGAAAAAAAAACAATTTAGTCAGTAGATTTATATTATGGGTTTTAGTACCCATAAGTTTAATAGTTTGTAAAGCGCCCTTAGTTACTAAAATATATGTGTAAAATTCAAAATTCAAATTTAAAAATGGCGTGCTAAATAATGACACACAATATTCACAGTTGCTAACTAACAACTTGTATCCACAGTCTTTTGAATTTCTGATTTTTGTGTGGTCAGAATTTGCAATCAAGCCATCCGCAAAACAAGTATCAAATTGAAACCCCACAGGAGATCGTTTGATCGTTATCTCGTTGCGAGTTTGGCAAATGTTTCGTTTCACAATCAGTTCTGGTGTACGATGAGGCAATCACATCGATGAGTAGGTTCAGGTTCTGTGGCTGTGCTGTACTATTAGATCAGATCTGGTGGTTACTTTCTCCCTGGAGAAGAATGTATGACAGTGGCAGTGGCAGGAAATCCGCGAATAACGGTGGAATGGAAGCCAAGGACACGACACTGGTTGGAGATGTGCCAGTGGGGTCATCATCACCTCTAGTGAGACGTGGGAGCGGTGATGGGGTACGCGTGCCTTGCCTTCCACCGCGCACTTACATTACAAGTGCTTGATTCAACCTATCAACTTGTTAGCTTCTGTTCTGTTCCTGACGCAACCGACATAAAGATAAGTGGCGTCCAGACTGTAAAAGTCAGACTTTATGAGGCCCTAAAGGACTTCTCACACTGGGCCTCTTTACTGGCTAGTGGCTACTTACCGTTATAGCTCCGAGCAGTTTAGTAAACATTCTCGTGTAACTGTTGAAAAATATAGCTATGAAAAAGCATTGAGCCCATAAGTAGCATTGATGCTTTTGAATAGTACAGTATTAGTAAACTAACCTGGATTGTACTGAGTTGTAACGTAACTGAAGTCATGTAACCTGTGAAGTTAGGAGATTCTTAAAATGTTATTTGTTGGATATGACATATTTTTGGTAAGAGTACGAAGGTAAACGATTCATTGATAATTTGCCTAATTTTATTACCGAAATCTTCTTAATTATACGTGTATTTAAGCAGCTGAAATAAGGATTAATGGTTTGCTTACCTTTATCTGACACTGAGACATGAATACAGAAAATTCTACCATGATTTCTTCCAGAATTCTTGAAAGTTATCTGAGGAAGAAGTTGTGTCTAAAGCAAAACCAGCAAATCACGCTCTCCCGACGTTTTCAATAGCAAGGTATTAACGTGCCGTAGTTAATTATTTAGAGCCAACGAACAGCCAAACAACAGGATGAGAAAGCGTCTTTACTTTTACTATAGAAAGTTCGTAAACCTTTTAATGATCGGTGGACCGTTATTATGAAGTTCCGTTTTCACAATGAGTAAACATTGCAAGTCAGTAGCGGACAGCAGTGCAGTACAGTGCAGTGCCGGACAGAGGTGAGAGATGACGTGTCAGTATCTGGGGCGCTCTTGTTCATCACTGCCGAGACCGAGACAATGTTGTTGAACGGCGGAAACTGGTGTAGAACAGCGCTCAGTGTTGCTGAACACTAATGTGCAACAGCACTGCTGAGTGATTATGTGATTACACGACAGGTTGACCCGTTGTTAGTTGTCCCGCTAGGCGCTCCTCGCAACAAATCCATAAGTAGACCGTTGTCAAGCGGTCGCCGCTGTCATCCTGTCACTCGGACATTCATAAACAATAGTTGTATTTAACGACTTGTAAGTTCAAAATGTTCTTCTCTAGCTGTTTAGAAACATATCTTCATTCAATGTCATACCTATTTGGTTTCCTAATCTATTGAAGACTACGAGCTACTATACTATCTACAAAATTAATGATCTCACTTCGTTCGTAACTAAGTTTAGGTTTGCTGGAAAATGATTTACAAAATTAGTGTTAGTACGTGTAGAAAATATAAAGTATTTTGAATTCTCGTGTTTTTCATTCTAACTGCAGTACTTAAAGTTCCTGATATAAGTAATCCATCTTGCGGTGGGTAATTCACTATTCTTTGCGATGGAGACGTCTCGTCTTGCAGAAATCTTCCCGCTGTATTATGTGAAGAAGAAAGAGCTCGGTAATGTCTGCGTGAAGACAAAACGGTGCCATCGCAAAATTGTGAACTACTGACTACAAAACGAATTGCATAACCAATTAATTTTGGTCCGGTAAAAGGCTGTCTTCTTAATGTTGATTTCGGATAGAAATCGTATCGCAATTTACATTGTAACTCATTAGCTAAATGGGTTAACTAACACTCGTAAATCTTGCGCTATTAGGCAGTAGGCTCACATCCTGTTTTGATTAGTGGTCACATCATACGTCAGAAAACCATTAGCAGAGACAAACAATGGATCCTACTGGACATGGAGGAGACATAACAAAAACAACACACGCTATTGTCTAAAAACAGTTGGTTGTTGAACGCTCAATATGATTTTGGCCGTATTTGTAAAATTAAGAAATTGCGATCAAGCTAATACGGATCTCTTGAAATATTTTGGCATAACGACATAAACTCAAGAGAAGTTTCAGACTACTATAAAAACACCGTTGGACGAACTGTCGAACTTAAAACCACAACAGCTGCTATCACCCCATGAACATAATCGCGTCTTTATTCCATAATAACCACAATCGTTTAACAAGTATTGAGGGTTTTTATTTACGAAGAGGGAAAGGGTTCATTATTTAAGCACCAGTTTCACTAGTTAGTCGAAGTTTAGTCTACTGATTGGGTAATCCACCTAGAGCCAGATACCATCACCTTGTTAAGAGTAGGATCAAGCCATGAAGGCTAAGTGAAGGACTGCCGTCCATCGTTAACCCGTTAATTCCTTGCCGAGATGGGAGAAAGCTATTGGCCGTGCTTCGCAATACGAGCTGGGCTTTACCGGTGGCCTGGTTCTGGTTGTACGGTTTCAATTACAAGACCCGATCTGTTTACCAATTGGTTTTCGAATTTCGGAAAGCATTTCAGAGGAGAAAAGTCACCTGCTCGACCATGCAGTATTTGATTTCTGATTACGTATGTGTGCACTGTGTTGTTAAAGAGAGTTTCCAATTTCGTTGGCTATTTTGAATGTGGCAAGGAATAGTAACCGTGAAATAAAACGACAAAGTTTTCTACACGCATAAAATAGTTTGCGAAATGTACGGACGAAGGAGGCAGTAAGAGCAAGACTCTCCGCTACAGTCAAGTGGTGGGACTCTTGTCTAATTGTCAAGTGCAAGGGAACAAACGTGCGTTCTTCAACATCTTTTCAGTCTTCTCACTCCTTACATCACTCACACGGTCAGCGAATGTTGTATCATCTACATATTTAACTCAACACCGGTAGTACAATAGGTGTGTAAATTATACTGGCAATTATCTTCACCAGCCCGCTTTCAATTATGCTGGGGTCTTCCGTTAGTACTTTCACTGTGTAGTTAAAAATCGGCATTTCAATTGTAAATATTATTTTCGCGAACGTGTTTTTTGTTTCCAATAGATTCAATTTACGGGATCATTGTTGATTTAAATGGGAATGTTTTATGGAAATACCACTATAAATAAAAACAAGATGTTTTAAGATTTTCGTGTAAACTTTGTCTGATATTTTTAGTTTAATTTTAAAATTATAGACAGAATACAAATATTTGTACAAACACCTATTTATACAATCATTTTGATTATTTTATAATTTTAAAATAAAACTGAAGATGCCTGACAAAGTTCAGACAAAACGCCTTTAAACATTTTTTTCATTTATAGTGGTATTTGTATAAAGCATTTCCTATTTAAATGTCCTACTTAAGCCTTCGAATAAAAATTGTTGATTTAATTTGATTTATATTGCTATCTATACTGTTTGTTTGTTTATTGTTGTTAAACTTATTAACTAATAATCATGATAAACCATATATTCGTGTTCAAAATTGTTGTATAGTTAATTTATAGGGTTCAGTCTAATCATGACACGCCAAAAACAACATGTGCAGTTTATTATTAAACTGAGGCTAATTAGCTTCACTCATAAAGTCATTGTATACAGGGCTGCTACCCCCGGCTGTATCATACTGTGCTACCAGTTGTTCATGGGTTTAGAGTATCTCTGTCAGTTTGCAGATTAGACCATATACCTAATGAGAGGGACCAGGGGCGGAACACTCTTTGTAATGCTTGGAAAACATTACACATTTACACCACAGAATACCCAGAGGATTGTTATCTCTGTTTACACGTATTCGTTAAATTTCAATTATTCTTCAAAAAGATCAATTCACACGAATCAAATTATTGAAATTTCACAACGGAGGACCCGTTATCTGAATTGATTCCCTGAACTTATTTTTAACTGCCTTGAGAGACACAATGAGGTTATCCAAGTCAACCTCCGGCGTGTCTGTTCTATGGCAACGACGTAGGTTAACTCCCGAGATATGGTAAAATATTGGGCGCAGTTTAGCATGTACTTTGTTACTGGCTGTGTACATACAAAGTGTCCGTGTCGTGTCGTGTTTGTTTCTCAGAAGCTGAAGTGGCGTAGGTTTCCTCGAATGTCCTGCAAGTGAGACAGACGTGTGCCGAGTAAGCTTGCCTTGTCCACGGTTCCCGTTACTGCACAAGGCACAAGGCAGGTTGACTGGCTGCAGTAACGTGTATTCTGTACAAGGTAGCGTCCTGCTGCAGCGCGCATCAGTTCCACCAGTCTGCTACTTGACAGTGCAGGGCTTTATTTCATGACTGCCGGCTCTCAGTCCTCGTATACTCGCCTCTGTTCTTTTGACTTGTAGGTTTCAGTCGTTTGCAGCTTATGATGGAGGTATAGTTAACTTGAAGAAGTCGACTCATAAAGAATAAGCTCCTCGTTAACGTTGTTCTGACCCCTTTCGTTCAGGAGAACCAAAATTGAGTACCGAAATGATTAATTAAAGTTAGAACTAAAAACATGTAAGATAAGAATGACCTCAGAGCAGTTCTGTCTAACTCGGTTTGCAAGTGACCAAGTAGGCTTCTTATGTAAATGCTACGTTACGTGCCTCCAGACTCCAGACTCGAGTGGCATGGTGTTGTTGCTGAAGCGGCAGGAACAGTGGACGCGGTCACTTTGTCATATTATACAACCAACCAGCTCGCTGTGGTACACTATTCTTAACTATAAACACTTACATTTATTACTCTGTCAACAGGAAAATCTGTTTAAGGGCATGGACACCTGTAGGAAATTTAACCTTAGTGTTACACGCCACTGCATACGACCAAGAGCATATCTTTACAAATGGCTGACCAAATAATTTCAAAATGAAGTCTAACTCCAAAAAGACATGGATCATTCGTTAGTTTGTGTACACCCCTTTAGTGTCTTTAGTTGCCTGTTGTCTGCAAGTTTGTGACATAGGTTGATTGTTTTCTACCGTTGCCAGTTCCCGGTACCAACAGTCGTGCGCCTGGAAAAGAGGAGCGACCTTCTTATTTATTGTACTTTGTGATTGTTACCGTATTTTCAGTGGTTTCGTGTCATTAAGTCTCAGACCATAAAACAAGAAGCCTCACGAAGAGCGGCGCTCGTCTCGCTTGCGGTTTGTTCCTCCTGCTTCCGCTTGAAAGCTGATCTACCTTGTACACGTGTAGTGTAGCAGTGGTGTGGAGTGTGGACCCCAAACCTCACTTCTCTCCCTACAGTTGTAGTAGCTGCATTCTCCCCTTCTCTGCTGTCCAATAACTAGCTAACACCTTGCTAGGAGGGTCAGTCGTGTAACACTTGTTTTCATCACAATTAAAGGGATGTTTTAATTGTTACTACTGTACAGTATCTTCTTTTGACATTGGGGAGTATGTGTTTGGTAACTTTATGTCATCACATCCAATGTTCACATGTTCATAATTCCTCAATGGCTATAAGTATTTAAAGATAAAACTGCTTTGCTGTATGATAAATCTGTGCAAATTACTTTCTTTTTACTATAAGAGAGAGATTATGTGTTGGACGACTTTATGTTATCAGTAAATTAAAATAGGTAACTTAAAATACATAAAATGTTCTCTATTGAACGTTTTAAAACAACCGTATGTACTCATCTCAAACCAAAACAACTTCATACTAAAAAAATACATGTTCAACCGTTGACAAACGTCGAGTGTTGCTTCCAAACGAAATGCGGCTTTTCACATATCCTATTTATAAAAGGGTTTTGATATACTCGTACGTAATTTCCTCAAAATATCGGGTTGTTTTGTTATAATGATACTGTCATGTCAGCCCGGTCACGTGATGTATACGATGACATGTGGGTGGGGGAGGT
This sequence comes from Matsumurasca onukii, assembly GCA_018831715.1. Lineage (NCBI taxonomy): Eukaryota > Metazoa > Arthropoda > Insecta > Hemiptera > Cicadellidae > Matsumurasca > Matsumurasca onukii. The sequence goes on along the minus strand of CM032066.1, from coordinate 6,928,319 downwards.
TATCATGTCATGTTATCATCCCCATCCCTTAACTCCTACACATGGCCGTATATAGAGGTGGAGAGAGGGCGACGTCGCGACGCATTCAAAACTAGGCCGAGGTCGTCAGTGGCGCCAGCACGGCGTCAGCACAGGCTGAGTGACATTAACAATTATTCGGCTACGGTTCTTAATATTACACAATCGTTAACTATTCAAGATTGTTTTAATAATTGGTTTAACTTATTGATATAGGCTTATTGATATAGGTTAGTTTTTAAATTGTCTTCTAAAGTTAATGTATTTCTAGTAAAATAAACACTTTGTTTAATAATGTTTACGTTACATTTCCATTTTAAAACTCAATTTCTCAAACGATTTACCAAATTTATATCCCAAATAATAAGGGCAAGTTAACTTCTAGTTTGTGTAGCCCACCTAGCCATATTATTACATTGGTTTCTTGTGAAAAGCTGAGAATAAGGTCAAGGATTATAGCAAGAAGACGAATAACACTAGAATTAACAGCTATTAATGATGAAAATAGACAAAGTTAAGGATAACTAACGTTTTAAATAGAAGTGTGTTGACACTAGACAGAGAAAGACTCGTCAATACACAGCTGACAGCTGAATACTCGTAAACAAGCAACACGCTCCCGAGCAGTGACGCCCCGGTGTGATGAAGATGTCTCGTCCGATCCAATAAGGTCCCATGTTGTCTCCGGAGCTTCGATTAGTCCATTAATCTATTAGCGCTTGTTGTGTATATTTTAGTTCAGTTTAATTAGTTTCTTCTAAGCGAATTAAGTGTGATTAGATCGACTGACAACTTCCAATATTCACTAGCTATGGAGAGGGTTTACTTTAATGTATCAATGTATCGAGTATCGACCCATAGTCATAGAAAATGTAAGCAAAGCTGTTGCGGTAGACATAATCAAAAGTTAGATTTTACACCGAGCTAAAATTATTTGAACACCAGTAAAACAGCCTACAAAATGCATTTATCGAAGTGTTTAGAATATTTAATCATAATGTGTAGATTCATACACAAGTCTTAAACATTAGCCCCCAAAAATAACGTAATTTTTCCGGAAACTGTTGTATGTTTTAAGTTTCTTAAAGAATAACTACTAAGGTTTGACGCTTAAAGCCCGGCATTTTTCTCTGTTGACCTTAGTACAACGTGACAAGCTGTATCTGTAACTGAAGGATGCTGGATGCGCCGATGAGGTGACAGTATGTCATAGACTGCAGCAGCAGCACGATCTCCACTCAGATCTCCACGACTGATCTAAACGTTATTCAGCTCTACCAGTTTTTGTGACTTTTTGAAATGTCGTCTTCAACTGAGCAATAGTCTCGCACAGACTGACCTTTGTTCAGCTCTGACGTGCATTTTCATCATCACTACTTATAGCGTTGTTTGTTGAGACTGATCTGTGATCTTGGGTTCGTGATTGAAATGACGATTTAAGGTTCCAAATTAAATAATATTCAACTTAAGAGTTTAAATTTTTTCAGTAGCATAAAATGTTTGTTACAATCATCTGATGTTATTGGCAAATCATGAAAACAATATAGGGACTGTAGGCTAAATAAATTATTATTTTTATTAGGAAATAGTCGCAAACTTTGGTACTGTAGTTTAGATGTATAACTTCCAAGCCAGGGCTAGTCTATAGAACAACTATGGATGCATGTCAATCCATAGTTTATCATTTTCCAGCCGAGAGAGATATTTCTTGGAAACCAGTCTGAAAAAAGACAGTAACCTTAGACAGTTTTACTACACCTAATAAAATATCATCAAGTTTTCAACTTTTCTAGGATTGATTTGGCGGAAAAATTCTTTCCCAATTTAAGATACAAAATACCCAGATTGCGTGTGCAAAACTGCGTTCTCTGAACAAGAGATGTTTAAATTAAGAAACGCGATTTTGATTCCTAAGATAACTGTCTGAGAACTCCGCACAGCTGAGTTATTCAGTGTGTTACTGATGCTGCTGCGACGTGGTCTGGGAACTGGTTTGACTTTGCCACTCATTGTTGTGTCCGCTGGACTGGATGTTCCAGTTGACATGCGAGTGCTCGTGTGCAGGACAAGGGAAAGTGCTTCTGATATTGCACCGGGGAAAGTCAGGTGTTCACTGACATGTCATTGTCAATCATCTCCACACTGACCCTCACAGCCGCCGTTTGTCGCCAGACCGACAACTTTATGATTAAACTTCTGTAATTATTCGGTGACAGCACAACAGCTGTCACCGAGATTACTGTGAGATTAGGCCTAGCATTTCAATAAATGACCAATGTTTCCATCTATTATAACGGAAAAGTTTGTTCTTGCCCACAATAAATTTGTTTCAGTAATGTCATATCTGTTACGGAAAAAAATAGCTTTATGTAGTTACTTTTAGAAATATCGGCGCATTTGAATGTTTCCCGTACACTTTATTTTGTTGCTGTATACAGCAACATTGATTGATCAATGCTTTAAAGTTTTTATTTAGACTTAAATGGTACTAAATTGGTACTTGAACTTTGACTCATTCATGTGTGAACAGTATAAGTATTTGTCCAATCTCCACATGTTGGTAATTTCCCAATAGCAATATGTATTTAAAAATATCCTTTGTTGTATGAAAAGACTTCTTTGAAAAACCTGTTGAAAAACTTAAATCTGACAAATCCCTTGAGATTAAATATCTTTGAAGTTTGATAAGCGTAATGCAACTTCATTGTTTTACGTCGGTGAAATGTAGATAAGCGAAACTTGCGTTTTGTCCCTTTGATAAGAGAGCATCGCTACTCTTGCGTTCAAACTAGAGATAGACGTAACTTAGGGACGACATAATAATGTTTTTGTTTTGATTGCCCACCCTTCTAAAATTGCTTGAATTTAAGGATTAGTTGTGTTAAAATTCAAGCATGGCAGACGGATTTTTATCAAGTAGAATAATACAGTTTATTCTTTTCTCTTTAGGCGAATAATGTACTATAAAACTTTTAATTTAGATTACCCACGTTTGGTGAATTCAAATACAAACAATTCACTCAGCTATCCCCAATAAATAAGTGTTTAATAAAGGTCATTAACTACTATATCATGTTGATTGAAAAGGACAACTTTTAGTTCCTTATTACAATTACTTATCAGTGACATACTTACTTCACGATATTTAAGGAACGAATATGCTATTTTCGTGCGATGAGGTAACGTTTGTAATAATATCAGCATTGCGTTGAAGTTATGCCATCTAGGATTGAAAACAATGCTTTAATAGTACACATTTTATCAAATTTTCATTTTACTCCCGGCATAAAGTTTCTACTTAGTATTTTGCAACAGTTTTCCTTGATTTAATTGGTTTACTTATATCGTAGTATGTTTTATCATCCTGTAAATGATCAAGGCAAAATTCCTTTGATGGACACTTGGACCAGATTTCGCAAGCAACACTTTTTGTGGATATGTACTCGGGAAGTGACAACTGTAAAAGTACGTGGTTGCCAAGAAGAAGCCTTACTCGTACAATCGATTGCCACTCTCTACTTCTGTACCTTACAGCTGTTTAATCTGTTCCTCCTCTTTGTCTCCCTGTTTCACTTTTCTCTGTCCGCGCTTTCCCGTGACGGAAAGTGTGACAGACACCCACCGCGACACATTGTACAGCAGACAGCAGACCTACAGTGATACCGGCACTGGCACCCACTAATAATCACTCACTTCAGTGCTCTGCACTCGCATCGTCCTCCTCAATCATCAGTCTAGTACGAGTACGCCAGTAAATTCCAGCGTTGAAGGACTTTTTTGTAAACGAAGGGTTTTGGTTTCGTTTGCTTGCACATCGATGTGATTTGTGAATAGAAGTGTCTGTATATAATCTGTCCTAAGCTGTTCTTACTTCAATCATCTGAAGAAAGGGTGTCGATGCTAACGGAAACCGTTTGTCCCTTGAGATTTTATCATGTTATTTTCAACTGTACATCAGTCATTAGACTTCCTGAGATGAGATTACATCACTAGAGAGCCGCCAGCGTTGTCGCCCAGGTTATCAGTCAGCTCTGTGTACTCACATGGGCTCCGGTGTTTGATCTACGGGAATGATATCACATAGTCTCACTTCTCAACATACCGCAGAACCCTACAATAGCACGGAGGTCTGGCGTGGACCGCGTATCTGATTTAATGGAGCAGGATTTGAATCCCCACCGCCAGCCCGCCCTCACCCTCGCCCCCTAGGGTACACAATATTGACGTTTCTAAATATGCTCGCTTCCATACCTAATTTTACAGCCCTCGTTGTTTTTCTATGACGCGCCTAATTTAATTAAGGTAAATACGCCTTCTGGGCCTACTTTGATAATTTCACTGAATGAAAGAATGAACATTGTGTTTAGACAGTTTTTATAAGCGGGCCTGGACAAACGTGGCACGTAAAAATTAGATAAGAACGAAGAATAAGTTTTATTTTATTGTTTGAAAGACAGTGCGGAATTGATTATTGGAAGTAAGAGGAGAATGAGGAGTACGGTGAGACTCAGTTGATATTAGTTGTTGGTTCTAATAATTCCAAAACAAACTTTACCTACAATTTGAAAATTGGAGTTTCGAATACTTGCTATTGGTTTTACACTTGACAAGAAAGCGTTTTGCAAATTTAGTTCTATTTATAGGGATCTCCATTCTCTGCTAAATGCTCGACTACTCAGTTTGTTACAAGCCACTGAGCCAGACATTAACGACTAATGTCAACTGACAACGCTTCGTATCGCACTAAAAGATGCATTTACAGGCGGTTACCGCGTTTGTATATTTGATTACAAATGACTGATACACGAATGTTTGTAGAGTTTGAGCACGCAACAACTCAATATACCTCGGACCCTCGACTCAGTTACTGAGTTACAGTTGATTGCTACACGTGCTACTTGCCTCCAGCTGATTGTTGTGTGTTAGTCTACCCAGACAAACTGCAATCAGTTAATTGTCAAGATGTATGTACTTATAGTTAAACCGATCAATGTTTGGCGATCATACACAATATCATTTCTTATCTTTCTGAACATTAGTATTTTCTTCCTGAACACTTCCTATCGAGCTTTTTGTTTGGATATAACAAATAGCTTGCAGGTACATTAAAGTGCTTTACGAGTTTAATTTGGCATTTTGCATCTTGTATAAACTCTCAATTATATCTGTTTCCGTAAAGTACTTTAAGAATAAAACTAGTTTCTTCATAACTATTGAAAAACTTACCCAAATTACCAAAAATCGCTTAAAAAATTGTTTGAAAACAAAGCTAATTAATAATTCGGCAACCCAGAGTATGTATCGCTTGTTATTTCTGGTATTATCTATCCTCAATAGTGCTGCGAGTAGGCTACATCAAAACCTTTGCAGTAGGATCTTGAACCATGAGAACTCACGACACGACTCCGGCCTGACAGTTACTTAACAATGCGCTGAATGAGACATGTTTAAAAAATTCCGGGTTTTATAGGTTTGTAAGTATAATTTTCTTAGAATAAAAATGGCTTCCATGCCGTTTTGCAGAATATACTGGTATACATTTTATTAAAAAAGCTTAAAACGCCCAATTTAAAATCCCCATTGAGGTGTTGTCGTATCTTGAAGAGGTCGAGGAGCGAGGGCGAGATGGATCGAGTGTTGTGTGTCGGGGGTTGTTTACCTCAGCAGGCGCCTCGTCGGTGACGTAGCACTTTCCATTTCAACCCCATTCAAGTCCGTCTCACTCCAGACGTTGAATAGACGACCATATCGTAGGCTCCTCTTCTGACAAGCTTTTGAGATAAAACAAAACACACCTATATTAAAGGTGAAAGTGGACAGGTTCACAAACAAGCTTTTGAAGTACTCGTACTTCAGTGAGACACGATGTTCCATCCAAATGGAAAGAACATATTATTGAAATAAAATGGTGCCAAATCACGAAAGCAAATCATTTTAAAACCATCTGATCGAGATGTGATTTAACATTTTTAGATAAAGCTGTCTTGATACCAAAATAAAATACGTTTCAATATCTTTTTTAAAAACACCGTTAATTCAAACTTATCACAACGTTCAAATCATTTAAATTATAAGAATATTTAGACTATAATTAAAATACACCAAATGTTGTAAGTTAAACAAAATTATCGTTCCTATACTACTAATTAAACTATAATTGAATTAAACTGTTAATTATATGAAATGTAAATTAAATTTTGAACTTAATAATCTAAACCTAAATACAAATTATTTTAGTCTTCTACGTTAGTTTTTAATGATAAACAGTAGATAATTCTATGGCAATAAAAGTAGTTTTAAGCTCACATTACGTTTTGTAAATGCCCGTATTTGATGTTAATGTTGGATGTGTGGTTGCAGCGTCCGGCTCAGGTTCAGTGATTGGCAGAGATCCGTTGCCCCCGCGGCAAGTAGCTCCACCAGTGATAGACAAGGCCCCGCCACCTTCTATCAGCCCCACCAGCGCACCCCCACCTCATAACCCAGACCTCATCCACCACAAGAGGGTAAATATTATCTCACACAAGTCTATCTTTTGTTTAAATTATTTAATTTTCAAACCATTTTAAACACATGTCATAATTATTTTACTTTGTTGTATTTATGATTAGAAGTTGGAACTTTTCATTTTACTCAGGAAATTGCTATCAAACCAAAAGGTTAATAACGTAATTGACAAAGTTGTTATTTTTTAAAGTGGCACCATTGATTTAAAACCAAGAAGGACACACTGGACAACAAGGCCGCACCAAGGAATACATTTTTAGGGGGGATCAGAGATATTTGGATAGTACTAGAGAATCTGGGAATTAAATCCTCCCCAGCGGCAAAGGGGCCCAGAGATTACATTTTTAGAAAATTTGTCCTTTAATTACTTTCCCGGTTTTAAGTAATTTTAAGAAGAATTTCTCTTCTGAAATTTCGTTTAAATTCTCAAATTGTTGAGTTTGTAGGAATTGTTGAGAATTCTCTCATAGTTGCTTTCTGTGTACTCAACTAAAACAATGTAATAAGAATGCTTTAGGATGATATATGAAAAAATGATTAGTATTGAAATTGAGCCATTGTGTGAATTCTGCCACCCTTATCCTCTAACTGTGTTGTTGCGAGAACTAAATGCAACTACTTGTGTTTATTTGATTTGAGCAATCTCTATATTTACTTTGCCCCATAGCAATAATTATTAAGAAATCAGGTATAAAAACAAGATTATTTTGAAATTCCTAACAAAGTACAATAAATTTTCAACCACACAAATAAAAAAAGCTAAAATCTGCAATTTAACTACTGTCTGGTTTTTAAACATAAGAAGTTTGATGTGTTTATTTTTTTATTTATGTGCATTTAGTTGTTTATAATCAGAATACTATGTGGTTACAAAATGCATGAAACTGGATGAATGGTTGCTCATGTAGCCGGAGAGGAGTTGGAGCTTGCAGCTGTCAGCTGGTGAGTTGTTGGGTCGCACACACGAAGAGTTGGTGTTGCTGCTGATCCAGCTGAGACGGCAGAGTGCAGGCTTCTGCAAGGCGATGGAAGCTTGTCACATGGAGATTGAGGCTCAGGTACTCCGGCAGTGCAGGCTCGCCACAGCATGTGCACACACTTCTCTTCTCTACACTACTAACATACTGATACTGTGCTCATGTGCTCTTGTATGTGACTTAGTTTGCTCAAGAAAACATCTTACGAGGATTTAGCTCATTTATATATTTAACTGTCTATCGCTATTTAAAGACTTGATAGTTGAAGATAATGCTAAACATAATGGGTGAAGTGACTAAACTTGTAAGCTACAAAACCCCAAAAACACAACACTAAAATAATTGGATGATAAGTTATTTTTTTTCATGCTAGAATTTAACCAAAAGCTGTAGAAACTCTAAATTTTAATACAAATAGAGTCTAGATGTTGTACAGTAACTAAACTGTTGAAATAAATCTTTTAAAAAACGGATCAACACTTTTTAGAACTCTTTATTGAACAATAATACATTAGTTTGTCTAGTTCGGGGTTTGCTACTTTAATATGTTCATTAATCTGAAACGCTGACTTCAAAACCTACAGTTTCCTATATTTTCATTTGCTTAGCCACGGTTTAGTTTTGCTCAGCTATCAACGTTTAAAAGAATTTTTCTATGTAATGTCTGTACATTTTCAATGTTATTTTGTCTAATTTTTTTCATAATTCCACTGATCTGGGAGTGTATCAACTTCGATGTAGAGCCAGATTATTCAGGTCCTATTAATAGCATTCATCACTCTGACAATTGTAAATACTTATTTATTTATTTACAGTTGACACCATTTTTACAATAAGTTTTACATAATGCTATAATATTTTACATATTTTAACACAAGTTTATGAATACTGTACTTAGCAAAAGATAGTAGGCTTTAATAACAGCAACTATACATTTAACATTTATTGTCATAAACAAAATACATTTTGACATGTTGATGAATATGAAAATGATACATTATTTACAAAATGAATGGGACAAATAACAAAAAATGAGAGCAATGATACAATGACGATAATTACATATTGATAAATAAACATGCTGGATAATAATGTGCACAGAGTGTGAAAAAGAAAGAACAGATACATGCATTACTACAGTTGAGTGATATGTTAAATTTAAGATGTGTGAGTGATTTTATCGAGAATGTTCAAAGTAAAGATGTTTTCTTGAGGGTTTACTAACATCTACTGGTATAACTTTGGTCTGTACAGCACTAGGTTGCATCATGGTGCAGGGGTTGCAGTCTATTCATCTCTTTACAGCATGTCGTGTGGTGTGATATCTTCATGTTCTCTTCCTCTTTCTGTCTATTCAATTGCTAAGCTGGATCTTGGACATTTTAATACTAACTAGCATATTTGGCTATTTTTTATACAAATGTATCTTTTTGGCGCATTAAGCAGCTTTTGACAAAAGCATTTGTAGTCATGATTTGAATGAGCCAGTCTATTTTGTACTTCTAACCAAGTTTATAGTATAAATTAAGTCTCAGGCTTAAGCGGCCGGCGTCATTACTAACTAAGGCTTTCGATATAGACCGCCTCAATTAGCTATTTGCAACTTCTACAGCGCCAGACGTTTTCCTCATTTTGTAATGGAGCATCCTCAGTGGACTTGCTGAGATTGAATTGCTGAGGCAGTCTCAGCAAGTCCACTGAGGATGCTCCATTGCAAAATGAGCCAAACGACTTGTGCTGTAGAAGTTAGGAATAGCCAATTGATGCAATCTATACCGGAAGCCCTAATTAGTAAGTTTATAGTATGTTTTACCATACTATTTTTATGGGACAAGTACAGTGTACCAGAGATCTGGTAGAAGTACAAAATGTACTGACTCAATGTTGCTCTCTGGTTTTGGTAGCTTTTAGTTATAATTAATATATACTTGTGAATACAGTTATTAAAAACGTATGTGAATTTAGCTCAGTTGTAACAATGCCAGTTTTAGGAATTAGTAACTTTTCAAAACATTAACAAAATTTCCAAAACAATTAATAGTTGGAATTAGCATGCTACATTTAAGAAAGGTTCATATGGAAAAGTTTAACCATATGGTTATGGTTTTTTTGTATGTATTATAATTAATTTGATCCAATAACCCTTCAATCAATTTGCAGGGTTTCGCAGTAAATTTTAGTCTGATTCTATACATACACAATTACTTTCCAAAACCTGTTAAAATGGAAAAGCTCTATTGTTTATTTAGTTTACCAAAGCACAGAGGAAGATGCATTTATATCATTATTATTTGGATGCTATATAGAATTTAAGCAACTTTCTAAAAACATTAGCCGTCTTAATTCATTTTTGCATTTGAAGCATTTGTCAATTTTAACTTTGAATATTGTACTTTTCAGCTTAAGCTTTTTTACCTTGCATAGATTCTTGCATTTTTACAGCTTTTGTGGTGGTATCACAAACACAACTGAACAAAACTGGTTGATGACTACTGGAAAACTCGGAAACAACACAATTTTAGTAATTTTCAATGGGTTGCAATAATGGATGAGTTTCCTTTGTTTTTAGTGTCATTTGAGTAAATGCACACTCTTCAAAGGAAATAAAATGTTCTACTTGATGTTTTAGGCTCGATTGGTAGAGCTAGAAACACCAAAAAGAATGGAGCATCTTCAGAAACTTGAGGATTTGAAGCGCCATCTGTTGGAGTTAGAGAAACAGGTATCTACAAATGAATTATCCTTTGATTACTATATTCAGCTTCAAAAGCTAAGAACCACAGGCATGCTGCTTCAGTGTGTTTTAACAATCAAATGTAACATTATAAGTAATGATTACCATTTTTCAGCACTTATCGTTAGTGTTCTTAAAGATGCTAAATGCTTTTTTACTAATGGTATCTTTTAGTATACCAATAAAATGACTTGCTATATAATTTTTCAACATACCATATTTGCTAGGGTATTTCACATATTTTTAAAGTTTTACTTAAGCACGTTAAAAAAAAATGAATATATTACAGGTTAGAGAGAACATGTTGGTCCTCTCTAAGCTGAAAAAAAGAAAAGAATACCGTCTCCTATTGAACTAAATAAGTAGGGTTGAAATTAAAATGCTGCTTTTTCTGTAATCACCTCAAATCTTAATTGTACAAAAGTAAATGTTTACAGTGCTTTAAATTTATATTTTGTTTGTTTAGTATGAGAAAGGCAAGCCATTGGTGAACCTAGTGGACAATATGGTGAAGTTGGGTTCCCTGTACCGAGTCGGTGCTCCGCTGCCTACCACTCCGTTGTTGCGAGAGAGGTTAGAGTTCAACCACCAAGTGCAAGAGCGTCGTCTGCTGGCAGAGGAGCGCAAAGACTGGGAGAGGCTCAGCCCAGACCACAACCAACTTCAGGTGACCACTTATTTTATCCTTTAATAACTGCAGTTACCATATATGCTCTTGTTTGTTCATGTTTTAACCATTAATAACAGCAAATAAATTTAATCTGGAAACAAATTACTGAAATTAACCTATTTACTCTTGCATCAATGTTTTTTTCTTTTGCCATTTTGTATATTCTTATTTAGGGGGGCCAAATTGTAACTGCATTCTTGAGATACTCTTCCAAAATTATGTGTATCATATAAACCCCCATGGTAAAGGTCATAGTTATTTTTAAACACTTTTAAGGTTTAGTTCTTAAGGTTAAGAACCAAATCTTTAAAAGTTATAAATTGTCTATTAAGCCTGTTTCAAACTTTTAAAGGTTTGAGTTCCTAGCTTAAAAAGAAAAAATACCGAATTTTGTGAATGCAAACAATTTTTATGTTTCACAGGCAAAGGTTGAGCAGTTGTACAGGCTAGATAGACTGCTACAAGAAGAATCAGGAACTTTGCAAAGCCTTCAGCAAGACAAGGTAACTATAGTTCTAGCTACATTCTGTAGTTAAAAATGAAATCTTATTAAGGGGTCAAGAACAAAGGGTGGGACTGAATTTTCACAAAACCCGCAACATTGTGTTTGGTATTACATCTAGCTCCACCAAAAAACTAACAAAGGCTTCAAAATTTAGCATAATTTGTTTGGTTGATGTTAGTAAGCTGCATCAGATCAGCTGATTGACCAGAGTGCTGATACTTGATATATTTTGTGTAGGAGATGTTGGAGCGTGCTCTGGGCGGGTTGAGGCATAAGCTGCAGTCAACTGGCAGCAATACAGCTCAGGCGGAGAAGTACCGCAGACAACAACGGCTCTTGGAGCGGGAACTCAGTAGAGTCAGGTCCATCCTGGCTCACAACTCTAAGGTTAGACATTAGTCAGTCACACTTTCATATAGTCTAAATATACTTTAAACTCTACAACTTCCTAGTGAAACTATTATTGAACTTTTCTGTTTTATTGGAAATTTGCTAAGATTCACAGTAGTGCTTGTGGCTACGTGTCGGCTATGTTTTTAACCTTAACTTTTACTGCTTAATTGATTTTGAAATTTAAAATTCTGGGTTAGGTGTCCATTTGAAGAAAATCTATTCCTTAAGACACTTGGGGTCTTCTTCTATGTTTTAAAACAGAAAATACACATGTTTCATGAGCTAATAAAGTCAAACCTTAAATATCAAAGTTTTAAGAAAGTTTCATAATTATAAGATGAACGTCTATAACTTTTAGCTACTTTACCTTCCTTTTCTCTTAATTTTATTTTGGCCTTTTGGCTTTTAAGCTCTTTTATTTCATCGCTAACTACAATTTGTGAAACTTGACACATTTACATTACAGAAGCTAGAGGAGACAGTTGCGGAGAATGCTAGGCTGGAGCAGGAGCTGGTGGTGTTGCGGCAGAAGCTGTCGTGGTCTCGACGTGCGACTGGCATGGATCAGACTGCCAGTAGCACAGCTCACCTTGAGGCAGAGCTGGCCCGTGTTCAGAGCCTGGTGGGAGACCTGCAGCCAACGACTTGAGCTCTCCTCACAGGTAACCCGTCTCAATGAGAAAAGTTCATGGTTTCGTATCAGTCACTACTGCGTTATCAATTTTAAAATCATTTTGATGAATTCCAAGCTTTGCCTTTAATACACATTTGATAATACCAAATGAATGTTTGATCCAAAGAGACTTTACTAACACATTGCTTAACTTTTTGATAGCATTGAACTAAACCCTCTAGCTGTGTACAATTATTCTTTGGAAAAAAAGGGATATTCATGTCGTTAGCATGGTAAAACCCATAGCTGGGACCATGAAATGAGCACCAATCTAGAGTGTATTTTGACCATTTTACAAAGTTTTATTTCATTGTAGAAAGATGACACCCACAAGTCAAGTCTTAAACCAACAAAACCTAACATAGTATCTACTGTATACAGTTTGTTTTAACATCTTCAAATAAAAATAAAAATTTCATATCTGAGCTCTATAAATTTAGGTTGATTTGGCTTGAACATCAATGGGGGGCTTTATGCAAGTTTATTGCTTAGGACTAACTTAGTGATAGTCTGAATAGACATTTACCAGTAATGAAGGATCACCACAAGCGGGTTTTCCATATTAAGTCAAAGTAAGGTATTACTTGCAAGTGTAATTGCATGTATCTTTGGACACCCTCTTCTTAGTTAAACGAAGATCATTAGGACAAATCACCCCTTGTTTTGTTAGTCTGGATCTTGATTAGTTTTATTCACACAACTTTGATACCTTTGCAATGGTTTAAAACATATCTGAATGCAGACCCGTGGCGGTTTGGCTCCGAAGCTTATTCCTCTGGACGCAGTTTCGATCCCCGCAGTCACCTCTTACATATGTGAAGTGACTATATATGGTAAAGCTAGGTAAAGATCGAGGTTGAGTGGTAGTCCTAACTTTGCCTCATTAAACAAGACAAACTTTACCTTTACCTTTTAGATGCATTAAAATTTTAATACACCCTAACAACGTATTACAGTACCAGGCCAACCAAAGCTGCCATACAGGCTTAGGCAAACTTATGGCAAGAGGGTCTACTCGTAATGTTTCAGGTGTGGTGTATTCACACTCAACAAATGACACTGCAGGAACAGGCCACACATCCATACACAATAAATCCAAAAATTCTTAAAACCAATTTTCGGGCTGAGTTTGTAATGCAGAGTTTGCACAGAAGTCCTTATAATCCAACACCTAGCTTTTTGGAATGTTTACGAGTTATTATTTGAAATTTGAACATTTACTTTTCAGGTGCGACAGCTAACAGAACGTAGTAACTCTCTGAGTCAGCAGATAAGACCATCTCCCACAGGAGTACAAGGTAAGCTTGCTTTTACTGTGTTTTAAACACTTCATTTTTTAAGACAAAGATTTAAGGAAAGAGAATTATGAACATGATATTAGAACGGACAGAAAATATGCTAATTTGTGGAATTTCACACAACACAACATTACATTCATAACTAGAAATTTTCAGCCAATAAACCTTTTTTGACTTGTTTATGCCCAATGGTAACAAAAAATTACTTCCGTTTTAATTTTAATCAAACAACATTAATCCGATCGCTTTTATAAATTGAGCGTGTCCAACCTGATAGTCGGCCAGGTTAGGAAGGGACCTCTCGGATTGTGTTCGGATTGTCGGCAGATAACTTCCTGACGATCTTTTATGTTATGTCTTTTATCTTTTAAGTTAGAATATAGTACAAGTTCCATTCAAAAATATAAAAGTGCACATATACTCTAGAAACAATTTATTGTATTTTAATTGAAGCCCATTCTTTCACCTATACTTTAACTTATTCACTATACAATTCGGAGCACTTATCATACCAAGGCACAAGGTTTTCTAAGCTATTGCATAACACGCTAGGGGCCATAGTCCATGACACAAACAGACGCAATTTACGCTTTAACCTGCTTTAGTTCGTAAATCACTAAATTACATGCAACCCTTTAAAGCTGAAGACAAAATTTCAATACGCTTGACTAAATAAGGGTTTTAGAAACCCTGCCAAAAAAATTGGACACCAAAAATTAATAGGCCTATTATTTCGTTGGTGGGAATATTACATGTAGAGAGCATTTTGTTTCGATATTTAGAGATCATAAAATTGACAAAACAAAAGGTTAAGCATACTTTTGGATTCACAATGAGCCAGGCTTTCCAACACCATATAATTTACACACATTGATTTGTTTGTCTACTTGCTATACAACAACGGAAGTTAATTTCTCATGAACATTAACATTAATTTCTAACTTTTAATGAACAGCCATTACATTTAATCATTTGAACTGTGAATACATCTTAAAACCACATAGGTTTTAGCTACATATTGCTTTCACTTCACTCAATGTAGATTTCAACTATCAATTTAATTCAACCAAGAACAGTACAATTTTGTATTTAAAGAAATACTGAACAACAATATGAACTATGTTACCTAATTGAATTAATGTTAATATTATTTAGATGATTCGTTGCTGAGGGTTACTTGAGATAACATATATAAAAACATAACTTAGTACACATTTGTCCAAAACATTTATTTATTGTGACCGGTTTTTTAATAGTATATGGATCATGTTTATACTATTGGAAGAAAATATTTTGTTATGAATGTAAGTACTTGTTGCCTAAAGATGACTTAGGTCAACACCGGTTGCAATGAATCAAATATTTTGTAGAAATGAATACAGTACTATGTTATATATGTTTTTATATATAAATTAATGTTATATCATAACATTGCCTGACTGGTAATATGTGTGTTTTGCTAGTTGAGCAGCCAAACTCTCTTTGCTCAATCCAAACAACAGATTAAAAATCCTTTACTTTTGTGTAATTAAAAGTTTGAAATTCCTAACAATAAGTTGTATTGTTTAGCCCGCCAAATGTGGCAATACAGGACTTATCCAGGTAAAATATAACCCATTTACTGATGTTTGTATTTCATATTTTGTTAAAACCCATATTCTCTAACCTAAACAGAAAAAATGCAAAGTTCATTGTGTTTAAAGGGTAAATTAGAACTACAACTTCTTCTCTACCACTCAACCTTGACCTTTACCTAACGTTTCTAATGTAAGTGATGAACTTCAGAGTCGCACACGATTCCAACCCGCCATGGGTCTATTAAAAAGAAAAACAAATAAATTATAAAGAAAACATTAAGAGAAATTAGAAATAGAAGTTAAAATGTTTTAACGTGTATTTGTAAAGATTACATTGTTGCTATAAAGTGGGTATTGGTGAGACTTACCCCGCAGCTCTCCAGTCTCTATGGATTAGCAGTGAATAATGAGTTGATGTGTGCAGGTGTGGGAGCTGTGGGGAGCAAGAAGATAGTGAGCAGCAGTTGGCTGGAGACAGACCTTGACACTCAGGTGACACAAGATTCACCTCTCCGCTCTCCTCCACAGACCTCCCCACTCTACGTCAACACTGATGTCTCCAAGAACCTAGGTAACATACCCTCACATTATATATAGTCGCTTAAGCATTGAGTGCAGTAGAATATCAGTTTACTGAGAGTTGATTAATTGGGTTATGAATTCGTGTCAACTGATGAGGATGGATTTCAATGTTTAAACTTTAAGGGAATCATTTGTAAAAAGTGTATCTCAAGATGAGCAGTATGAAGTCAGCCCTGCTACCACCACCTCCTCTACCCGCAACTGAGAAAACTACTTGAGTATAGTATTGGTTTTGTAACTGTTTTAAAACATATAAGTAAAGTATAAAAAATAAATAAAATTATTACTTTTGCCTGTGAATTTGGCAGTAATTGTCAGTTTTATAAGATATCACATACTATGACTCTGGTAATTGAAACAAGGGAAAAGATGCAACCCAAGTAAATAAGACTCTTAACAATGAGGTGTGATTTCTCAAAGCTACCGACAGAAAATTTTGCTACCACAACAGAATTTTGCCTTGGTACCTGGTGTTATCTCTCAAGAGTCCACCCGTGGAAATTTAGAAAACCTCCTTGATGAGTAGTCCTCCACCTTGTATTCAAAATATAAAGACTAATTCTTAATAATATTTAGTTTCAGATGCGTGCTCAACCTACGAAGGAAGTGTATCTCAAGATGAGCAACATGAAGTAACCAGCGCCCCACCTACGCCTCAGATAGCCCCGCCACCACCACCTCCTCCTCCTGCTCAACCCACTAGTCAACCTGCCCAGTACACTCGCCCCATGGACATCAGTGAGGCTGATGACCGCATGAAAAGGTTTTATGGTAAGTTGTGAGACAAGGGACAATGTAAACTTTTTTTGCAAGGACAATGTTTTGCACAAATTTTAAAATAAATTGTAAACTTAAAATTTGTAGTCTGAGTGGATAAAAAAATTTTATAATATTTATGATTTAAATACTAGAGGGTACCCAAAAGTATCGGAATCGGTCAATACAGGTGGGGAGCGATAGTTTGAATTTTGGCCACCAGGGATGAAAGCCCAACTCTTCTTGAGTTCAGAGCACTACTGTGGTCAGTCTGAGAGGTTGTGAAGAGGAGCTGTGAGCGTTTTTCTAAAATAGTTTTTGTTCTGCCTCGCTTGTTTTGAAGGTGTAACTGAATAAACCAAGTTTAGCAGTGAATTTTGCTTTTTCTCTGTAAGAACGCGCTAGAAACGGTTGCAATTATTAAAAAGCTTACAAAGACCATGTTTTGAGCAAAACCAGAGTGTAACAAGTATTTTTCCCAATTCAAGATGGCGTCCTGTCGATTGAAGACAAGCCTCGCCCTGACCACCTTCAAATTCTTGACTGGTGAAATTGTTCAGAAAAACACTTTAATATTGCAAAAACATTCAAAACCATTGAGAATGCTTTTGCTGTCTGTAGTGTGTAGAAATTCAGTTTAGCGAATTTCAGCACACTCCAGACCTAATTGTGGCGATATGGAGATTGGTTCTTTCATCATGACAATGCGCCTCCTTGTAGCCATCTAGAGCTAGTTTTTACCACTACCAGCATGACCACTCTTCCCATGACCCATACTCACCAAATCTTGCTCACACGACTTTTTATTCCTCAAACTAAAAAATTACATAAAATGTCACCAATATGACGAAAGTGAAGGAGTGAAAAGGAGGATGAAGCTGCAGCCATTTAAACTAAAGGGATGAGGGGTGCTTTAAACCATAGGAGCATCAAATGAACTAATGCATTACACTAAATGGAGAGTATACTGAATGAATACATGTAAATTTGTAAAAGAAATAATAAAATATAATTTTTATAATGGAATTCCCGTTATTTTTGGGTACCTCCTCGTATGTTTTAATCAAGGTTTTAAAGCTGTATACATAACAGCTATACAACATTTTAGTGATCTCAAATAGTGATTTGTTATTTTTGTCAACACAATAAACCCATTGTGAACTGTCTAAAAAATAAGTACAAAAATAAAACAAGTTTACGATTTTTATAATTAAATGTTTTGGACAAGTAACTCAGCTCAGTCTTCCACTTGTCCCTCATATGTCTCCATGACAATCATTGCAATCATTTGTGTGTCAAGTATATTTTAATGCAATGTCAATTGTAAAATTGGATGCAAAAAGTCTAGTGAAAAATTAATTGGAAGAAATCACCTCTTATCAAGTTGTGGTTGTTGTTTTGAAGACAAGACATTATAAGACCGAAAAGTGCATTCTCAAACAAACATTTTGACTAATAAAACTATTCAACATAATTTATGGCTGTGATATATTTTGTAAACCTCCTGAAACAAAATAGCCAGTGGAAATGAAAGAAAACTTAGAAAATATACATTTTTATATTTTACCTTTATAAAATGAGAACTATTTTATTGGAGATAAATCTACTAGCTCCAAGTATTGCAAACAAAAACTTCAAACTTATATTATATTCTGCACTTACAGTATTCTGTTATGATCTCATTTTACAATAAGATCTACTTAATAGAAGAGCTACATTACAACATGTTTATAGTGTTTGGCTAAGTAGTTAATTGTTTTATTTGAGAGTGTATTAAGAGAATGAGAGACAAGTGACACACTCAGGTTTCAAGTAAACACTTAATTGACAGGAAACTGTTATTTGAGTTTATTCCTGAGTGAATGAAATGGCAGGCAGTTGTGTTTACAGATCACTGAACTACAGTTCCTTGGTTAGTTTCAAGTACTTCTGTTTGTTGACAGCCTCGTTTAGCTATTTTTGATGCCGTTTTATTTTAAAAAATTGTGTTGGGATTTGATATGTAGTTTACAGTTTTATGTGAAGCTATTTCTTTGTGGTCATAGTAAAACAATAGATATATGTAATATCATCTTCTAATTTAATTTCACCGATAACATAACCATTAATTATCTTGCAAAAAAAGAGGTGTTAAATGTGGTTTTGTTAATAGAACTTTCTATTAACAAAAGTGTGTATAAAAACACGAGTTTGCCCATGATTCTAAACTTAAAGAAATCAGACTGCATCTTACTTTTGTGACAGGAATAATTCCACGAGACAAGCCTCAAGAGATAAAGACAGTGAGGATTGTAAAACGGGAATCTGAAAGAAGACAGCGGGACCGAGATCGTAGTGGCAACATTGGCATTCCTCTGACTAACACGACGACGGCCAAGCGAGTGACCATCATAGAGGAGACCAGCCCTGCCCTTCCAGACAGCATGGATGTACGTACTTGTTATAGAATAATCTACCTCATTCTATTATGTATCTTGATATGTGTCTCTATTATGCATCCTACAAATGTGTAGGATAGTAAATTAAAACCTACTAAGTATATGAATCTTAACAGGGTTCTTATTTCTTTAAGAGTTTTGCCTTCTACAAAGACTGTGTAGTAAGTAAGTTTCTGCTCCTGTACAGATTATACAGGATGAATCTTAGGTGTAAACTATACAACCTTGGATGTCA
Organism: Matsumurasca onukii; assembly: GCA_018831715.1. Classification (NCBI taxonomy): domain Eukaryota; kingdom Metazoa; phylum Arthropoda; class Insecta; order Hemiptera; family Cicadellidae; genus Matsumurasca; species Matsumurasca onukii. The sequence goes on along the minus strand of CM032066.1, from coordinate 6,908,956 downwards.
GAATCATATGTCGAATCATTGTGTGTTAAACAGTAAGCTTAAAAATATTGACAATGTGCTGTTTTCCTACACCTAAAAAGTTAATAGTAAAATAACATGGATGCTCCATGTAGTACATCTCCTTCCCCAAAGAATATCCATTTACGATATATTTATGATATATGAAATCATATGCTGAAATTTTATAGAACCCTAGTTGTTCTTACAAAACTATGTTTATTTTGTTTTTTGCGCCAAAAGAACTCCTTGGACTAATCCGTGAATAAATAATCTATCTATTAGTACAAACAGAAAAACCTTAAAGAACAGATTTTGTTGACTATTATCTGCAGACACAGGTGGCAAAATTTCATGCAATCACTTTTTTTTACATATTTTTTTATTCATGTCATAAAGGTTTGGAAAGTTATATATCAGCCCTTTTCTACTTTGTGCTAACTACTTGTAGCACTATAAAAGGGTTAAATTTTGTGCTTACAAAATTGAACTTATAAGTGAACTTATTGTTCAGAAAAATTATGGAAAATGTCTGTTATAATCCTTGAAAATCTGAAATAATCCTCTTCCCCAATTTTCCATAACAATCTTTGAACAATTAAACTCACATTACATTATCCTACCATCTAATCAAATTCTTTACAGAGAGGACTAGGTCGAGTAGTTGAAGAGTTGCCTGAGCCGCCTAGTGAGGTGTACGGAGGCACTCTTGTGCCTAGATCACCCATCGCCCCCCCTGCTCCGGGCCCTCGCTCTGACTCCGTACAAGCTCTCCGCAACCTAGTCAACCGACAGAGAGCACGGGTTAGTAGTTATCTCTGTATTCAACAATCATTAAATGGAGTTGATGGATCAAACTCAATGTCTATTGATATAGTTTTGATAAAAAGTTACTGCCAACAGCAGAAACTATTTAGTTTGATTTATGCATGTCAAGACTGAGTAAAGGATAATAATAAAGATTTCATTACAGGCTGACAGTGAAAGCACAAGTCCGAGTCACTCAGTGTCAGCGCACGAGCAGCTGTTTGGCAGTAGTGACACTCTGCTCACACCCCAGATGTCACCCAACTACCAGAGTCAGCTGTCCCCCGTGTACCAGAGTCAAGCAGCCCGGCAGATTGTGGAGGAGATGGCGTACAACAACCGACGTACAGTGCCCCGAGAGAAGCGACGCCACCATACCGTCAGTGGCCGACCCCTGCTCAGGATAGACACCAGCTACTCAGCGGTAACAACTGATTATACTACAATAAGATTTGTTTGTTTCCTGCTGACAGGAGTTAACAGAAACGGTTTGTTATTAAGTACTAAAACCTAAGGACCTGTGGTCTTTTTGTTTTTCTGCAACAAATTATTTAAAAAACTTCATTATTAAGTCAAGACTGCAGCACAAGTACACAAAATAAAACTGCTACTTCAATTGGTTTTCTTACTTTTAGAATTTTAGAATTTGTATTATTCTTTAATTAAAGCAGAAGCAGTTTCAATGAAATAGTTATCGTTCATGTGAGACATAGCCATACTACTGAACTTAGCTCTTTTCCCACCACTCAATATACAAGCTTGAAAAGTATAATAATTGTAACTTTAAAAATTCTAATTTAAAATCCAGGTTTTGAAAGGTGGTGAACAATTTTTCAGGTTGGAGCTCGGTTAAGGTATTTTTTTTTACAATGATGCTTAAATAAACTGATTACTATGCTAAGTTTGCTTTGGTAACCAATAAGACGGTAAATTACTTTTTAGGGAGGATCAAGAGACGATCTAGACATGGAGCGAGCTCTGAGACCTAGACTGAACACTCCTGATGTGGTTCGCTCAACCCTGTCTCGCTCAGAGATGAAATACACGACAGAGACTATTGATAATATCCTCGGTACTCCTGGTAAAATCCTCATTCCGGAGAGGTATGTCCCGAGTCTACACCAGAGCTTTCCAGTGAGGAGCAGCAGAAACGATATAAGAAAGCAGAATCCATACGCAAGATGCTTTCCGAGACAACTCAAGTGTCTGGACCCGATGATACTAATGGTTAGTATTTGTAAAACCACATAAAGTGATTTTATAGATATTTATGGTCTGGGTCAGTACTTGATTTCTTAGTATTTATTTATGAGATATTTATGTAGATGATACTTGTACAAATTAAATTAAGAAACATTTCCTATTAGCTAACAATCCATACTATCCCATTCTTATCCTTTTTTGAAAGGCTTTAAACGTTGAATGGAATACATGTGTGAACTGATTTGACAGAAACTGTAGAGGAGGATGAGAAGTCCGTGACTCTGAAGAGAAAGGTAGCTGAAGAGAAGCGGCAACGTGAACATCTGCTCCAGTTGAACCAGATCCTGGCTCAGCAAGTGATGGAGAAGAGCAAGATGGTGGCCGGTGAGTTAGGTGTCACTTGCTAGCTGCTTCTTGTGTTGTTACGTGTGTAGCTGTTAGGCATGCCCTCTCACTTCCTTTGTTGACTCTTGACTACATGACGTCTGGGCAGGCAAATAATCTCCTTGACATTGTTTTCAATATGTTTCAAACCTGTTTCAGCCCATAGTTTTATATTGGTGTAAAAGTGTAAAACATTTAAACCTGTTCTTTCTTCTTTCTTGGTAGACATAGTATCTGTAATATTGAACTAAGGCATACAATTAACTGTAAAACTCTGCAGGTTGTATAATATTTTAAGTTTGTTGTTTAATTAGTATTTTTTAAATAATTACTTTTATTATTTATCTAAATTTTTGTTTTTATTTATTGATTTATAAGCCATATTACAAGGAACTTTTCATATTCAGGCATCAGACCAACTGAAGCAACAAGTTATACACTCGCTAAATAGAAACTAGTGCAAAAAACTGCCCGTCATGACTAACTAAATTATATTTTCACCTTTATCAAATTTCATATTTAACAGACTTTCCAAACTGCTAGCCAAGAATCATCTCCTTGCGCTACTGGACTTGGTGGAGACCTACGCCACACTATACATTACTATCTACTTCCTGAACCTGTTTTATTCTGGCAGATTACTTTTGAACATTTTAGTCTTATTCAATGAGTAGATACCTCCCAGAAAACTCCTGCCATCTAAGGAAGGAGTATAGGACCTTTTATACCTGCTTAATAGTTTCTAAATACAGAACTGTTTTTCTTTTGTTCTCCCTGTAAGTGCTGCTTTTAGCAGAAAATTATTTTCTACACATGTTATTTTGTATTAAGGATTTATAACAATCAGTTTTATTTTATAGACAAAAGGAACGCACAAACCCAATGCATTAGATCGGACACACTCAGAGTTGCTAATGTATTGAGTTCGGGAGTGTCAGTCACAACTTGTGTAAATGTCGCCGGGATAGGTTTAAATCATAGCTAAATTATAATTATAATAACTAGGAAAATGGACAAGAACAGACTGTTCAAAAGCTTATAGGGAACCAGAGACAATACCTCTTTGATTTACATAACAATAAGTCAATAACACTAAAAAAATAGCGCTGCATAAGTATCAAGGGTTAGTTTGAAATGTACATCAAAATTTTGTAATATATCCATTTGTAGATAAGAACTAATTATTAACTTTTGAAACTGATTTGTCTTTGGTTGTTTTAAAATTTAAAGTGACTAATTTCAATTGCAAAACCTTTTACCAATAGGTTGTTATTTTGTTTGCAAATTGATTTTGCTTGTTTTAGTTGGCATGCACTCGGCATGTTTGTCTGTTTTGTAGCTGCATGATTTATTTTGCTTTTAGGTTCCAACGCAGCCTCAACTCAGGACTGATCTGTTTTGTTGTAGCTGTGTCGTTTTATTTTTACCTGCAATTATTGAAGGTTTGTACTTTTGGTTTTTACCATTGTTTTTGTTAGATTAATTGCTTACAATTTACTTAAGAGGCGGCTGGACAGAGCGGGCGGGTGCAACTCTGAGGCCCACTTATAACATGGAGCAGAGGCGGCTCGTGCTGTAGGTTCACTGGTTCAATGAACTCCTGGTCAACTGCTACAAATACACCCTTGTGTATAGAAACAAAATTTATGATCTGTGAAAATCAGTCATGATTTAGAACCGAAGGTAATCTTCATTGCTATCTGCCAGGCGGTGGGTTCATTTGAATAATAGTAATCCATTGAGACAGGGCGCGCGTTGTTGAAGAGGGTTTATGCGAGTTTACACTGTAGATCAAGACAGCTCTCAGCAGGCTGGAAGGACTTGGTAAGGTTCGGTTTGCTGAAATTCACACTACCTCTGAAAATCCAGGGAGTGAGACAGACATCAGCAAACAAATCTGTGCAATAATCCTGCGATTAATCTCTTCAAAACATCTGCAGACATGTAACTCTCGCATGCATACTGGCTCTCATGCAAACTTGCACTCATGATGCCTTATAGTAAAAAACCACTTGTGAGCTGATCATACAACCCAAGCTTTGAATGGCACAAGCCTAAATAGAAACATGGGCCTTTTAACACAAAAGCACTAGACACTAGAGTACTCATTTTTTATTTTTCCACAGTTTGTAGAAGGTAAGTTTTTAAAAACATTACTCTCTGAGTGGTTAGTGTTTCTCCTTTAAAAGCTTCCGATTTGAACATCAAGTAAATTTATAAAACATTGGTACAGTAGAAAATGTTTATAATGACTTCACTCTCACTAGACTTAATTTAACTGCTTAAGATTTTAAGATCCGTGTCAGGTTTTTGAATTGATTTAGCAATTATAAATCCATCCTGTAATAAATTAGGTAGAAAAGTCAATAAGTTTTATCTTTCAAAGAGTGAAAGTGGATATTTTGTATCCCTCACAGTGAAAACTAAAACATATCTCGTTAAGGACATTCACTTACAAACATGACGGTTGTTGCAGTGCGAGCCCTGGCGTCCCTGCCGACCACACCGGCTCCAGCAAGTGACAGTGATCTCTCCTCTCCAGAGCCTGAGCTGCCTCTCTACCAACAGAGAGACAACTTCTTCTCTTAACACTCACCCCCTCCCCCACTCTCACTCTCACACTCACACTGTCTGCTACTTCTGCACTGAGGTCTAGCACACCACGTACATGTGCCATTCCTTCAACAAATCAAAACCGTTAAAAGTGTGTTTTGTTATGTGATGTGAAACCATAATGCCACTTTCTCCTTCTTCTTCTTCTAAAAGTTTCCTCGTTTTGATTATTTTTAAAAACTGTAATAACTGCTCCTTGATATTGTAGTTATGAACTCGTTTGGAGAAACTTAATAAAATAATTTCCTAGCTCTTTAAAAAAACGGTTTTAGTTCATTTTAATGTTAAGGCAAAAGTAAAAGGCAGTAAAAGGAAAGAAAACACCCTTTTACAGGATTGTAATAAATATTTGAAAGTAAAAAATTGATACTGAAACAATGTATAGTGCGTGCTAGTCCATAAATCAGGAACATTGTATATTGCTACAAATTATAATTATGTCAATTTGAACAAAAATTTATAAAAATATAATGCATATATACTCAAGCTCTATTTTCTGCCTTTAATATCAATACTGCTAATAAATAACATTAAAATTTCTTGTTAAATATTAAACTAACTTATTGTTAATGTCATATTAGTAATTGTTGGTCTAGTTTGTCATAAAAAGCTTAAACCAATTATTCTTGTATGTCTAATCTTATGATTTTTAATCAACACATTCACATTGCCATTATGAAAGAATCAAGTACCAATAAAATTGTTTATGTAGACCTTAAACAAGCAGATAATTTAACATGAAACAATGCAATGTTTACTTTAAATACTATCTGTTATTAGTTCAACAGAAACGTTTTACCAAACAATGAATTTTTAGGTTAAAACAGCTCATGAGTTAGTTGAATTGCTCATAAATTTTGGCCTAGATAAAGACGTTACTTTGTAAATATTGTAGTAGGATAGCTCTATGTCATTCTTAATTTAATTTGTACAAATTAAAATATTGTAAATTTTGTTATACGTAACTCTTTTTTGTAAAGTTGTTGATTTTAGCTGAATGTGTTATTGTTGATATATTATGTAATACAGTTTATCTTATGCTGAAGTTTAAATATTTATATTGTTAGTTTTTATAGGGTTTTCCTATGAAGCAAATAAGCATCTATGTACCCTAACATTTGATTGGGAGCTCATATGATTGGCTTTTATTGTACTTAAATATAACTTATAATCTTATTAAAGTTATATATTTTTATATCTATGGCAAGAAATTATTACCTCTTTCCATAATCTAAACTGAAACAAAACTTATTTTACTGACAACACCAAACTGAAAAACAGTTTAAAAACAGCTACACCTCTTTCTTAAACTCACAACTCAAATATTTCTTAGAACAAGCTTTGGCTTTTAGGCATGTTTTATGTTACGGACTCTGAAATTTTGTTAGGCTCGCCTCCACCCCTCTCAAAAGCTAAGGAAGAGATGAAACGGTACTGGTTATGGGGAGGATGTGCTTATTAACCAGAGTTCAGAATAACGATTAAAAAAATTAACGATTAATTTTAATCGTTAACTTTTCATTAACTTTTAACTTTAATCCGTTATTTTTTAAAACATTTAACTTTTAACCATTAAAATTTTCATTAACGATTAAAAGTAACGGCAGTTACCTTTTGGGAACCATGTCAGAACCTAATCATGTCTAGTTTCATTTTCCTGTCCAGGCCAAGTCGAACCGGGAATATTAAAAACCAGATATTTATGCCTCACTCTTATTGTGTCCGAGTGCCAAGGATTGTAAAGGCCCGCTAAAAATGGTGTCGTTAGGGTGAAACAGGTTGACTGACTGGAACACAAAAGGCTTCCGAGCCGATGGGGGTTTCCAAAGTAAATGCCCCGCCAGCGTGTAAGTTGTCTTTGTTTTGTTTGTATTTTGCACATCGCACGCACTAGGCACTACGATGAGCAGAAGAGATCGCGTATTGGCTCTTAGTTGCAAGTGGTAGTGGTCAGTCAAGAAACTGATAAGTGTTTGGTTAGATTATGCACCTAATTTATATGATTTTTTGTAGTAAGTATAGTGTTAGTGAATAAGATGTGGTGACGTCTGCGTACTGTGTAGTGATCAATAGTTTTGTTCTCGTTGTCCGTAACAATGGAGTTGCAATAGCCCGGGACAAGTCATATGTTCAAACAAACCTACAATGGCTCTTTAAATTACTCGTCCCAGTGTCTTAATTGTATGCTGGGGAATAATACCAAAAGGCGTCTACACTATCTGCGTCGAATTAAAGATACGTATGAAGGTAGGCTATTGGGGGCTGGGGCACAGAGTAATTATTATGTTTGCGGCATGTCAACAAATTAAGCAAACATTTAGGCGTTTTGTATTTTCATTAAAATACCTTTCCAGGGGTTAACTCAAAAGTTTCATTTTTGTAGTGTTTGTCCATTTTGTTTGACATTTATTGAACAATTTGAATTTGCATTAAGATCTAGTGATAATCCTTTATGACATTAAAAATTGACTTTTATATTATATTTCAATTTATTTACAGTATTTAAAAATAAGTACGCAGTGAAAATAAAGTAAGATGTTAACAAAATTAGTATTTGTAGGGTCACTACAAAATTACCACAATTCGATAAAAGTTGCCCAAAATTAACTATTAATCTGTTACTTTTGATTTGTTTTAACTTTAATCAGTTACTTTTTTCAAAGAATAACTTTTAACTTTAATCAGTTACATTTTTTGGAAACTAACTTTAATCAGTTAATTTTTTTGGTTATTTTTTCCAAGTCCCCAACACAATAATAACAAATAACAATTAACCCCAGGGACCAGGGGTCCCCTGAAAAGTTAAAAAAGGTTCCTTAAATCAAATTTGAGCCATTTAGCCTTAAAATAAAAGTTCAGATTAGATTTTCAATTTTAAAAATTACGTAATTATTAGAATTTTTTTTAACAATTTTCATTTTACTATATTGGGGTTTGAAAATAAATCTAGAAACCTTTCAACCCTTTGATCAATCAAGACCTAGATGGCTCTTAAATTACCTCATCCTGCTGTATGTCGAGAATAATACCCAAACTATCGCCGAATACTGAAGATACCTTTATGAAGGTGTTGGGATAGGGCGAGTAATTATTATGTTTGCAGCATGTCAAATTAGGGTCTATTTACAATAGTGCCCCATTGTTATAGGCATTGTGAAATTTATAAAAAAATTTGTAATGTGACTTTCTTGACCGACAGGCCTATTATGACACATGCCTACCTGCTTGATCCCAGATTTAGTGTTGACAGTTTAATATAACTTAATGTTACTTTGTAATAACCAATGGCAAGAAAGCTTTGTTGATTTATGGACTTCAAAACATTTGAATGTAGAGCTATTGAAAAGCTATACACAAATAATTTAAAAATTTTCAGATTGATGTCAAATGAACAAAATGATTAGCTAAGCTTCATACATGTACTCAATGTACAGTAAATATTTAAATATTTAAAAAACCTCATTTTTTTTCTTCTTCAACTGATGATGTTGATCACTATAGAAGCATAGATCTAAACGCTTTTGTATTTTCATTAAAATACATTTCAGTGGTTAACTGAAACGTTTTATTTTTAGTGGTTTTCTTTGTTTAAGCGCCACCTACCTCACCAACTTCTTACCTGCCCCAGCTTATCCCCTAATTCTGTAACCCCACCAACTTTTTTTGAGCTGGGTCCTCGGTCACTCAATACTTAATTCACCAACTTTTTTTTTGCTGCCTATTCTTCTCTAATAGATTATCCGATTATGAATACCAAGTAACTAGGTGTTTATCTTTAAATACATTGAACATAGAAGAACAATTGAGCAAGCAATCACTGGTGTAGAAGGAATGTAGAAGGAAAACCTAGAGCTTTATAAGTATCAGACAGAACATCTTTTACATAATTATACAGAGAGCTCAAAATCGGTCGAAATATTTCTTCTTAATCTGTAACCATGATAAAAAAACCACACAATTTATTAAAAATTCCACTAAAGAAAGCTTTACAAATGCGCAATATCCTAATGCTTGAACTGATTTCAAGCAGTTCTTTTTAGACAACTGAAGTTATTAAATTTAAGCTATTTGTTTTGAGATCTTCTGAATAGGTAACAGGGCAATTGTTTGAGGAAAGTGAGATTTGATACCTAGTGTGTCAGATGTCGCTTTTACCACGATAATCTTCAAAATGTCAATTACCACTCAGAAAACAACAAAGATATATCTTTCAACGCATATTCACTAAAAAAAGGAATACAAAGAAACAACTGAAGTCAAATATAAAACTAATACAATTTCACAAATGTATCATACAAATATTTAACTAATTGTAGAAAACAAAACATTTACTATAATATACCAATCACAATCTTTAACATGTCAACAAGAGTACAAATACAATTTTTTTAATAAAATATAATCAACTAGCAGGAATATAAAATTAAGTATTATTAGAAACTTGAATCACATGTAACATAATTATGTATAAAAACGTTTGCACAGTTACATTGAACAGAACAAAAATTTACTAATCCTTATACAGTAATACAAAAAAAAACAATTAATAACAATTAACCCCAGGGACCAGGGGTCCCCTGAAAAAGTTAAAAAAAAAGGTTCGCCTTAAATCAAATTTGAGCCATTTAGCCTTAAAATAAAAGTTCAGATTAGGATTTTCAATTTTAAAAATTACGTAATTATTAGAATGTTTTTTTAAAACAATTTTCATTTTACTATATTGGGGTTTGAAAATAAATCTAGAAACCTTTCAACCCTTTGATCAATCAAGACCTAGTGTGTTAGATTTCTATAAATATATCAGTTAATTGTTCAAGGTATATTGCATACCTTAACTATTCGAAGGAAGTAAATTATAAGTATATTTCACTTGTTTTGGATGGTTATTGATTGCCATTGAAAACTGTTTTCTACATTATTAAATTGGAAAATAGGTTGGAGCAGTAGCATCGAACAAGGAATTAGACATACAATTTTCTAGACTAAAACAAAGGTTGTTTGAAAACTAAGAAAAGAAAAATCATTGCAATTACTCATTGCAGCTACATGATCACCAAGGGCTTAAGGGTTTGCCTCAATGGTCACCTCAAGAAAAGGCTGAATTTGTCCGCCAAAGAAACTACTGCGCACGTAATAACTGGCTAATGTTACCTAACTGTGAATCCAAGGACCTGCATAGGTTTCTGGCGGCCTTTCTAAATAAATAGCCTAACCTTTTTAACATTAATAAACGTGATATACAGTATTTGGAAACTAGAGTTTTCTGACACTGATATAGAGCTTGATTTCTCATAAGTTGTTCAATAGTTTCACTAATAATGTTTGAAACTGTCCAAGTTTTAGTGTTTTTCAACTCCATTTTGTACACTTAAGAAGCATAATTTTGACAAAAAAGCACTCCTTAAACGTGTTGGTAAACTCCTCTGGTTTCCAAATATATCATGTATATTATTGTAAAAACTATTTTGAAAGGTAAATACGCTCACTATAAACACTTGCATTGAAGTGTTGCCGCGCAGAGGGAGAAGGAGGGTTTTAATGAAGGGAAATTATATCTTGTAAAAAAGAGCTCCACTACTTTTGCTTTCCAAAAGAAGGGAAAGAGACTCTGTAAGACTGTAACTACCATTTACAAGATTAACCAATTAACCTACTTTATAAATAAATGGGAAAATATAAGGGTCTGACCCTATCACTATGTTTTGTGAATTTGATTGAAATCAATAATCATTATGATTTATGAAGTTAACTCAAGAATGTTATTTATCAGTGTAAAACATATTTTATGATCAAAATCAATTGGTTAGTGGCTGGTTCAGAAGATTGAGCTCCTCACCCTTAACTTGTCCAAATAGTAGTATATGCTGGCAAATTTAAAATGAATTGAAATAAACATGAATGTGTATATTTAGATATTTAGTCACTGTGAGTACTGCAGTACTATCATAATAGCTTTTTTGTGGAAGTTTGTTTAAAGAATACAAGACAATATTGTGACTGGGTCCGATCAGAAGTACAGTTTTACATCATTATAAGCAGGTAGAAACAAAGTTTAAGTGTATTGTAAAATGCTTGGAAAAAGTGAGAATATTTTATCAAATCTAACAGAGATAAATATATAAGTTATTTATCATAAAGTTATCACCAAGATTCCCTAAACAGACTTAATAGAGTCTTCAAAATAAAATTGTAGTTTAAAAAAAGCAATGCAGATATTGTATATTGTTTTAAATTTTAAAGACACAATGAACAGATTTTCAAGGTTAAAGATATAAAACCGAAAAAGGTTTCATAATACGTTGTTCCCATATAGTAACTGACATAATTTTAAAACATCTTTTGTGAACTGGTGTTATTAAAGTTTGGTAGCTCTGACATATAATTTAATTGTTACCATTTACAGCTGGTATGTCACAGAAAGAAAACTGTTATCATTGACGTTCTTTAGAGCCACAATCAATAATATTGTTACAAGTTTTAAATTGGGGGTTTTCTATAAGAAGAATAAAGATATTTTTGGAAAGAGACAAGTGTGAATCAAGTTAGTGAGTATGAAGTATTTATTAATAAATTTTAATCAGGCTGATTGAAATTTGGCATTATAAGAATTTAAATCTGTATCTGTTCTTAGCTCAGGCAGACAAATTTCTCACTGCCCCTCTCAGACCTCAACACACTTTTCGGAAAATATATTTTTAATTAATTTATTAAAACAACAGTTGCAAATCTTTGCCTTTAGGTTGTGTAAGTCAAACCCAAAAGTTGTGTCCATAAGCTGTTTTGAAATCAAGAATTGTGAGGCTTCCTCTTAAAATGGCTCACGGCAACAGTTCAAGACTTTATGGTCTTTGTAAAGTACCGTACTGATGGTGAATTTCAAGTGCTGCATTGTAAAGCCTTGGCATCAACTCTAGATTTCCATTTTCCAAAAGAATGTTCAACAAAATGGAGAGAAAGCATGTGGCATATAAAATTAAAAAAGGTTGTCACCAAAGTACATTATGAATAAATAATAAGTTATTATGTTGCGGTCAGTTAAAACCTTACTGTTCTCAGCACACGGTAAACACCACCAATGTCCACTACTATTCAAAGTGAAGTTTATGGTCTGTTAGGCAACACCACAACAATGCGAGGGAGGACTGTTGTCGGTCAGCTGATCGATATAGTAACGGTGCCGACCGCTAGGGGCGTGATTGTAGCAGGCTGTGGAGTGAGGACTGTAGTGTAGTGTTGTGACTGTACCAAGGCATGTCTGCTGCCAGACCATGGCGAATGTCGTCTGTAAACAAACCGTGTTGTTGTGTCTACTCGTCGTCAGGTGCTATGCAGTCTACACCATACTTGACAGAAGAGGTAATTACAGTCCACTAGTACTTTCAACCTAATCACAGCCATAAGCACGATTTATTGATTGGTCCGACTTCGCACGTGGTTGCGTGACTGAAATAATGATTTTAAACACTTGTTTTTAAACATTCTATGATAAAAGAGCCGAACATAAGTAGAATATACTATGATGGAATTAAAATAGCAAAAAGTTCTACAAATTGTGTTACAAATTAGCGGACCCGTGGCGGGTTGGAATCGTGCACGACTCCGCTGGCGCGGGTTACATCGAGTCACCACTTACATTTGTAATCTGACTATACGATAACGCTAGGTAAAGGTCGAGGTTGAGTGGTAGAGAGGAATTTGTAGTCTAACTTCGCCTCGTTAGACAAGACAAACTTTACTTTTTTACCTTTTACAAGTAAAATTTTCAAACTACAAAATAAAATTGTAAAACCCTCTTAATCATGGTAAGCTACAATACTAGATTTTTAGTTATTAAGTTGTTTATAAAAAGTAAGCTACTAAGGTAATGAATTTGTTGGATATAAACCGTCGTACTACTGTTATTTATGGCTTCAAATTATTAAGGATTTTCGATATGTCTTTTAAAACTAAAATACTTGACTTTTTTACTTACATCTTTTACTTTTAGCCAGCAGTTTTCAAGAACCGTCCGTTTTCTTATTATTAGGTAAAACCATGGAAAAGCGTGCTCAATCAAGTTTTGACCCTCTTCAAGTTATTTGCATTTAGTACATTACTAAATATAATTATCCGTGTTTTATCATTTTAGTTAACACTTTGTAAATACAGTGAATTTATTTAATAATTATCAATTGTCTTTATTTGGATTAAACAAAAGGACGAAGTCAGGGCTTAAGAGTCCTTTCTACCACATAAACTTAACAATATAAAACATACTATAACTGCAGACGAAATATAAAAATAACAACGTATAACATGAAATACTTTTAAATTTTAAAAGAAAATTAGAAATGAATGACAACTTTTGAAAACGAAACACAAGAAAACGATTATATAGTTAAAAGGTTTGAAATTCTAAAAAGTATTACTCCTATAGTAAGTGATTTTTAATTTTCTCTCTTCACCTGACACAATCACATATTGCTCTGATATCAATTTCTAAGGTTGTTTAATAATCGTCACGCAGTCACAGTAAATGATTTATTCTACGAATTAGTTCTATACGGCGGAACGGAGAGGTAGGCGATAGTGATCTTTTTAATCTGTCTAATTACGATAATTTAGATTATCTATATAACTTATTAGTGTTATTGCGAATTGGCTCAGCTGGACCACGCATAGAACGTGCGAACGTTTTCTTTGTGCCCAGTCGTTAAATCCTTTTCAGAATAAGCTATTTTTCGTTCTTATTTATTTAAATAATAATTAATTTTATTCCGTTTTTAATTTAGTACTTTGTTGAACTTTTGATAATTTCCAGCAATATCAATTTTGAATACATTAATATACGAGTGCATTTAAAATAAATATACAAAACAAGTTTAGAAGAATAACTTTACTAATTACTAAACGTTTTGCCATCAAAATTAAAGGTTTGAGTATTAATTTCACTTCCTTCGAGATTGAAGAAAAATAACAAATAATATTGCTGATTAGTGATCGTGCAGTGCACGATGATGATTCGCGGCGCAGACACATGGGTTTACCGATTTTCCGAAAAACTATTTGTGATGTCTAAAACTTTAGGTTAAGTCACCAATGAAAAATGCCATTAGCAAAGACAGTGAAAACAGAGTCAGGTCAGAGGTAAGGAGAGTTGAGCGCCGTCCAAGACACCACGGCACTGCCCGCAGCACTTGTGAGTACCTACTTTGCATCTTGACGCCGGATACTTGTTTCTCTTTCGGTTCAAATACTACTTCTTCAATGTCTTATTCAAACAGCACTGGTACAATGCCCCATTTGATTTCAGCGTTTGAAATTTATATTTAGCTAAATGCCGAAATTAAAGCTAAATATTTGCATACACAATGGTTTCCTGTAGCCTATGTTTAGTGGTTCAATTTTTTTACGGTGTTGCTGAAATCACACAACGAAATATGAATAACAGTTTTGTGTTGTCATACTAAATAAGTTATCCTAGATAATATATAGCCGGACATAAAATTCCATGAGAAACCGAATTTAATTAAGATTATAATTACTTGATTTCAAATTGTGGTTTGTAATTTCTAACACATTTATTACTGATAAGTTGTAGTGTCTTTTGAAATGGATGTATACCCTAAGTACGTACCCTATGGTAACAATTTTGTTCATCGAACAAATAGTTCGATGCAAAACTCAAACGAATCATTCCTCTATCTGCCCTCTGGTCGCGCGGATAAAATCATTATTTTAAAATTATAATAAATATCCATAGCCCAACTAATCCTTTACAACTTGGGATTGGCTTTTAATGTTGTAAAGTTCTGAATAAATTATCGGCCAACAGTTATATTTTCTGATTCAACTAAATTGTGTTCAAAAATTATAGTAGGTAATGCATTATCAAGTGTACATAATACAAGCCAGTTTCCAATGGTAGGGAAACATGTGAAATGACGCGTGACCTCAAAGCCAGATTCAATCAAACTGTAATTCAATTTTATCTGAAGTAAGACATATTACGAAAGCAATAATTTCTCTTATAACAAAAGTCTATATTTCAATATTTTGTCTAAAGATGGTTTCTGTTTTCCAATTTGACACATGTAAAATAAAATCTTGAATGATTGGACCTACATAGAGAACCCTGATATTGGGTATTAACAACTCTGTTCCAGGAGCATGCTTTTGCCAAATCCGATCAACGCTGAACCGATCATATTCTTTTCAAATGAATATACTAAGTTACGTATCCAATGACAAAGCACCACACACCATGTATAACAACGAAGGGGACTGCTTAGTATGCCAAAATTTAAATGTTGCGACCGAAGGGAGTTTGTACGGCTCTGGGATCGGGTTTGACCGATGGCTGGCATGGACGCTGGGCAGTCACGGTCACGGGTGTCGGGCACAGCTGGAAACTGCGGTCATCTGAAACTGTCTCTCTCTAGCCAAAACATAATCTCCTGCCCCTGTTTGGCGTGTTTAGAACTTAAAGATAATTAAGTAGTTTTAAAAAGTACTATTTTCACCTTTGTTCATCAACAAATCCTTTTTGTAATTTATGACAACTTTTTGGATCACCAAATACCAATTTTCAAAAGCAGTTTGAATTCTGTGTTTTTTAGAGTTTTGTCTCTAGGGCTAAACTGATCCCTTGACGAAGGCGTGTATTCCTTTTGTGTTCGATGTAATCAGAACATTGCAGTTTCGTATGTAAGTTTCGTGTATGTTCTCTGGCATGGTTGAGCTGTATAATATAGTGTAGCTGTTTGCTATTTCTCTCCTATGCTTCCAAGGAGTAGGTAGGGAGGAATTCCTCCCAGTTCCTTCTTTATCACGCTGCAAGGTCGCTATAATCCGTGTTATTAGTTAATCAACTAATCGCATATTATCTGTAATAACCACTAATAAGATAAACTTAACTTATTAGGCTTCAAAATGAGAAATTCAGAGAAATCTTTTGTTTCCCGTACAACGCTTTATATCTTGGGAACTGATCAACTAATGGAGCCCGTTGCGCGTGGCTAAACATCGCCATACGAGACAATGCTCCACGACCTTAAATCAACGGAAATCGGTTGCAAGCGAGTTCAAGAAGATTGATCCCACTCTCAACTGATTGCTCAACTCATCGAAACTTGACTGGATGCACACGCGTACAGCGGTACACAAATTTTGAATAGAGTATGGAGCTTGATGATTTTGATTGACATTGGCATGATTGATCAGCTGATGGAGGTGACGAGAGTGTGTAAACTTGACCGGGCTGGTCAGCCGGAAGTGTGACGTGCGATGCGGAGTCTGTACGCACTTCCGGTGCCAGTAGGGCGGCCACGGTTCACACACTCCGCCCGCCCCCTGGTTAATGATGTGCATTCCATCACCTGTTACATACACTGACACACTGATATGTGCTAGGCATTCGTTGCTTACTCGCAAGTTTCTCAGGAGTTTGTCGTAGTCGTACAGTTCCTTTTGTTCGATAAAACTATAATCAGCTAACCATCATTTCTTTAGTTCTGATCATTTTATGTTGGGATCTGCGAGATCATAGTACATTCAAAGAGTTCTTCATCCTTCTCTGTCTCCAGCAAGTGCTTTTAGTTCTCCCCAGGACTTGTTTACCCCTTTCTTGTTATTGTCTCTTCCAGGTTTCTCGAGGTTCTCTCCTTCTTGCGGATTTTAGTCTGAGGCTTCCTCTCAACTGTCTCTTCAGGCTTCCTCAATGTATGCCTTAGCCACCTCCATTTCTTCCTCGAATCAGCAAATTGATCAATATCTGATCTGTTTCCTTCACATCTCTCCATTTGAAATAGTATCTGGCCAGTAGATTTTCAGAATATGGCGAAGACATCTATTTATAAATACTTGCAGTTGGGACGTAATTGTTGTTGTTACTTTCCAAGTCTCACGAGCGTATAGCAAAACAGACTTTACATTGGTATTAAATATGCGGAGCTTTGTATTCTTTTAGATGTTGCGGTTTTGCCAGATGGGGTACAAACTGTACAAAAGCACCATTAGCTTTCCTAATACGAGACTTTCGTCTCTCGTCGATACAATACTTCCCAAGTATGTAAAGGTGTCTACCAAGATTTAGAGGTTGTCGGTTCTCAGCATTTATCCTCATTCATTTAGTTTTAAGTAATCTGTTCTACCCTACCTATTATGTTTATAATTTATATTAACCTAGTGTTGTGTGGCTGTTGTATTGGTATTCTGTAGTTATATTCCCAATGGTCATTGCATCTAAAATAAATAACAATTTTCATTGCGTTTAAAGAAGCAGATAAGGACTTCTTTACATTGAATATTTTACATACCTCTTCAAATGATTATAATACAATAGCTTACAACGGTCTAGGACAAAGTTGTTGAATCACTAAACTGTGCCAACATTTACTCTGTCCTCGGATCTTGAGCTGTTGACATTCCTTGTTTGCAAATGTTGTCTCGTGATTCTCCAACAAGATTTTCATAGCCTACATTTCAGGTACCCGTATACCTGTCAACTGAAATAACCCTGATGCGCTACTCAGCTTAAGAAAATGGAAAAGTAAATCATTTCCTGTCGACGTCCCAGCGAGGTTTTATTTTTTTCATCCTTACACATGTCATTTAAAATGCGTTTTGAACGTACGTATATACAGAGAAAACAAAATATCAAACTAAACAAAATTGTATACGGTTGTGTTGCCTTAGATGTACCGTACAGTGGTTTTAGTTTTCTTTAATTTATTGCGAATATATAGTATGAGTATTTATTATAACCCCTAATCCAACCACAAACAAGGTAATATAAAATCCTATTTATTTTGCCTTGCGCCCTAGTTCATTTGCGCCAATAAACAATAACTTATTTAAGCTTATAATGAAAACTGAACTTGCAAATCTATATTTTATAATACATATGGGCCGCTAAACGAACATCAGCGGTGATATACTTAAGGGGAGGAGATTCCTGGTAGAGTTATATAACTTTCCCATGGGTTTATTTCTATCAGCTGGCCTGTCATAGCATCTCGTACAATTTCAGTCTTTATCATTTTTTTGCAGTTGAATTTAAACCACGACAAGTTTATAAAATTGGGGCAAGGACCTTTCATTGGCGGTTTTGTTTTGTGCAAGAACGCTACTAATGAACAAAGGAAACACTGAACAAACAGACGACGCGGATTGAGAAAGAAGGCTCCCTGTAGTTATGCAGTTTACTGCGGTTCAGCGGTTGCCAAGACGTTCCGCTTAGAAGTTCACTGTTCACGAACAAGTTGCCAAAACTGCAGTTCTGACCTTGCAAAATGATTGTAGCTCAATAGATAAGGGTTGCAGGTATTGAAAATACAGAAGTCTTTTCACCAAGATCTTGCACACATTCATCATATAGAAGTTTTTAAGAGTAAAAAGCACACTTTCATCTTTAAGCAACATTTTGGGACTGCAAACAAACCAAATACTAATATGTGTGAAAATAAAATTGCATGTATACTGAAAGCTACATGAAAGAACATCGAATTGTTAAGCTAAGTCGCGTACACCACCAAAGATCAACATCCTAACGCTAAACTCGTTAAATGTGTACTTAGATCGCTGACAACTTCGGAAAACGTCTCTAAAGTCTATTATACGTTGACGATCACCACTGACATCTTTGTAAAAAATAATATAAAAAATAGTTAGTAGTGATAATAATTTAGTAGTGAGCTACTAAATCTAAAATTTGAAAAAAGTTCAATGATGTGTAAATATTTAATCCGTTTTGCCGCAACCTATATACAACGGTAATGCAATTTCAGCGAGGAAGGGTTGATTGAGACAAGGGCTGTAGCGTGACTGCAAAGTTTGCAATGTAGTCTGCATGGTTAGTGGTTACATACATATCAGTAGACAGTAGCTAAGCCTAAACCCACACCTGCTAGGCCGTTCAATAGTAGTGGTAGCAGAATGAGCTTATCATAAATATCTTTTATGTAAATGAATGGAAACGCCGTAAATTTCTTTTTACTCTTTACACATACATTTACTAAGATATTATAACAACAATTTGTTGGAAAAAGGCCTAGGTTGTGATGAGATACACAATTTCCTTTGCTAGTCCACTACCGGTCTCATCTTATTGTCATGATGGACGTAGGCCAAACCTTGTGACAAGTTGTCTACGTACGTGATAAGTTGTAGTTGATCTCAACCTGTTCTTGACTTACGTGACTTATTTCCTTTATCTCCTTGGGGAGCATAGGGCATCCAAAAGAGTTCTTCATCCTTCTCTGTCTCCAGCAAGTGCTTTTAGTTCTCCCCAGGACTTGTTTATCCCCTTTACTTCTTTTGTTATTGTCCTCTTCCAGGTTTCTCGAGGTCTTCCTCTCCTTCTTGCGGATTTTAGTCTGAGGCTTCCCTCTCAACTGTCTCTTCAGGCTTCCTCAATGTATGCCTTAGCCACCTCCATTTCTTCCCTCGAATCAGCAAATTGATCAATATCTGATCTGTTTCCCTTCACATCTCTTCATTTGAAATAGTATCTGGCCAGTAGATTTTCAGAATATGGCGAAGACATCTATTTATAAATACTTGCAGTTGGGACGTTATTGTTGTTGTTACTTTCCAAGTCTCACGAGCGTATAGCAAAACAGACTTTACATTGGTATTAAATATGCGGAGCTTCGTCTTCTTTGAGATGTTGCAGTTTTGCCAGATGGGGTACAACTGTATGTACAATACTTCCCAAGTATGTAAAAGTGTCTACTAAGTAGACTTGTCTACTAAGTCTTCTTCTATATCTTCCTCTCCAAGATTTAGAGGTTGTCGGTTCTCAGCATTTATCCTCATTCATTTAGTTTTAAGTAATCTGTTCTACCCTATACCTATTATGTTTATAATTTATATTAACCTAGTGTTGTGTGGCTGTTGTATTGGTATTCTGTAGTTATATTCCCAATGGTCATTGCATCTAAAATAAATAACAATTTTCATTGCGTTTAAAGAAGCAGATAAGGACCTTCTTTACATTGAATATTTTACATACCTCTTCAAATGATTATAATACAATAGCTTACAACGGTCTAGGACAAAGTTGTTGAATCACTAAACTGTGCCAACATTTACTCTGTCCTCGGATCTTGAGCTGTTGACATTCCTTGTTTGCAAATGTTGTCTCGTGATTCTCCAACAAGATTTTCATAGCCTACATTTCTCAGGTACCCGTATACCTGTCAACTGAAATAACCCTGATGCGCTACTCTCAGCTTAAGAAAATGGAAAAGAAGTAAATCATTTCCTGTCGACGTCCCAGCGAGGTTTTATTTTTTCATCGCATTTCACATTTTTCGTCATTTAAAATGCGTTTTGAACGTACGTATATAGAGAAAAACAAAATATCAAACTAAACAAAATTGTATACGGTTGTGTTGCCTTAGATGTACCGTACAGTGGTTTTAGTTTTCTTTAATTTATTGCGAATATATACTGTTAATTATGAGTATTTATTATAACCCCTAATCCAACCACAAACAAGGTAATATAAAATCCCTATTTATTTTGCCAATTTGCGCCCTAGTTCATTTGCGCCAATAAACAATAACTTATTTAAGCTTATAATGAAAACTGAACTTGCAAATCTATATTTTATAATATATATGGGCCGCTAAACGAACATCAGCGGTGATACTTAAGGGGGAGGAGATTCCTGGTAGAGTTATATAACTTTCCCATGGGTTTATTTCTATCAGCTGGCCTGTCATAGCATCTCGTACAATTTCAGTCTTTATCATTTTTTTGCCATGAAAAAATATCTACACTGTTCTGTGCAGTTGAATTTAAACCACGACAAGTTTATAAAATTGGGGCAAGGACCTTTCATTGGCGGTTTTGTTTGTGCAAGAACGCTACTAATGAACAAAGGAAACACTGAACAAACAGACGACGCGGATTGAGAAAGAAGGCTCCCTGTAGTTATGCAGTTTACTGCGGTTCAGCGGTTGCCAAGACGTTCCGCTTAGAAGTTCACTGTTCACGAACAAGTTGCCAAAACTGCAGTTCTGACCTTGCAAAATGATTGTAGCTCAATAGATAAGGGTAGCAGGTATTGAAAATACAGAAGTCTTTTCACCAAGATCTTGCACACATTCATCATATAGAAGTTTTTTTAAGAGTAAAAAAGCACACTTTCATCTTTAAGCAACATTTTGGGACTGCAAACAAACCAAATACTAATATGTGTGAAAATAAAATTGCATGTATACTGAAAGCTACATGAAAGAACATCGAATTGTTAAGCTAAGTCGCGTACACCACCAAAGATCAACATCCTAACGCTAAACTCGTTAAATGTGTACTTAGATCGCTGACAACTTCGGAAAACGTCTCTAAAGTCTATTATACGTTGACGATCACCACTGACATCTTTGTAAAAAATAATATATAAAAAATAGTTAGTAGTGATAATAATTTAGTAGTGAGCTACTAAATCTAAAATTTGAAAAAAGTTCAATGATGTGTAAATATTTAATCCGTTTTGCCGCAACCTATATACAACGGTAATGCAAACAAATCCAATTTCCATACCGCCAAGTTTTACTAAACGTTGATTTCCGGCGTAACATCGTGCAACTGGATGAAAGGTGAGTTTGTTGCGTGCCGCGTAAGTTAGGGTTAACTTAAGGGTAAATTAGCTCTCTAGAGGGAGATTTGCCCCGAGACAGAGACAGACGGGAGAGAGAGAAAGACGCAGACTGGTGATGTTTGCTCGGGATCAATGGGTGAACACCACACGCGTGTTGACACGCAACCCCACTCTGTGCCTGGCACTCACTCGTACGCAGAATATTACTTACCAACGGCATTTCAATATTTTAAACCCCTTAGGACAAAGACCAATGGGTACCTTGATCAATTTGGTCCCTTCCCGCTTGTGGTGTATTCTCAAACCTCAACTTGGTCCTACTAATCATCTTCAAAACATTAAACCATTAATAGTTGTTAACCGTTTTGTTTTGTTTACCAAAAGAACACCCAACACATAAAGTGGTTTTACATTAGAAAACAAGTTCAGTACGTTCTGTGCCGTGACAAATTTGATCCATCATTCAAGTACATCAATACCATGCACATAACTGACCATGTAGATCACTTACGTGAAAACTGTATTTGTATTTGGTAAGACAAATTCAAAAACACTGGTCAGCGCCCCCATTCCAGTTTGCAAAAACTGTAAGAGAAGTTCTTAGCGAACGGATTCCCAACAACTGTGGATCAGCAGGGGTGGCTGGAAAGCGTGGCCACCACAATCTCTAGACCTGACACCTATGGATTTTATTTTTAGTCAACTTTTTTGGACAAAAGGTCAATCTTAAACACCGTATTCAAGAAGCGGTAGCGTCTTCTGAAAGTTTGCAAAAATGTTTAGCGAGAGCTCGAATACCGTTTGGTCATAATAGCTATGCAGAGCAATTATTGATGAACATATAGAACTACAATAACCGTTGAAAAAACTATTTGAGTTACAGACTTTTTGTACATGATAATTTGTTTCCTATGATGTACGAGTATAGTTTTGCAAAACGCCACCAAGACTTGGTCGATACACTGTATATACGAGCTAGGCTCATATACTTACAACTACTGATTAGTTTGCATAGAAGCGGAGCTCAGCTAGTCAGATGCAGAGGTGTTGAGAGCTAGTGAGGTTGACAGTGCCCGGGCCGGGCGCGAGACTTGTCACTCAGACACGCTATTCTCGTGTCCACTTCCAACATCATCTGTAAACATCTTTCTTGTACACTTTCAACTTCCAAATGCACTTTAATCAAAATCATACTTTTCCATTATTTAATGTAGGTGGTGATTTATGTAATATGTCTTTCTAAATATTTCTGTGAAATATCTCAAGCTAGTTATTATGATGTTTTGATGAGGGTTACTATAGTTTACCAGGCTGGAGACTTAGGGTGTTTGAGGAGTAGACAGTGAATTTCTTATTTCGTGTTAAAATGGATTGTGATTATTAAATTTAAACATAGGCATTATAAGCTCAAATTGTAAACTACAGTATAAAGACGAACCAACTCTTTCAATTTGAATTTATTTATAAGCACAACATATCAGTAGAACTGTCTCCGAATATGTGAGTGTGTGGAGGTGCGTGCCTGCGTGTATCTGTGCCAGACCGAGCTATCGTTATCAATATCTCCTTGTCTCAATACAAACACACACACAGTCATAGTCACGGTGCCAGCCACCGCCTCACTCTCACTCTCTCTATAAATTCTCCCTTGTCTCGTTTTGCCAGCCTTTCTTTGTATTGATGATTTGCAGCTTTGCAGAAGCTAACTGTCAACTCTACAACTACAGGAAATTACCTCTACTCACGGAACTCTAAACCCAAACGTTTACGAACTACCCAACCACAGCTTTATGATGCACATTTCTGTACAGTTCAAAAACAAACAACAGAAATAAAATTATTCTCTCTGTGATCTACAGATAAATGTTATATTTATTAAACCTCTATTCTGCTCGGTTGACATAACTAGCAGCTGTTGGTTAAGCTAGCCAGGAACTGAGAGGTATGTAGGTCGACATACAATTGTCTGTTTAAAATACAGACAAGCTAAAATACCAGGCTTAGCAAGTAAACTTCTTAAAATTATTACTAAGTGATTCAAGCTCCTTTAGCCACAGAATACTTGTGGGGCGCACAAAACGACTTACAGCTGCAGGGTAAGATCATAGACTAAAGGAGTTCGTTTGTCTGTGGTAAGATTTATAAAGTGTAACTAGACCCATTCATACGTTTGAACGTTTCTACATACACAACGGATCCCCCTTTTAAGAACTTAAACTTTCATTATACGATGTCTCTCAATGCAAGAAGCAGCTCTGAGTTTCACAACCCTTATACCCTTAAAGATGACAGGTTTATAGTAGATAGCGCATATGGTGCCAACTGGCTGAGGCAGGTTAATCGAAATATTTGCAGCAGCCCAAGCACAGATAGCGCTGCGAGCGCTGGCATGTCTCTTCCTCGGCAGTACATGCTCGAGTTTATCCGATGTCAATGACTTAAATGTGAACAAATCGTGTGATTTGCGAGGACGGACGAACTTACGAGTGCGTCAGTGACACCATGGTGTATAAGTTCACCTCGCGCGCGTTTTCTGTTTTGATTTTGTACTACTCATACTGGCCAAACCATAAGTCGGACAAAAGTAACAAGAATGAAAAATTAGATCTGTATTTGTGTATATAACAAAATCATAACAAATGTTCCGTCTCTAAAAATACTCTTTCACAGGCCTACTATTTAGTATATGCGATTTAGTACTACTTTCGGTATTAGTTTTACCAGTTAAAACTATATAGTTGACATAAAAGTTAGCGTTATGATGTAGCTTCATAATTAACCTTTACGATTAACCCGTTGTGACGTCACTTGAGAGATGCGCAGAACGAACCAAACTCGTCCTCTGAGTAGCACACCTTACTTATTACACCATGAGTGACTACTTAATTCTCTCAGCGCTATCTGTGCTTGGGCTGCCGCGCAACTATGCTGAATTTGCTACCTCAGACATTCGGCATATATGCGATATCTACCATAACATAATATACTGGTTTATATACATAGATTTAAACCTTTGTACCCGGCCACCTTTTAAATAGTTGACAATACCTCCTTTGATGTTTGTTTGCTTAAAACTGGGCACCATTCCCACTTTGTTGCGTACAAAATACTGTAGAGAACAATGAACATTGTATTGAAATGGTGGTGTTGCAGTGTTGTACTCAGAGGAGGAGCCGCGGCGCAGTTACCGGCTGGAGGACTTCTTGTGGACAGGTTCAGGGGATGGGGAGCCGCTGGAGAGTCCTACAGTCAACCCGTACACAACCACAGTGGTGTGGACCACCACAGTGCTGGCTACAGTGTTCCCTTCACCCACACACACTCACACCATGCTCTACACACCCACACCTTCGTCATCCCACACCTGTCCAGGTACGTAACATGTGCCAACTCCATCCAGGCTGCATCTTAGTCCAGTAGCGTAGCTAGAATTTTGGGGAGGTGAGGGAGTTTCCAAAATCATGAGATGCTATCGAAGTGGAAATATGTTCAGATTCTTGGTATAATATTTGTGCTGAAATAGGTTTTAAAGTTTCTCAACTTGCATTTAAATCTGATACAATTTCAAAATGTAATACTGTGTTATTAATTTCATCTGTTAAATTCATATTTCATAGTTCATATTTTATCAAATAGGGCTACTCTTGAACTAGTTTTTATATGATGTTAGAATGCAATTTGTCTTTAGATGGACACCTGATAATTAAATCATTGGTCAAAAATCAACTAAAGGCCACCATATTTCCATAAATAAACCAGATCGGTGCTTTTTCGCATTTGACTACCTTACCTAAAATAGACTACCTTAGTAAAAAATACTATTGTTGTCATTTCATGAGTGTTTTTAAATGGAGGCAAATATTTAAAAGAAAATTGTCTGGGATGTTATGTAGTATTTTTACAACAAATCTAAAAAAATCACTTTGTCACAGTGGTGTTTAAATTTGGCAGAGAACATTTTGTGAAATACATGAAAATTGAAATTTAGAAACATAGTTAAAACTGCGGATATATATTAATAAATAATGGTTATTTGAACATTACATTTAGCTAAATTTAAAAATTACTTTATTGAAACAATGATATGCATTTTACTGTTGTCAAGTACACTGGTCAAAAGCTTTACAAGAGACAAAATTATTTGTTAAAACATGATACATTCACCCAGATTTACATACAAACGCTAAAAATATGTTAAAAAAAACTCTTTAGTTGGTTTTGTGGCTATATATTTGTTTTAAGGTGTACTCAAACAAATGTGTATGCAAACTTCATCAATACAAAAATTTCTCTGTATCTTACATTGTCATACGGTATATTTTACAAATTACTTTTTCAAATCTAATACATAATTTGAAAGCAATGTGCTCATCCAGTATGAAGAGTTCTACAATATCAACTAGATAAATTGTACATTTAATGCACAAAAAACAGTTTTAAAATACTTTTAGTAAAAGAACTTTAAAATTAAATTGAATTATATTGAGTATTATAGTAAAGGTTTCTGTGTATGTCCAAGAATAAATTTGAATGATGAGTTGATTATGATACCACACAGGGGATTGTTTGATAGATGATGAAGTCACCTTTTGTGAAACTTTAATCGAACATGTAATAAGGTTCCCTTCAATACTACATAATGAGTTCAATTTAACCAACCAGTGTACATATTTTGATTCCTTTTATTTAGGTTGGTTATATTTTAGATGTTGAGCTGATTAATGCATGTTGTTCCAATATTGTCAAAGCAGCAAAATCAACAGAACAAATTAATTTTAAAAGTAAAGCTGAAATTTGTTTGAAAAATCGCTTTGGTATCCACTCAAAATCTTTAAAGTTTTAAAGGAAAATTACTAGATATAATGTTAAAGGACAAAGAAAAGACAAAATAACACACATTAGAATTTTCGAACTAAAAGTTTTTCTCGTTATATCTATATAATGTTGACTACAGTTATGTTTTTGAAATTTCTATACTAATTTTGTATATGTATTTGTATAATCCTTTTTTATAATTTATAATATTACGTGTGAAAGCGAGCTAAAAGCAGTTTTAAGTTGATGTTTAATAGCTCTATTTCCTAAGGAATTCGTTGATAAAAGATAACTGATATCAAAATTACGAGTACAAACAAATTGTAATGTGTCTTAATATCAATTGGCAATAAGTTTAAAAATTACGGTATTAAAATATATTGAAATTTTAAATTTATAAATGTTTATTACTAACAGACGTAGCCTAAAAAATGTCTACAAATTATCATCATCCAACTGTACAAACCTTTCAATTTCAATTAAAAATCAATTTAAAACAGTTCGCATCTACTTTCAAAAATAGTTTTAACATGATTTTGAAACTAATTTTGGCTAAGTATTCTTATTGTATTTGATAATTTGTTTAAAACTTGCCTAAAAAAATGTGAATTAATTTTCTTACCATATAAAAACAAATTGATGTTGCTTAGGATTGTTTAGTTTTATTCCATCCATTATCAATACTGAACTCCTTAAATTTATTCAATGTACTTGTGGTAACATAAGCTACTCTGCAGGAGTTGACTGTCCTATCAGCCCTACCCGCAGCTGGAGCCCTGGGCCCACTGCCACCCTAGCCTGCCGCCCTGGCCCCCGCCCCCCTGGCTGACCCCAGCCCCCGACCCCGCCTACTGGCTGGTCACTGTGCTTCACACCAACACTACCGACTGGACTCTAGCTCGCAACCTCTTCGAACCTCGCCTTGCTCGCCTCTACAGTATTGCTTTCCAAAGGTTTCATATTCCATTATTATTACTCAGTATAGGTAAACTTTGTAAATGACTAGTGTTTGAAGTCATATGTATTCGTACAATACATTAATTAGCGCTAGGCTAATGTTAGTAAAATGACTACAAATCAATAAAATGTAACAAAATCAAAACAATTTAAATCATGTGTGTTTTATCTCTGAAACTAATGAAAATTCTTGACAAACATTTGTATTTATTTATTTTTTATCCAGATTAAATATTATGTTTGCTACATCATAAATGCCACTGGATCTATAAGCCTAAGCCGCATGTATTTAAATTGCCTAAGTTGAAGGGATGAACAGTAGAAGTCATGACAACCATTGTTTATCCAGAAAGTAGATGAAGTGGGGAGGGGTATCAATAAAGAGTGAGATTTGTGTATGGTATCGGTTTGGGAGGGGTGATTTGTTAAGTCAATACAGCAACAGTGCATTACACAGCGACTTGAAACTTTTCGAGTACAGGTTAGCTTGGAGATACTTGTTACTGCATGGGAACTATTTACTGTAAGTGTTTACAATCAACTTCTTATCTATATACTTTATTCTTGAGATGCAAATTTTTTTAGCGTGTTATAATAAACCCATTGGTTTATATTAATTTGTAATTTAATTAAAATGTGGATGTTATCAATTTTACTCTTTAAACTTATTGGATTAATTGTTTGGAACATTCTATATTTGGGGTAAAAAAGTGTTTGTTTATGTGCGAGTGAGTGTTTCCATCTAATTATAATAGAAACAATTGTCTATACGGCTGAATGTTTCAACAGATAGTCATATGTCACTACCCTTACTCTAGAGTTTTTATTTGGAGCAAATCCCATTAAATTTGAAACTACAGCATTCCATTTAAATGACATGAAAAATATAATCTTAAAACCCGTTTTATTAATAATAATTTAAGCTGAAACAGCTGTTATTAGTTGCTTATATATGTCTAATTTTATTATTCAAGACTTCTGCCAGGAAATGATTTCTTAGGCGAGATAATCTGATGTCCTTGTCGGTTTGATTTAGTTGCTTTTTTCTCTGATCTAGTGTTGGAAAACCGCTTGCACCAATGATTAATGTTATTTCCATGTGGCGGATTGTTGTTGTAAATCATTCTAAATCTTCCCTGCACTGGAATCACTGGTTTAAACTGGCACTTATTTAGAAAGCCTGACTGCATTGAAAACAAAATTTTATTGTGAATTCAAAATAACAGGATAAACAATTAAAACATAGTTATATATGTATTAATATGTTTCAAACAAAACTGTTTGAGCTACGATATGCAATGGTATCATCCCAGGTACTTAAATTCAATGCATAACCGTTTTACATTTATTAAACCGGCCCCATTACTTTATGAAACCTCTATATTGACATGAAACTACCTATAATGGTCTGAAGTACACTAATCAATATTTTCTGCAGGCAGCAATCCCAACACTTGGGGATAACAAAGAAGCGGCGAGACAGTCGAGATGTGGTAGTTTCACTGCACAATGCTACCACCACACCCACAGGCTTGGAGCTGGTGTACTCGGTGCGAGTGTCGGGCAAGCTGGTGCCAGCCCCCACAGCTGCAGGGGACATGCACTTGCTGACTGACAAGGAAGTGACAGCAGAGCTCGGCTACCCTCTTGTCACCAAGGCAGAGCGTGAGTATTGCATCAAACATGAACAAGAGTGACTTGTGTTTTACTGATTGGAAAGAATATTGTTTGTAAATTATACTAAAACTGTATGGAATTAATTAATTCAGGAATATTATTTCAGCTTACTTGAAAGCAGCACAGTTGGAGGGTATCTCAAGATCCCCACGGCAGGATGTGTGGTTGTTGTTTGCGGCTGGAGTAAGCGCAGTGTTGCTGCTAGTTGTTCTCATCGCTTTGTTTGCGCTTGGTCTGGGTAGACACAAACGCAAGCAGCGAGTAGAAGGCAGTGCCAATCGGAGTAGAGTCTTTGAGAGAGAGCAGAGTGAACGAGGGGAAGACAATATGGCCTACAAAGGAGACGATAGCGAGTCCAAGGTACACTTTAGAATTTGGGTCTGAAAAGAAATTATCATAAATGTTTATAATGCTGGTTATAATTAAACATACGGTTTTAAGACAGTAAGTAGTATATCATTAACATCTCCTTTTCTTTAGCCCTTTTCAGGAAGTTTTGCCTTTACTGGGCACCATCAGAGCTTTCCATAATGTAGGAGTTAGGCTCTGACCCTTTCCTGAGAACTTTGATATACTACTTACTGTAGATAAGTTGACTCTTACATAGCTAAAGTTGAAAACTTTCAACATTGACGAAACCTGTTGTGCAGTATAAAGTTACACAGCACTAAGCACGTGTTAATTCTAAATCTGTAGTTGTTTTTATTTTGGTAACATGAAAACAAGAGATTTCTAGCATTTTTTTGTTCTAAAACTCATTCATACACACTCTAAGCCCCCCTTTTTTCGTAAAGACACTTAAAACATTGCAAATAGCATCATTAGTTTTGTCTCTTCGTGTTTTTATAAATTATGAGTAGGATGATTTATCCCCACCTAGGGATAAATGAGAAAACACCAAAGTTAAGTTGGGAGGAGAAGGCCATAAGGTACTTGGTATATAAAAGTCTGTGTCACTTTTTTTAATTTGTGAGTTAAATCACCAAACAATTATTCGTCTGCCAATCGCTTTTCTCTGCCAAAAGTCTTTCTCAGTATGGTTAGCTCTCAAAGACTCCCTGACATGTTAACTCACAAGAAGGGAATATGAACCTGACCAGCTTTGATAGAGAACACATGATTGTTGAACAGGTGATCAGCCCAGACTCACCATCCAGACTGAGTGGTCGCTCTGTGGGGAGCAGTGAGGCATCGCTGGTGCGCAGGAGTCCTCCATGTCCCCCCAAGCCTCGGCCTCGCAGCCACAAAGCTGTCAGTCCTAACTCTTACCTGTCCATGCCCTCTGTCAAGGCCTTTCCAAGGTACTACTAGAAGTCGACTGTTCACAAATTATATAAATATATGTTACTACCCAAAATGTTCAAACTTGTTGACCATATCTTAAATCCATAATGCATAACATAAATCCAGTTGAAAAGTTGCTGGTTAAAAATAAAGAATAATATACTTTTAATTTAAACTATATACTATGAACATTTTACGATATAGAATGATGTACTGTAATTGCATTACACATTTAAAACCTTTTGATTGATAAAGAAATTTTATCTTACAGTAAAAAAGTTAGCATATGATTTAAAGAAATTGTCTTCTATTTTCTATTTCAAAATGTAAGTTATTGCAGGGTTAAGATGTACATTCACACAATACTCGATCTAGTGAAGTGTACAGGCAAATTAGCCACCGATTAAATATACATAACAAATTACCTATGCAAGCTGGTGTAACATTATTGAACAAACTCCCTTTAGAAGTTAAAGCTTCACTGTCAAATATTGCTATTTTCAAAAACGTAAAAACTTAAAAGAAACTTAAAAAGAAAATTAAATTAAATTATTACCATGATTTAAAATGGCCTGATTGAAAGTGAAGACTTACACTCACAATCAATTTTTTATTAGTTTTGGTCAGTCTGAATACTAAAACCAGGCGACCATAACTATCGCTGGCGTGAGTGAAACAAATTTCCTTCGCAACATGTCACTCCAATTCGCTCTGTTCACAACCTTGTTTCGACGTTCGTTTCCATTACCAATGGTGTTACAAGGCTCTTATTCGCTCACAGCCTGGTTTCGGCCTCAGACTTACGTGTTCTTTTAATGCAAGTTTCATTACATATCTTGAAGGGTTAACACATTTCAAATTTCATTGAAATATGACTACTTATTTTGCTGTTGTAGCAAAATTAACTTTTGCCGCCATTTTGAAACGACTCAATGGATTTTCATAGTGTTTAATAGGCCTATATTCGTGTATGACAACAAAATTCATATTTATTTCAAATTTCATCAAAATCAGACGAGAACCTCTTTTTTGAAATCTCAGTTATACATTTGTCGTCAGATGTACAGGTAGCTTTAATGCCTTGGCTAGAGACGTTAGATTTCATATTAAATTTAACAATTCAACATATTATTTCCATAGTTACTCCATAATTTAACTAATTATTAACGATAACATTAAAAGTACAACGTACAATTTCTATGGCAACTCAAGCCAGATTGCTTGCGTGATATCAATAAGGTAGCACTCCTCGACCAGCTGCGTGTAACGTCCGCTAATAACACCCGATTAGGTCCCTTGGTTAAGGGAGGTTACACCGTGGTCACCCGTCTTGCTCCGCTTCGGTCTCGTTCACTCTAAGTATGAAAAAGTGAAAATCGAGTCACTCTTTTCCTCTTTCATATTAGAGTGTTGATAACACCCTATTAGGTCCCTTGGTCGGTGGAAACGGGCAACACAGAGCGGGTCGGGTTTGCACAGATTGCTACGGGCTTCCACGCCAGCTGAGAGGTTTTTCACGGTTTTACACATCTATAAAATAAACAAAAGCAATTTTAACTCCGCTAAGCCGGTGGCAAGCCGG
Organism: Matsumurasca onukii; assembly: GCA_018831715.1. NCBI lineage: Eukaryota > Metazoa > Arthropoda > Insecta > Hemiptera > Cicadellidae > Matsumurasca > Matsumurasca onukii. Next base: position 6,877,049 of record CM032066.1, on the reverse strand, counting down.
GACTCGCAACGAGGAGGAGGAGTCGGTATCAACCTCGATAAAAACCGGAGGTCATCTGGCCGGATGACAGTTTCTCTGTAAGGGCTCCTTGCCAGGGTGACAGCAAAGTTCTCAACAGTGGAGCAGGTGGACAAATCATCTCGGGAGCTGCAACACTTGAACTTGCGGTGAGGAGTGGTGACCAGAGATCTGCAACGAATGATGTGACATGGGAGACTTGTCTCAGTGACTAGATATGAAAGAAGACCAGACAGGGAGGAAGGTGAAGATTAACGAAGATGAGGTGAGGGGCAGTGGGATTGTGTACGTATCAAAACCTACTCAACGAATTAATTAAATAATGAGTTCAACGGAAATAAAGTTGTGTTTACTTAATTGAATGTTTACAAAATTGTGTTACAAAACAAAACTAACATGTGATTAAACATAGATTAATGTTCACCACACTACCCCCCACAAATGAACAGCAAAAAACAAGCAATTTTAACAAATTAACAATCATTGACCATACAATTTTTGGGGGACATTTTGTTCATCTTGAACGGCAGGTTCTTGTCTTTACCAAATTTTCCTCCACACCCTCCTTAAAGCGAACGTCTTATATCCATTCAAGTAAGTTCATTGATACCCGTATTTCTATTCCGTTTGCTCCTAATATCTCTTGGAATATATTATTTAATTAATTTAAAATTATTAAATGGCTAAAATAGTTCCAAATAGGCTCTAGAACGAGTGGCGGTGGTTCATGTCACGACTGAAGACCGAGACCAGAGACAGGTGACCGCAATCTATGTATTTGTCATCTAGCTTTGAACAGGCTAGTTCATGCATGAGAAGGGGACACACAGAAAACACCGAGGCACATGTTGGTCACGGTCTCCTGTCTCTAGTCTTGGTCACCAGTCGCAGTGCAAACTGCCTTATGTACAGTTAAATATGGCAAAAAATGCCACACACCTCAAACCTCTCAGAACACAGAAGGGGGCGCAATCTAGAACTTTGCCCTAGGGCGTAAATAATGGCTAATCCGGGCCTGATGATGATAATAATAACCTTAATTCTCATGTACAAAAATGTTGTGTGACGATTTAAAATGACTAAAAACAAATATTACATACCTATTACCAAATACTGATACCTCTCCTATATAGTTCTTGTATTATTTTGTTGTGAGTTGATGTTTTTAAATCATCCTTAAATTCACCAACACGGTAAAACGGTTTTTTACTTTAAAAAAATGTTTTAAATTTGTTTATAGTTTATACAATTAATATTTTTTTAAACAGTTTGGTAATTTGTTTAAGAATTTAATACACATTTGGGAAGGTAATTAATTTCTGAATTACCTAGAATTATCTAGGTATAAGTAAAAGTACCATAAAATAACCACAATTTTGAAATAGTTGGTAGAACTCGAAAGTAATTTTTTCCATGAATTATCTTGCTTAGATATGAAATTTTATAAAGTTTGAGCCAAACCCAATAAAAGCCACACATGAGATAAATAATTAGTAAAAAACCCAAATGGTGGATAGTGGGTGAACAAAACATTTTTGAACCCGTGCTTTTGGACACTTTTTTAATGGTTTTTGCCATGAGAAATCCACTCCTGAAGCTTGGCACCCTATTTTAACATCCCCCTACAAAGACTTATCCTTTAAGTGATTGGGTGCTAACGGAGGTTTCCTCCAAAGAAATATCAAGGCTCATTCTGTTGATCCGTTCGAAAAACAGAAAATGAGCCAACTATTAGGGTTCTCAGATAAATGCTAGACAGTCACTCGGACAGATAGACCGCTGTTACACTGGAAAGATTGATTTATTAAAATCAGAAATAAGCACAGAGCAAACTTCGTTGAAGCATCTGATGGAGGGTTAATATAAATGCTAAATTATTTTAAAATTAAAGTGTAGTTTTAAAGGAAAATAATGAAACCAGTTGTCACACTCATGACTTAGCAATAACTTTTAATAGTATTTAGTTTAAAAATAAATATTAAATAACAATAGTAAATACAGCCTAGAATAATACCCATTCCAAATAGATTCATAGAACAGTAAATGAATGCTATGGTAACTTTATTTGATAAAATTCACAAGCACGATAACTTTTTAAACCTGTAAAATACAGTACATTCAAACAAAATAGTTAGATAGCAATCTCTGGATTGTTCAACTGGCATTTGCAATAAGTAATCAGCAATTATGTGGTCTCGACTCCATTACACTAAGGGATTATGTTAGAACTGACTTCTCAAGTAAATGGTTTAGGTGTTTTTGAAGAAATCTTACAAGCTTTTTTCGGCTGAAACTTTGGTGGTTTGATTTCAGAAAATGTTGGGAGCTTAACAATGAAATTAATATACTAAACTATTGCATAAAAACAGTTAAATCAATAAAATAAAATAAAAAAAAATAAATGTAAAATAAAATATTTATTTATTATACTAGTTAGAACATGTTTTTTATTATCTGATATTATTTGTGCACTAAGACCTAAGAATGAAACCCAAACTTGCAAACTCTAATGGGTAATTTAGATCCCTATGATACAACTGTATAGTTCTCAAAATATATATTGTACTCAAAAATTGTTACATTTATATATCAATATAAAGATTCAAAAATATAAAATTGGTTCTATGATGTAAATAGTATTAAAATTAAAAATATTACAATTTTTGTTTTGGAATGTAAATACCGGTAGACTGTTAAGTTTTGTCTTTAAGTAGATAGTTTTACAATAAATGTATTCTTTTATTTAGCGCTTGAGAAGTAATGATTTTTTTAGATTGAATTAAGTTGTTTTACTTTGAAGTTAGAATATTCTCTTTAACCTTTAAATGTTCGAAATGTTATGGAGTTTTTAAATTGAATTGCATTAAAATGTTAGTGATTTTAAACCGTATATATTGTTTATTTAATACACTAAATAGATACAGTAAAAACCGATAAAAGTGAAATTCTTTTAATTAAACTATTACAAAATTACCGGCCCAACAACCTTCAATAGGTAGTTCCAAAAATATTCTAATTTGGGTATTAATTTTCTAAACACAACCAGCATACGACTATTATTATTCCATTTTCATACAATAACTTGAGTTCACTGTTTTTCGAAACATACACATTCCACAAACACTAATAGGTGTAAATTGGGCTTCAAATTTTGATACCCTTAGAAACATTTAATTTTTGTTTGAACATTTTCTCAATACTCGCACTTGATATTAAAATTTAAAATAGCTATTTTACTGATGTTCAATTTAAAATAGCGTCTACATTCAGAGAATATTGATGATAAACATTATAGCTACAAATTAAAAATACAGTAGAAGCTCTTTTTAGCCAAAACACTTTTCAGTAAAATTGGGTTTGAAGGTTGCATGTTAGAAAAATATACATATTTTGATGTTAGATTGCACAGTTACCTACAAGAAAGCACATGAACAAGTTTATTTCATAAAAACAACCTTTTTTGTAAGGCCAACATGAAGTAACTTTTTTAACTAATAACTAAATAAACCTTTTACTGCGAGAACATTATACAAATGTATTACAATTGCTAACTTATATAATAAAACAAACATTTCCATTCATTCTCATCGAGATACTTTTCAGACATTGTTCATACATTTACTCCCTCCATTCATTCAAATTACTACACTCTACACCCCGTCAGTTAATTAACGCATGTTCTCCCTACGTATGGTGTCCCATTGTCTTTTCTGTAGAATGCTTCAGTAACAAACTGTTTTGGAAGTGAGTTTTAAATGCTTTGGACATTTGAAGTTAAACATTTTAAAGTTCAATGACAAGTTGAAATACAGCCTATGATGGCAAATGTTCATGAATTATAGTTCTCCCCATCTATATTTTTGTATGAGTAAATATCACTCCCTCTTAACTGGTGGCATTTTTCTTTGAAGAAAAGACAAGTTTTTTAGAATGTAGAGACAGGGTAGTGTCAACAGTTTCAAACTTTTGAATGCTGGTCTACACACTCTTCTTTTTTTTTTAAATAGTTTAAACAGATCTTTTTTGTGACATGAAAACTCTTGACAGATTTCCTTTTTAACAACTTCCCCATAGTGACAATCTGTAAGGAAGGTGAGTCCATAATATGCCGCCATCAGTACTGAGCAGTATTCAACAGCTTTCTCAAGACAAAAATCCCTGAAGATGGAACTAACATGGTTTACATGATAATCTAATGTCAAGAGATAGATACTTCTATCTCGAAGTATTCCAAGCAATTTTGTTGAGCAGACCTCTGTGATCTCAATTTCATCTAACATCACAGTTGGACTATAACCTGAGTCAGTTTTTCAAAAACTTAAGTGACTGAACCTTGGTTTTGTTCACTACAAAAAATGATATGTATTTTTAACTTAAAAAATAAAAAAGCTTGTTTACAACTTATATTTTTAAGCAAGATAAATGGAATGGGAGAAGTAGGGGTAGGTCTCTGGCCTTGACCAGGCCTCCGACTCATAACATAGGAGAGTTGCATTGTTCTGTTATACAAAATAACCCCCTTTATTTGGGTTAAGAGAGGTTTTTCTGTAATGTATCTATTCTACCTTGGATAAATTCAGAAAGGCACTTGTATTAACTAAAATAGATTGTGTAATTTCTTATGGTTGAGAGCAAATAATGCTGGTATAGAACAACAGTGATTAGTGATTTGTAAGTTTTCAGAGGCTAATAATTGAACCATTCTTTAACACTAGAACACTGAAGGGAACAGTATTTGTGGCATTGATAGAAATGATGATGGATAAATGATAATTATGGTAAATAGATAAATTATGTTTAATGGCCTGGGTACATTTGTATACAATTTCATTCACTAGAAATAACAAAAATATACTTGCAAAGATGTTGACTAACAAACTAAAGAACAACGGATAACATTTGAGCAGTCTTTGAAAGTGGCCAAGAAAATAAATTGAATGAAGTTGAGTTTACTGGTTCAGTGTTGTTGAATAACTAAAGAATATTACAACAAGACAACATTTGCATGAAGTACTAAAATATGTGTAAAATATCACTCATAATTTGAATGACTATAAAATACTAATATCACAGAAATATACTGCAGTACTAACGACAGAATCTAAGAAGGTTTAAAATTTGAGGAGGCCATGCACAAACAATATATATGTGCAAAATTTACCAAAGCAAAGCTAACAAGTAGGTCCGAAGAGGCGAAAACCGTGGTTGCACTTTTGAGTATCAACGCTGTGAGTTAGGAGAGAGAACAGCCGCCGCGTGGGTTGCTGGGTGTGTTGGAGGTGATGGCTCGCCGCATGTCTCTCTCCGACTCTGCGATAGCTCGCGCGAGAGCTGCATCAGCCTCCAGCTGGTTCTCTGGAGTCAAATGCGTCTGCTTCTTCTCCCCCTGCATGGACATCTGCAGGGCTCGGGCCAGAGCTTCATCTTCACTCTGAAATCATGATCACCACACCATACTTATAGCTCTTAAATATAATTCTCGAGTACTATAATAATCCTAAACACTAACCTAGTAAAAAAAGCTATATGGGTAAGTGATTGAAGATGAGCATCTGTTCATAAGGCCACACTGAACGAATTTGAGAGAATAAAACTTGTGCGTTTAAGGTGAATCAAATTTCGATAGTGTCGATAGAATCAAAGGTTTACACAAGCATTCATTCATGGTTGTCTGGGTGTGGAGGTTGGGAGAGCCTACACATAGGAGATAAAAATACTTATCATACTTTTTTTGTATCTTTTATCAGCTGATGGTTTCTTGGCTTATGTCTGCTTCCCTCTCACATCAGTCATCTATAATAGCCACATGTGACCATGAGGTCATTTAAATTGGCCACAAATACAAAACTGTATGTCAAAAATACTTATTACACAAAAAGTAAATAATACAACGGGTTACTTCCTGAATAATGTTTAATTGATATTAGAAATGGTAAGGAAGGGATATTTTAGACTAGGCAGAAGATGTGTAAAGGAGATGTGTTTTAACTTTGCTTCAATGTTTTTTCTATTAATATAGAATTGGATGGACTTTTCTACTGGTTATTTTGTTTTAAACTACACAACGTTTCGAGAGGTATGAAAACTCCTCTTATACCTTGAAACGTTGTGTAGATTCAAACATAATAACTGGTAGAAAAGTACATCTTTTTCTCTATGTTGTCTATATGTTTATGTAGGACTAATAACACTGCATTATTAATTTTCAACTGTTAGTTGTCTTATGGAGCCAGCTACTTATTGAAATTTACAATTAATTCAAACAATTAACTCAAACAATCCAATAACCTATTTTATTTGCTGGATGAGGCCTTTCAGAAACAATGTTTCTATCTTCGAGATCGGACCAAACCCCAAACATTAAGAACTGGGGTTGGACAAGCATATTTTTACTAATTCTAGCAATCAAATTGAAACTCATCAAAATTGAAAAGTTTTATTTGAATCAAAGTAATTTAATTGTAAAACTTTCCTTTACCGCACACCCTTACCATAAAGCTTTATTGACTAGTATTGTCAATCAAGAGTCAAAGTCAGTTATTCAATCCTAATTTTGGTTATTGAGTCGTAGACTGTACTCCTGCCATTAGCGCAACGGGAAAATGTCTTAAAAAGGTGAAAACACCCCAATCCTAGACTGGACATTTTCTGTATCTCTGCTAGTCTTTTCTGAAATACGTAAGTATTTCATTCAGGCAATAGTAAATCAATTTTACAGTGTAATAATTAATCTAGGGTGTATTTAAATCATGAAATATTGTTTTCCTATGAAGTAAAGAACTAAATACTGAACCAACTTGAACGATTCAAGTTTACTAACCATATTTCCTTGGATGGACGAGGCTGCAGCTGCAGTGGCTCCTATAGCGTTCGTTCGAGCTGCAGCAGCCATTCTGTTAAACAAAAAACAGGTATAGCAAATCTTTTCAGGATTTAAACATAAAACTTAAATAATATGACCAGACAATTATTTGTTGTTATGTACAATATGGCTTATGCCCGCATAAGTTATTGTTCACTATAACAGTGTAATGAGTAGTCTGATTTCAATAACATTTTAAATATGTTTCCTCTTCATGATATGTAATAAAACTTGTAGTAAAAGATGACGCAAGTCTGAGGCCAAAGGCCGAACAGAGTCTGAGCTGCGAATCGAACAGCTCCAGATAACGCCGCTGGTTCCACAGGAGGCCAAGCTGAGGCCGAAGGCCGAAGCGAGGCTGTGAGCTTAGCGAATAAGAGTAACAAATTGCTAAGGAAATTCGATGATACACTCATGCAAGCTGCGCTGTAGCGCTTAGCTGCGTGTTGGCCTGGTTTGTTTCCATTTTCCTTCTCAATTGAACCTCTTACTTGTAATCGCCACTTCTTACGCATTTTTGTTTTGTTTTGAATTTGACGAGACTCCCCACTCCCTGCTCCCCAACCCTCCGCACACAGCACACCACCCGCGCCTCTTCACCTTCCTCAGCGCACAACCGACACTGTCGAGTGTCTTCTGTCACTCTCATCTCTCATACAGAATGAATCTGTACGTAGACCTGTAAAACTTAAATCAAGCTAATATTCATAAAGTTTTATTACAATTAAAATTGAGGTTGTTTTAAAGCAACACAAATTCCTTTTATTAGGTTCAAACGAGTAAAATAAATTTTAAAAAGGTTTTCCTTTTTTGTCGCCCTTCCTAGGTGGCCGCCTAGTTTGCCTAGTGGACGCGCCGCCACTGCTTGAGACACAGTGTATTGACAAAAATAAAATATGTACCCTTAAAACAGGTAGTTTACTTACGCAGCTCGGTTGCGTGCGGCTGCTCGCCTGCCCTCACATTTGTGGTCAGCAGTGTGTCGGTGTCTTAGACAGAAGTTGAGGCAGCACTCGCTGCACTCCACTCGCACAATCTCCTTGCCCTTGCAGCCTTTCATTGAACACTTGTTGGTGAACACCTGTAACATCCACAGATATATGGTACTGAGTGACATTTAGCAACTATTATAAAGTGTGTTCAGCCTGCAATGACTGCCTTAGTTTACACCTTGTAGCAGATTCAACAGTTGGCACATTCTTGTATTTCCAAATTTTTTTAAAATTGGGCCTTATTCTCAAAGTTTGGTACTTTTTTGGAGAGATTAGGAGGGATAATCACATTGTCCCAAATTTTGGTCATAATGAATTGAAATTAAGTTACCTTCCGTTTATTTTTGGCAGGGTCAGACTGGCAGTCAGTGTCAATATGTGCACCCACTGCTATATCAGGGGGTTCTCCTCGACGACCGGGGATCGGTTTGTTGCACAGTGGACAAACAGGCACCTGTACATCCTTCTTGTATGCAGAGTCACAATTGTGACCAGCATAGCTCATGTGCTCGTGGCTGTGGATCACAAGTAATTTTAGCACATAACCTATCTTCAGGTTAATGTTAATTTTAGCACAGTTTCAAAGAATAAAAGCACAGTACGATCTCACTAATCCGCCCTATATCGATCGAAGTGCCGGATTAGTGGAGGTTCACTAAAAAAGATTCAATTTGCCAGGAATAATATTTCTTATTAGAGGACAATTCACTACTCTTAAAGAATGCTTCAATTTCATTCTTATTATTCCAATGTCTGTGAATTTTATCTGCCGATGTTAACGATGATTTTTATGATCACCTTCTAACATTTTAAAATACGTGCTTTAATCTATGTCAAAGTAACATGATTACGCTTTTAGACATCTCACGGCCTGTACTGGGAACGCAAAGCACCAATACAAGAACGACGCTTTTACAGAGTAAGTGATACTTGAAAACAGGACCTAAAATGACGCGGTCACAAAGCCGATTACTGGACGGTCGGAGTGGCGCAACGCTGATTAAAGAGACTGTACTGCATTTACATTTTTTTGTAAAATACCTATGCCTTAGAAGAACAATTTTAGCTCCTTCTTATATTATAATACTAAAATTAGAACTAACTTACATAACAGAGGAGTAACTCTTTAAATTAATAGCTAACCTACCACAAGAAAAAATTAAAACAATATATATTTTGGTCCATTTAAAACCATATTTATTACAAATTAATTCATTTGTTTAGGTGGCAACCTACCCAAAAATAGCTCTAAAATCTTTAAACAAGAATAATCTTAATGTAATGAACCTTACCAAAATATTTTTTCACAGGCGTCACATTTCATTATAAAGAAAATCTTGTAAAAGCAATATTTGTAATTCTCAAACGTTATTTAAAGTGCCTGCTAATTTGATAAAACCTATGGGAAATGCAACAATACACTTAAATGAGCAGCAATATCAACATATCAAAAGCACCACAATTGACAAATGGCACAATTAAATTGCAGAACTAATTTTTTTATATGTGAGCTATTCAGCCTAAATTTACTATAATGTTAATAGTATTGTTGCATACTTGGTACGATATAGACTTTGCTCGACCTTACACTTGGTGGATCATAGTCCAAACTTAATTTTAATAACATAACTTTTGTTTCCTTAGGGAGTGAATTCATAAGCATTGCTAAACAAATCTGTGACTTACCTAATTTCTTGCAAGTGTTTTCTGAACATTGCTTTCCTAACTCTGGGAATTCCATTGTGGTGTATGAATGATATGTTAACTATCGTAGTCCAGTAATAAAAATATAACAAAATACAATATTGTAAGCATACTAATAGCAGTATTACATGCAATATTGAATACAGCAATGGGTGCTATGAAGAAGCAGGAAGAAGGAACTGAAATGATTCCTGAAGGTTTGACTTTTGTTTTTGTACTATATTGGTGAGTCATAGTTTGACATAACCTAGAAAAATACTGACAACACCATTACTTGACGTTTATCTAACAACCAATGAAAAAGCAGTATTATTTAGAGAAAGTTCTAGAAACCAAAAAGATCAAGCTGACTAAAAACAGGTTTAGAGTTCACACGCTACATGGACAGAAACTCGATAGTCGATTGCGATCGACATATTGAGCCAGACAAGGAACCGTCGGTCGTTTATATTATAAATAAGTAACGCTTCAAAAGGAATGAATTAGAAAAAGTTCGACCTAGCGTAAGTTAGTACGTTACTGTGCGTAATGTAAGGAGAGCGGGTTTCAAAATCTTAACGTAGAACTTGTGATACGATACATAAAAATCGGGATTTATTCAAAATGTCACAAGTTACCATTACTTACTGTCTTGTCAATTACTTACTTGCATACTAATCTTGTGTTGATCCAGGCAAGCGTGTTCACGCCGCTTTCGTCAGTTGAGTGTTTTCTACTTTATATCTGTAATATCATAGAGCGCCTTCTCCTTTAAGTAACTCTTAAGGGATTTCTTGAACTGTTCTATGTCTTAAGCTGTCTTATAGTTAAAATTATTTTGCTGTATGTAACGTAGGAGGAGGGGTTTGGCATAGAGAAGCTGCATCAATGGTGGAAAGAATAGGAGTAAAAGGGCCTAAAACTGCGTTAATTTACATATCAATGGTTCCTACCCCAACTATGTTCTAAGATATTACGAAGAGAAATAGTACCTTGATTATTTTTGCAATATCTAAGCCCAAACGTTGGCGTGGGGCCACCCATATAGTAAGTATTGCACTGTATAATACATTATAGTGAATGAATGAAAATAATGTATTCTATTATTAAATATAGTTTTTGGCTGCAAAAAATTTGAGACGAGCTACTGTGCAGTCACGAGACCCTGCACTCTCGATCGGCACCGATTATAACATAGAGTAAACGCAAACTATGTTTTTAAACAGTTAACGTACTTATATCAAAATCTTTTTCAATAGAAGCATAAATCTATTGAAGCTGCTGCATATGAATTCTAAAACATTTGTACTTTCGTTAAACAATACATTATTAATTACGTTTATTAAAACTTTTAATTAAGAATGTTGAATGATTTTACCATAAGAACCTAAAACTCAAATAATCGTAATATATATTTTGTTTAGCCAGGAAGGCAGGAAGTTTTACGTTTTCTTTTATATGCTGCAGCATTAATGCTCTCCGTTCCAAGCTCATTTTCCATTTTTGGCGCCAAGCATCGTTGAAAAGCCCTGTTCTTGGTTTTGCATTGCAAATTGTTTGCCTTGATGGAGTTTCGGTCCTATTATTCTACGGGTCTGCTACAACTATGAGCAGTCTTTTATTATATAGAGTTAAACGCAAACCAGTTTGAGCTGAACAAAATGTGTATGCGCTATACAGAACCGTATTCTACAAAAGTAAGTAGAACGTGCCGAATAATTATCATGTTTTTTATTTCGGGTTAGTTTAACCGTAATCCGCCATTTGAATTTTGAAAATATGAATAACTTAAAAAAGCTTTTTGAGATATATTTTGTAAAACTAGGTATACACTAATGAAATAATTATTATATTTATAACAAGTTTCATGTAAAATATCTCAAAGAGCTTTGAATTATTCCATATTTTCAAAATTTTCCAAAATGGCGGATTACGGCTAAACTAAGCCGAAAACAATGTTACTCGGCATTTTCGACTTACTTCTGTATGTAAAATCCGGTTCTGCATAGCGCGCTACACATTTTCGTGACACTCTGTTATAGTTCTGTCCCTAGAATAGCTTTTTCTGTGATAGCTTGCCTGTAGGGGTTCTGCGGCGTGCATTTCGGAAAAGCTTCCTGATAATTTGCTACAGATACGTTGCACTTTTTGAAATCAGTTTATATACTCGTTAAACTCCTCATTTTATTGCTATCGTTAATATTAATATAGTTATTATTTGTATTGCTATTATTATACTGCTGAAGTGAACGCAGGATCTTAAGGTCAACTTAACTACTTACTTATTAGCTTAACTTAACAGTTACTTAACTTCTAGCTAACTTGTAATCATTTTCCAAAAATGATATGATTGATTTTTGTTGCACTCCATGACATGTTGTTCTTCGTCAGGTATATTTTCATCGTATTTTACGTTGTCTTCACCACGTGTTGCTTGACTGTCCCGTTTTAACACCGAGACAGTTTGTTTTTAGCATTTGTCTATCGTCAGTGCTTAAGACAGAGAACTACTCGCTATACAGGGTGTTCATTTTAAAAGTGTTTATGCTTGTTTACTTAGAGATCGAATAAACTCTCTCAGAGATCGTCGTACCAAAGTAAAAATCTAAAATAACTCGCGTATGCTAACTTCTTCAATGAACACAAAAAACGAGAAGCCTCACGAATGTAGCGAACGGCTGACCCGTATTTTGACGCATAGTTTGTATGAGGATGCTCCTACGTTCCAAATGTAAATTTGTTCACGATAGATAACAAATAAATGGTTTGCCAGATTTGGGACTACAATGGGAGAGAAAATCACACAATATAACGCCATGTACCTCTATGGATAGTGACTGGTAACTATTAATCATCGACCGGCGACCCCTATGTTTAATTTAAAACAATTTTGTACTGTAGATGTCCGTTTAAGTACAGAACGTATAAATTGCTAAAGTTGCATGCACTGTTGCTTTAAGACCTTGGACTACAGAGAGATGAGAGGAATGTGGGCTGATGGCCGAAGGCAATGGTCTGGACAGACACGAGAGGGGAGGAAAGGTCAAAGTGCTTTAGGGCTTAGTGGCTACAACTCTGGGCTAAGCCTGGGCAGTTTCCCCTCTCTGACTTGATGGGCGAGATCAAACACTCCACTCCTACACTTGGCTTCAATAGTGTCACGTCACTGAACCGAAACTTCGTACACTAAGGTCTTTCAAATCCTTATCCGAAGAATATCCTCATCCGGAGAGCTGTACATTAAAAAGACAAAGTGAGCAATTACACATCTTGATAGTTTTAAAAGTGTCTAAGACGTGTTTAACACTACTACTTATAAAAAAAAAAGTAAAACGATGAAGTATCCTGAATTAAAAATTGAATTACAGATTACAGTCTAGTAGACTATTTCTTTTTATACATTTGATAATGGGATCAGCCCTGAAACTATTCCTTAGGTATACATGCAAGTGTTTGTAATGTTTCTAGATAATCTTTAAAAATGATGAGTTCATCTAACTTTCCAACAAAAAAGGTTTATTGTAAAATTATATTTTAGATTGCGTTCTCTATAGTTTCCAAAGTTCAAAGGTGATGATAAGACAGCTAGAAGCAAAAGTGTTGCACATTGTAAACGAATTTTCAGTTGATTAGCATGGAGATGGGCTAGTTCTCTATACTAAGTATACTTACCTGTTATTTCTCTTAGTTTCATTAGAGTTATGTGAAATGAAATCTAAGATTCTGTTTTCTTTGGACATCAAATTATCAATAAAATCAATAATTATAATTTTTTTGCTACTAAAGAGTTTATTAATTATAATACAATATATTGTTACGAATGCACAGCTAAATCACAATCATTTAGAAATTTTACAGCAAAGCACCATCTCTTAAATGGTATTGACGAAATAGCTTTTCTTGTTCATCTGAGCCTCATCGAGACAGTTTGATTATGGCTAATTCCGTTTCTGATCATAAAAAAAACTTTTGTTACACTGAATTTTTTTTTTTTTCTGCCACTCTAATACTTATGTAAAATCTTGTCAAGGACTTTTGAACTCTTCGTGGAGGACAATAGTCTGTAGTGCAAAACCATGGCAATAAATGCCACTCTAACATCTCTGCAGCTCGGTCATATTTTTTTTGTGTTTCTTTTGCATGGCGAACTAATGTTGTCTGGCAGTTCAGGGAAAGGTAGGTGGTGCGTCAGGATTAACAACTCCGTAGTCTAAAAAACGGATTGATAATTGATAATTGATTTTAATATATGAAAACACAACACAATAAATTATAATTTTCTCTGCTTCGAATAAGTAGGGTTTTTGCTATGTGCGCCAAATAATATTAATCACTGTACGAAAGTTAGAAGGGGAGCAAGAAGACAACCCAAGAGTCAATAATTTTGGTTGTTTATAGTAATTTTATTTCTTTCCCCTGCACAGTAGTATATCATAACTTAAGATGGAGTTATTTTTTCAGTATGAAAATATTTGGATGATAAACAATTACAAAAGTAAACAAAAACAAACAGTGGAGGTTTGAGAGAGTTATTGCAACTAGGGCAGCAGCTGACCGTGGATTCAGACCAAAGCTTTGAAGTGCAGTTGAACAAACACCAACAGAGAGAGAGAGAGAGACTGAGTGTGATTTATACTCGGACACATAAGTGAGATATCGAGTCCATAGTGAGATAGTTTTTTTTGGCATACGATATGTATTGTATATTTAGAGAAAAGGTAGTACAAAAGTGTCAACATTAATAACTTTATTGAAATTGTTGTTTCTTGGATCACAAACAGGGTTGTTTTATAAATAGTTAGCCAGAACTGTGTGAATGTGTATTCATTAACTATTTTACCAGAAAACACGTGTATACCAATAAATACAGTTTGTTTAGGATATATTTTAGTTTATTAGTCTTTTTGCGGTTGAATTTAATTCGAGTCTTGCTATGTTTTATATCTATAAGATCTTCAATGAAAAAGTTATAATTATTTATCCGCCTTTGTTTAACACGTTCTTAGTAGTAGTATTTATACTATATGTATAATAAATCAGCTGTTTGTTAGATACTTGTTTTCAATGTTTACTAATAAATCTTGTTTTGTTCATGTGAAGTTCTAGATAAATAAATTGTTATTCAACAAATACCAACTTAAAGCGATCCGAACATCCCCTCTTGAAAATATGTTGTTCAATTGAAATGGAATTGAACAAATCTCTCAATTGATTTCAAATTCAAGGAAACCATTAGAGAATGTTTTCTCATCAAAGAAAATCGACCAATGGTTTATCTCTGCCGACGTGGCTTATGCACCCTGAAGTGCTTGAAACAGCTATCGTCAGGCAAAGCGCAATGAAACCCCCTAGATGAAGTTGACTTGACAGCTTCAATCCCACTACGCGCTAGTTCAATTCTTTCAATGTTAATCAAACCACCGTGTCTTTAAGACACCTTGCAATAGTCAGATGAGATCTTCCTAATCTTTTTTAAGTGTATCTGAAAACTGATTCTTGCTTTTAGCAGTCACGAAAGTGGAACTGAATCAACATTTTCAACAAGTCAAGAAACTAAATAACAACATTTTAATAATATCACCCATACTCCGAAACCCTAGTCATAACCATCTGAAACTACAGACATACACACTGTCAATGGTGATTATATTTAACCAAACTACTTATACTCTTGATTCAAAATTTAATATCCAAAATGGAGGCTTCGTATATATCACTTTTGTTAAATCCAAATTTTACATAAATTATACATCATTATTTAAGTAGAAACCTTAGAAAATAAATTGCAATAATCAAAATTATAAATTATATTTTAATACAGACTGACAAAACCCTCCCTTTTAAGGAATTTTACCCATGAGGAGGCTATTTCCATAGCTCGGAAATTTAAAACAATGTTATTAGTTTACATTATAAGATATTTTAAAAAATTTCTGCCAAATATCAATTGAAATAAACACTACATATTAATTACCTATACCGGACAGAGGAACGCAACAAATCAATGAACCAACAACTCAGAGAGATGTTGTTCTAGAAGAAGAAAACCTCCTTCATACTTAGAGGATTATTTTTTGAAGGAGGGAAGAATGTAGTAGTTAATTATATTTTTATACTATAGGTATAATCAATCAGCTGTTTGTTAAATACTTATTTTCAATGTTAACTAATAAGTCTTGTTTTGATTATGTAAAGTTCTGGATGAATAAAACCTAATGCTTTCTGTAGGGGTTTCTTTTCTTCTTATTTCTCATTTAAACGTTGTATAACAATGAATCCACAAGTCGTAAAATACAACTTTTTCAAACTACTCTGAAGGAAACAGGTTTGACACATGAAAGCCGAACTAAAGTTTCACTTATATTTTCAGGGGAAAAGGTTTGTTTGGTTAGATTTTTACTATTAAGATTAAAAATATCATTTTGATGATCTTATTATTGCAGGGACAGCAGCTGAATCGATTAGTTAAATCTTAACCCTGACTTATAGTAAACCAGAGCAACAATCCTTTCTTCTAAACCATATTAACTAGCTTCTGAGTTTGAAACATTGTCTACTTTAAAGTTCTTTTATATGTTTAATATTGAAACCTTATAAATTAAATTAAAGTATATTTCCCAATACTTGCATAATTGTACCAAAGGTGTGTTTATTGGGCCTTAAACTTAGCTCATATAAAAAATTGAACACTTTTTACAATTTTCAAGTTAATGACATTGAGTTTCTCATCACTTAGTGAATTAGCCCGTAACCCGATCCAGTTGTTCCAATCAGCCAACACGCAACGGGCTTAACCTTGTCTTGATACCTCCCCAAGGACCTTTACCTCAGCTTTTAGTGTATGAATGCGCAGAATATACCCTCTCCGAGCCACCTTCCACGCATTTGTCTGACTAGATTATTTTATAACGCTGAACCAGTCAAAGACAATTGTAAAAGAAAGAATTCTCAAAGAAACATTTTACAGTCCACAGTCCACACTTTTTGACATTTAACAGCTAAATTAACGCAATTCCAAAGAGAAACTTAGTTATACAGGTACTGAGTTTTCTGTGATCTATTCAAAGAAATTACCCTTGTATTATTAAAACAAACCAGGTATTTAAATATACTGATGGTTTTAAAAGGAACAGTTATATGTTAATTAATCGTAATAATTCTTATATGAACATTACTAAACAAATATTAGTTAAAAGAAACATTTCATGAGTTGTAGTGACTTATATGATTTTCAAGTGTAATGGACACTTACATAATACTTATGTAGTATTGTTGAAAAACGGAATTCATCAAAATCCTGATTGTCATTGATGTTTCAGGTTTTTTTTTTAAATACAGGTTTATAAAAAATCAGTCTATGCAGACATGAAACATGTGACCATGATACACACCGGATACTCTTCTACACAACGTTGACCTTTACCTAGCGGTATATAGTCACTTTACAAGTGTATAGTGGCGACTGCGGGGACCGAACCCGCGTCAGCGGAGTGATGAGCTCCGGAGCTGTGCATGATACCAGCCCACCACGAGTCAACACAATTTGTTGAACTTTGTGCTATTTTAATTCCATTAGTATATTCTATTTTCGGCTCTTTTATCATAGAATTTTCAAAACCCAGTTTCTAAAATCATTATTTCAGTCACGCAACCACGTGCGACGTCGGACCAATCAATAAATCGTGCTTTTGGTTGTGATTAGGTTGAAAGTACTAGTTGACTGCAATTACCTCTTCTGGCTCCGCTTGTGAGTTCAGATAGCATTACATTTAATATAATGCAATTGACAATATACATGGTTATGTTTTAAAACAGATCCTATCTCCCACAATGTGATATAACGTGTCCTGTACTACGTGACTACTATACGTTTCAGAGGAATGTTCAGTGGCAGTTGTTTGCATACACTGCCAACTAAACATACGGTTGGAATACAACAGGAAACCCGGTTTTAGAATAGTACCTGTTTAAACTATTATCCTGAACGTGTTCTTGATTATCTATCTATATAAATAAAATAAGACTTTTGTCTGTACATTGCAATGAATCCATCGGTTTTTGGTTATTTGGTATTTAAATACTTAGCAAAAACCGAAACTGGCGTCAACAAAATTCTGTCTGTCTGTCTATCGGTCTGTCTGTCTGTCTGTAACGTTTTTAAGGCATCTTGACCGCTTATAATTCAAAATCGGCTAGAGCTATGGCGGCGAAATTTTGTTTAAGGGTTAAGCCTATTACGCAGTGTGTCTTAGCTATACTTTATACCCATACAACATCTACAAAATAAATGGCGAAGAACCTAAGTGGGCACTGAACACGTTTTAAAGGCATATTGGACCGCTTATAATTGAAAATCGGCTGAAGCTATGGTAGTGAAACTTTGTTTAGGGATTTAACCCATTACGCAGTGTGCTTTTAGCTATATTTTGTATCCATACAACATCAACAAAATAAATGGTGAGGGACCTAACTGGGCTCTGAAAACGCTGGAATGGTGGGATTACTATGACTCTCACAAGGTAGCCAAACACCGATAAACACTTATTTGGTTTCCGTTTCTCTGTACATTGAAATGAACCCATGGGTTTTTGGTTATGACGTTTTCTTACACTTTGTAAAAACCAAAACTGACGTATAACATTAAACACAACCGTGCGAAGAACAGGTACGTCAGCTGGGAAACTTGAAGCCCACTTTCAAAATGAAGAAACAGGTGTAAGGATCGGTAGTTTGATGTCAGTACCCGAGCTACAACCTGCCTTTGTATAAAAATACTTTGTGTCAGGATACTATAATATTTTATCCGTTGCGAAGCACGGGTACACAGCTAGTGTTCCTAAAAGTAACGATTTTTAACTGCTTTTAGTTACACCACTTGGAAATTGCTTAGCAACATAAAGCGAAGAATTTGGGCGTTAACCTGTTTATTGGTGATGCAGGACAGATACTCTGAAAGGGTTTTAGAACATTTTCGGATTAGGACTTGAGGGAGTATTTTTGGGGTAGTATAGTGGAATTTGATCCATTGATCCTCTCTAAGGAAGATAAAAACAATTATTTACAATTTAGTGTAAAATTGTGTTTAATTTAAAACATCAATAAATATCCTAAACATTTATTTTGTTCAAAAAGAATTTTTGATTTGATATTTCAAAAATCATAATTTTAAACTTTTCGAATATTAGTTCTAGATGTGGTTAGCTCATTGACACATGGAGTTGAGCCGGAGATGGTAATTGTTTTGTTTGGCGCAGTACTAATCAGTAATTATGCAAGATCTTCATTTCCATTTCAGATTTCTTATCGTTGGATGAGTAAACGTATAGATGTAGTTCTAATAATGTAAACAAACTTAACACTGGGAAATTATTTAAACATGTTTAAATGAAATTAAAAATTGTTTACAAATATAGTATTTATTGTAGATTAAGTCAAACAAACAGCAAACCTACACCTTTCAAACGAAATTCCAAAAGAACAGAACAACCAAGAGAAACTATTCAGTTTAGTCTGATATTCAGAAAACGTCTTTCCTGCCCTTAGCAGTCGGAAAGTTTATGGGCCATTTTTTGTTGGTCGCCCTGTAACCGGGGTCGTGTATTTATCCGTGTTATCAGAACGGTTCATTCCCCAACCTGTGGAAGATATTCCGAACTTTGTTTTACAACCATATGGTGCTCCTCAACACGACAAAAGTGAAGTTGGTGATTTTTTGAATGATACCTTACAGTTTCGTTGAAATAATCATTCTGGCAATGACATGTCCTTCTTGAAATGGCCTCCGCGGTCGCCAGTTCTAACTCCAATAGTGACCTTTTCTTGAAGGAGCACATCAAAGATGTAGTTTAGGCTATTAAAGATGTAGCTTAGGCGTCAGCCTCCCATACCGAAAAACTTACAAACCCTAAGGACTTGGAGCTGTAGAGTCTGTCACGCAAGAAATGCTGCAACACGTTTGGGCGGAATTTGACTATCAATTTTATTTGTGCAGCTGCTACCAACGGGTGAGTAAACGATGGAATTATACAAAACTGGCAAAAGAGTGCCCAACAAATCGATATCATCCTTAAATGACGCATGTCTTTATATGGGGTTGGACAGCTTTCAAAAAAAATGTTGTGATGCCCATAAATCTTAGGTAAAATTACTAATTAAAAGTTCCGTTGACGTACACAGCAAAAAAGTAGCTTATATTGGTTTGTTTCACCTCCAACTAAAGTAACCGCAACATTAAGCTCAAAATAAATTAAGATAAATAGCATTTCTTTATCTTAATTTGTTGTATATTTTATACTGTTCATTGCAAGTATTAACAACCAGCTAGTATATAATACTTGCAATGAACAGTATAAAATATACTACAATCCTCAACGATTATTTTTTAAGATCTCAAGGGCCCCTTCCTAAGTTGGTCAATATGATATACGAGTACCAGCTGGTTGTTAATTTGTTACAAAAAGGCTAACAATGTTTTGTAGACAGGTTTTTGTTTTGAAAATCAGTTTCAGATTAAATACAAAATTAATGAATTTGATTTTAATTCAATATTTTATTTGAATAGGATACAATAATCTTCGATCTCATATTTTACAACAATATCTGACCACTATGTTCCAGAGGGAATCATTGTTGAGTCTCTTGAAAGAAAAACCTTTGCCAGTCTTCTATTTGAACTTACTAAGGCATTTAACCTTGTCAATGACGATACGTTGCTTTCCAAACGTCCGCTATGGGGATACGTGGTCTTGCACTATTAATGGTTTAGGACTTTAGGTATGTCACTAACACTATCCTAAACAATGAAATGCTTAGTTTGACAAAAAATAAAATAATAAATTTACATACAAATACTACATGTAAATGTGATTAATACGCTTACGCTAGGTAAAGGTCGAGGTTGAGTGGTAGAGAGGACTTTGTAGTCCTAACTTCACCTCGTTAAACAAGACAAACTTTACCTTTTTTACATTGTTTTTAGTTGCTATAAATTGTTAACTAAAATGGAAACTGTAACAGGCTTGTAGACGCAATGTTTTCACATTATATTGTGTATGCAGATTTGAAATGTAAATCTTCAGATAAAATTCAAAACATAAAACTCATAACTTTTACGTTTTTGAAATTTTCAGTTATTTGAAGATGACATAATGCTGATCGAAAGGCCTCATAAATTAAAATGTTCAGTATTTGTTTATTTGATTTTTAAATTTATTCTTTTACCAATCATACATTAGAGCTCTCCTTCAAGATAGTCGGAAAAACTAAACTGACCTTTTAAATTCACGAACTGAAGATTTACCGTACCATTATAAAATCGGTTATTTTCCACTACCTTTAACCATTGTAAAGACAAGTAACAAAACACATGATTTTAATACGTGCATTTAAAATAGCCAAAGTAACAACAAACATTCCGATTGTATAATATAAAACTTGAGTGGTTAAGGGTTATTGCGTAAGTTACTCAAAGATTCGGCAACAGCAAGAATCTAATTTTAGTTCGTTAACGAGTGTCAATTTTGGAACCAAGAAAGATACTTTTAAATCGGAAACTAACTGAAATGCCTTTCTTTTATGTGGCCTCTATTTATTTGGCTATTTAGTGAAACGATATTGTTGTCAATGGTATGAGAAAACGGCTTCTCCATTTTATGCGAAAGCTTGTAAAGTATAACAACAGTTTTTAAATGATTTAAAAAAAACAAACTCAAAGAAATCGTTAAAGATTTTTTTAACACTGAACTGCTACAAGAGCCAATGGACTTATGATCACACACTCACATTAGATCAAGAGATACACTGAGCATAATCATGAACCGATATAGTTTTCCCAGGTCAATATAGTAGTGATCACAATAGTTTTTCTGTCTTCATATCACACAGAAATCACAAGACAGTAAGCTGTTCAGCCACATTGAACTGTGAGTTAGGGATACTGTCTGTAGAAGAGTAGACACAGAAAACTGTTCGGCAACACATTCCAGCTGAAAATCGTCTCTTCCCGACTCATGTTTACGAGGTTAACTAATTAAAAAGTGAAAACTATATTCTATAACTCACAGCACAGCACAACATTTCCTTAGTGAAGAAAGTCTTGCAAACATCTTACTAGCTGTAGCATCTCACTTGATTTGTAATTTCAATATAGTTTTGTTTCCTAGCAACATATGAATGTTAAAACCTTTTTTATTTAAACACATGGTTATTATTAAATATAGCCAATACAAAATTAATAGGATCAGCAATTTTCGACATTTCTAATGTTTTTTAAATTGTTATAAAAGCAGAAGTGCAGAACCATATTAATTTTAAACTATACGAAAGAAATAATAAAAACTAACACGCTTTTTATGACGATACGTGGTAGTCTTTCGCGTATGTTTTTGTAGTAAACAAAACAACATGGGAAACCTTTTAACAAAATACACTCTCAAGACGGAAATCCCCAAAATCATATAAAGACTTTGATGGGGGACCTAAACGCCCAGTTAGGCAGAGAGTGAAAATGAAACACACTAGGAAGCTGCCCTGGCCATAAGTGGGCAAATCTAAACGGCCAGAGGTTAGTTGAAACATGCAAAACATTTAACCTCAACACCTTTAAACAACAGACGTATTAATGTCCAACCCTTTCTTAGGGAAATTTCAAATTAATGACAAAACTATATCGTTTCCTGACTATAAAGGAATAATTCTAAGGATGCAGGTCTGAAAATACTTTAATGTGAATTTTAGTATCTACCTAAACCTAGTTATTTAAACTCATACCCCAAAACACTTTAAGAAACTTTATCTTTCATTAGGTGCCAAGCTTTAAGTTCTACGCCATCCCCTTATGACATAACGAGATTTTTCATGGGAATCCCTATGGCCAAGGTTATAATAACCATCTTGTACGCATACATTGCTAATAAATGTTATTAGATGAGTAAAAGTAATGGACGATTTCGAATCGGTCTGTTTCCATTATTTAACAATTTGTCTTCTTATTACAACTTTATGAAATAGGTCTCTCGTGAATAGGAATCTTTAGGTTCATTAAATACATACAACTTACATGTAGGAACGAACAAAGGAAACTTAGGAAACTTGAAATAGAAGACTGTAGACAGAAGCGGAACTTGAACCCGGATCTTACTCTCCGGTCGCGCGTACTAACTACCGTACTATCCGACCCGAATGTGTTCGCCTCCCGATCTGGTAATGAAGTTTGAAGGGTTTCCTCGACACTTGACAATAGGAAATGTATCACTTTCACAGAGAAGGAACTGAGTAAGACGTGCATTTTCAAGTGGATGTGCCCTTGTTAGAAAGTAATTAATGGTGAGAGTTTGACATCTTATTTTAAATTTTATTAACAATAATAAATATTGTGTACCTTACAGCTATAATGGTAGCCTTCTCACATACAATACAAGCACGATGTCTCTGAACTATTTAAAGATATTGCTAGGCATTGTTTGTGGGATAGTAACTAATTATAATAATATAATGCAAATGTTCAAAATCTTTATATTTTACTCTACATGTTTTGTTTTTTACGTTCATAATTTTACTAGGAAACGTTTGTACATATGGACATGAAACCGATATAGGCTACGCTTTTATACCTGGAAAAATTCATCAACACGTTTGACATTACAAACAAAGCATGGCTGTTTAAAACCATTGAAGAATATAAACGAAAACTTGGCTCATCAAAACGAGGAAAGAACAAACTAGTATGAGTTATTGTTTTAAAACTTTCCTTTCAAGTTCACAGTATAATATTGTATTAAGTTATTGGCTCAAGAGTGGTAGGTAAAGATACAAGTACTATCAAGAAATTCAAAACGTTTCGAGTTTCAAAGTAGATTCAGATTAGCAATATCCAGGTGAGCATCTACTGACCTTAAAAAAATGTTTAAGCTGTCAAACACACTATTAGTTGTTTTCAGCGAATTTGCTTTGAAGCGCACTCATTTAGCGCCTAGCTGCGTGTATGGTTATATTTTGCATACAAAATCCTGTAGCAAAATGTTGTACAATAATTGTGTACTTTATACTATTATGGATATACATCGCTGTGGGGAAATATCGCATATCTTGTTAAGTTATCTCGTATCGTGCAACTAGAGATATCAATAATGCTTTCAAAGATAACTATGAGATCAATATCAAAGTTTTGTTGACAAAGACAAAAGGTGAACGCACGGAAGTGCTGCTGACAGGCTGTGTAGATTCAATCAAAGGTCTCATCACTGGGAAATATCACCGTCCAATACTTCTCATTTTCCGTATTTCATTTTCTTTTCAGTTAAGTTACTTGAAAATGCGTTTGAATTTGGACATATCAATTTCAAACTACGGGATGATTGATCTCAAATTGCTTTTTGAATTCTCGTGTAGCTCGTTTTTATTTATTCCGAGTTGAACTATTGAAGCTACGTAACGTTTGTGCTTTGATAAGGTCGGCAAAGTTGTATCAACTGAACAGTCTTGGTCAAAAGAACGTTTACGAAAGACATTGGAAAATATTTAATTGAAAATGGTGTATATTTAGGACAACAAAGAGTACATGTATCAAATAAACCATACGTTCTGTTTCTTTGTGTGACCATGCGGATTCATGCCCTCAAACGACGTTACATGTCACAGTTATCTATCGTGAACTCTCAACATGTTAATTACAAAAATTTCATCTTTTGTCAATAAATATGTTATAACAAAGAACACTGTCCAACATTTATTTGTTGTATAAATGATTCCTTAATATTGATATTGATGGTTGTATTGAAACTAATTGAATTTGGATTAATGTTTTCTTATTTAAAATAAACTTAAGCCGGAAATCACTGAAACATTTTGGAATTGTCCCGCGAGATCCGATGAAATAACCTTGAAATTTTTGAATTTGGTATTTTGATTTGTAGTAATTGATTGTTTGATTGTAAATTTGTCCTTTTTCAATGTCCACATCTTCTGGTTGTGTATTACTTTCAAGCTAAGGTAAGAATATTGTGTTTTATCGTAAACAAATTAAACATGCCAACTTTTTATCTGGGAATCATAGGAAGATACAAAAATAAAAGTTTATTTCTATTGCCACAGAGAACGAAACGTTGTAGAACAGAACAGTTTGCAGTTTTGAACTTCCCTACATCTTCTGAGACAAATGGCAAAACTTTATATATACAGGGTGATTCCAAAAGTATATGGTGCCCCATATTAGGGATACGGATTGAATATAAGCTAGATATGGCAAATGGAATAATTTAAAAACGTCCTGTATAATAATAAGCTGTTTGGTTATAATAATCATCAAAAGATGTTTGGGCATATTGAGGTTTATTTCATATTATTTAGTAACGTGGTTATGTAAAGTCCAGCTACAGTTAATATTTCGTATTCGGATCATGTGAAAGCAATGAAGTACGAAGTGTTCTAGTTACGTGAAATGAACAGTTGTCATGCATAATGAATATTCGATATTGTCAACTCTTCATATTTTGTTTCCTCTCTTAATATTTTAGGTGGATCGAAACAAAAAATCTTTAATTAAAACCTCTGCTTGTCCTTCGATAAAGATAATAGGCTTTTTTTCGGATCTGCTACGCAGATGTAAAATTAAAAGTATGCAGATTTAGAAGTTACAATATACTACAAAAACTACGCATATTTTAAAAATTTCTATCATAGCTTTTATTGTTATTGGTTTTAAAGTTTTCCTAATTAATATAACAATATCACAATACACATTTAGCTACTAAGCTTATTGGCACTAATTGTAAAACATAAAACAGTTTATACCTCGAGTTAATATATCGATTTTAATTGCAAAATTAAAGTTCATATTGGCCTCCTGTTGTAAACCTTTTTCTAGTTATAATCATGTTTGAAATTCTTCGAAGTGAATCTCCGAACTTTGGGAGAACGCTTTGAGCTGTTATTCGAGGGTTACTTACTACTCATACAGCGGACATTTATATTCAGCTAGTACGTACTTTTCATACCCCTTAAAAGAATTTACTTTAATGAACTCAAAATGTCTTATACAGTTTTGAAACAAAATGCAAGCTGGGAAAACTAATCAAACGAGTATTTACCGTTATAAACAAAAGAGCGACAGTTCAAAACAGTTGGAAAAAATTAGAAAGTAGATGGCTCAATAAGCAAAACACATTTGAATACAAATTTAAATTTTTGAAATTATGGAGGGCGATAACAATGTGGGTCATTTGTGTGTCAACTTTATGAGCATCTTGATTCATAGAAGATAACTTTATATTGTTTGAGCCGCCGAAGCAACTGGGAAATTAAACTGTATCCGAAGTCCTTCAGACATATTAAACATAAGAAATGTAAATGCACTCAACCAAGCCTCAACTTATAACACACCGATTGACAATATTTCCTAAATATCGTATACTCTTAATTATATTATTTCATCAATTAAAGTTTTAGCTATAAGCAATCTGATTTTAGCTAATAATTAGACTATTAGCAATCTGAGAGTGATCTTAGGTTGCAACGGAATGTCCCAAGTGCTTTTCAGTAGCTTACGGGTTAGTAAGTAGTATGTTTGACAGCTGGTTCAATCGTTGTCAGCGTGTAAATGTTTAGATTCCATGTTCCGCAGTTTTAAAATTATCCGGACGTTTGATATGAGATGTTGAACACTAAAACTGTTTCCGAATGGCCTGTAAAGATAATTATGAAAAATCAAATCACACGACCCATAATTTAGCACGTAAATAAATATTACTGTTGTAAACGAGTTGTAGTTATTTTCAAGTTGTTCAAAACTGACTTTCAACTTAAAGATCCTAATTTACTAAGGTACTAGGCTATAATTTACATAATAGAAAATAACTTTTTCCAAGCCACTGTTCAAGAAAGGTTTTTAAATCGGTGTAACGGCTGCGGACAAAAGATGCGTCTGAGGTGGAGAGCGGACTGCACAGTGGTACTTGACATTGGCGTCACGCATACGCCGTGCTTGACCATGGCTCCAGTGCACGCATGCGCCGTGGTGTGCTGTCTGTACACACTAACTGCTTCATTGCTGCCAACCTCTCCTCTGACTGGTGTACCAAGCATCTGATCAGCATATATGAAGTAGTCACTCACTTGATGTCGATCATTAATCTGCTTCAGCTGATGGCATCAACTTAGGCCTTAGGTTCCATATGCGTAAAAACAGCAATATTAAAATTAGCAATTTTAACAATAGTTTTTAATTTATTTAATACCAAATCGAAGAAGATTCAAAAACAGCCATTAACAGTCACAGAACCTTTTAATACCATGTGAGTAAAGAAGTGTGTTTGGTAAAATTAATCGTACGTTAATTTATCCGTTATTATTATTATTTATTGCAGCTCACCAAAATATTTGGTTTTATAAGGTTTATTAAGACATTTGCCACGTGTTGTAGTATTTGTGCGTTTACCATAAAGTTTAAGGGGTTTGAGTTATGAAACTTAGAAAATTTAGCATGACCGCTATTATGAAACCGCAATTATTCAAATGTATTTTTAAGTAGGCCTATTGGTCTTTGGTATACTGTTTTTGTGTAAAGTTTTAAATTTTAACTTATTTGACTTCGAAAATAATGTTTTGTGTGATAAACACAGACAGACAGACGGAAAACTAAACGAGATAGGATTATGTGTCACTGTAAATATTTTGTTATTAAAGAAATTTGAAGAGAAAAATGTTTGGACCGAACCGGGACTTGAACCGGGTCTCTCGCTTGCTGGGCGATTATGCTGTCCACTACACTCGCCCGGCAAGCGAGAGACCAGTTCAAGTCCTGGTCGATCAAACATTTCTTTCTTTAATATAAATAACTACTTTGCGTTTATACAAATTAAAATCTGTAAATCTATCGTTTACCTTTACTCGAAAATCATCTGGTGAAGCTTGATCCCGTAATTAATTGACACGCTTAGAGTGTAACCTTAGTAATATTTGTCCTATAATAGAAGATGTGTAGCCAAAATTTATACAATATTAATTAACTACGTTAAATGATAACAGCTTATCGTCAGAAACTCAGAGAAGTTAGAGAAGAGCAAACATTTTATCGAAGGATTTTTGGACCACTGGCGGACGTCACTGTCTCTTCAACTTATTGTTACCCTTGATTTTACCTATTTTTACCCTTGGGGTTGCAAGCAAGCAACAATCACGTCAAATCCCGGCTCAATCTGTCTGAATCCACATCCCCTTCGACTCAATCCAAGTCTTACAGACGTGAAATATTGACATCTCAATACACCAAGACATTGGACTTACGTTGTTAATGCCTTTTGTTATGGTCAAAATAAAAACTATCGTGTTTTCAACGCAGTTTTTCTTAAATAGTAAACTAAATCGAATCAACTTAAGTGTCAATCTATCCACGCAGTATGGCTCAAAGTCGTAACAAAAACACTCACAATGAAAACCTAAAATCCTATAATGAAGTTTGAAATTTTGAATCAAGCGATTTTGATTCATATCGCTTCAAGATATGAAACAAAACTTGCAGTAAAAGAATACGTGTAAGTCTGAGGCCCGTGGTCACACAGGAGACCGAAGCGAGCTATTTATAAGTTATTATGGAATAATAATGTGAGCGTAGTGGACAGCCTCGTAGCGTCCGTGGTAATAGAACAGCTGAATGCCGAAGCGAGGCTGTGAACGGAGCGAATTAGAGTAACAAATTACAAAGGAAATTCGATTCACTCATCCCAGTGGCACTTTAGCGCTTAGCTGCGTGTCGGCCAGGTTTTCATATTCCAAAACTTCATATATTTTACCAGCCAATCAGCCAAGAATCACTTACGTGTTTGACCTAAATTATACATAGTAGTAAAGTATATGGCTGAAAGTCGTGCCAAACTGTTTTTTGTACAGTACTGTTAAATTTATATCAATAGGGTATTTTTTAAGTTATAAGACAACGCTTTCAGATCCTTTCTGTATACAATATGAAAAACCAAAATAAATTAAAAATCTTTTAGCACCAGTCAACAAAATAGAATCGGCACAGAGAGCACGATTAATGCATGATTAATATAGAGGTTCACTTACATTAGAGCAACCTAGTATGTTAAAGCCTCGTCTAGCTTTATTGAAGAGGAAAATTACATCAACATTGTTTCAGGCATCGGTATTTCCATTTACTCTTTGTAGAGTTTAGCTACTTTATACTGCAAGTTTGTCTGAGAAAACAAACAAATCTGTTCATAAATCAAACCATACACACAAGCTTAAGAACTTGATTCAGTTTCGTCCCCTTTGAATATGTGACAGTCAATAAAGGATCAAAATAGCCTTGTTGAATTGGCAAACACCCAGCGCTCTCTGCAGGTGGACAAATATTGCCGATAGCCACTACAGTTTCCTATTGACACAGGCTACTGATAAACCTATCCTCCTTAATAGAATTTAAAAACAGTAGGCCAATATAAAAACATTTTATTCGGACAAGCGCTTTCAATAGCAAGCTATCATCTTCAAACTTGTTCCACAAAGAAATAATAATTTCTTTGTGGAACAAGTTTGAAGTTGATAGCTTGCTATTGAAAGTGCTTGTCCGAATAAAATATTTTTATATTGGCCTACTGTTTTTAAATTATATTTATCAAGTGCCAATATCTCCAAAAGAAGATCACTATCCTCTTTAGTGCAACTTCTTTATACATTTCACTTAAATACCAAGTTTAAATTACAGGGCAACACAGTTTCTGAACACTACATGTTCTTAAATACGAGTATACCGGGCCATTAACAAGTAAAATCTAACAGTAACTTTATTGTTGGGTAAAAAGTCATAATCGTGGCAATGACTAATTTAAAAGAAAATGTTTCGAACTTTTCAGCAACCTAATAAGGATAAAACCACTCCTACGTATCGGGCTTTAAGCATGAGCTATGTTTGGGGTTTCTTTAGTTTAGATTTAGGCTATGTGTAATCATAACAGTGCAGGACCTTGAAAATGGGCGGAGTTTCCAACTACCCGAAACGTTGGGAGTGGTTATTCTCCTGAAGAAGCTGAACAATTCGAAATATTGTTTTGTAATGTAACTTTATCATATGATAAACCGTATTTTTATCACCAGGGGTTTACGCCCATATTTTAACAGTATTTTAATTTAGTATACTAAATGAAACCTTAATTTAAGAGCACATAAAATAATATGACATTATTAAAATTAACCAAATCATACCTGAGCAAAATGTTCTCCATTATTTGAAATTTTGAGATAATTTTATAAATGACAAAATTGTAATAGATAAAAGTTGTAGAAAATACACACTAAAGAATTTCAGAATTATTGTCCGACCACTAGTTCACCAGCCCTAGTTCCTTAAATATAGAACCTGTATTCGTTTTCGAGTTTGCCTTAAATCACTACTCTATAAAATATTTTTAGAAAAGGGATGACATAAAAATACAAAATTAAAACTGATTTTATATCAGGGTGCCAAATTGTTGTGTACCAAATTTGAAGTTTGCATGTCATCTGTATTATTTTATAAATTACTTATATGCCGTTCAGATATCGCATAATTTATCGAGGGAATCCCTGAGGCTAGTGACAAGGTGGCCACTCTGTATTATTACATGAAATTGTAACGTAGCTACGAAGTTTACCCTCTCATCAATGGACAAGCCATTTGTGAACGTACAGCACAAATCGCTAAGAGCATTTTGAGTAACAAATCAAGATCCTTACGAAGGATTATTAGCTTTTCGGTGTACTCCATGGAGCGTGGTCTTAGTCCGGCAGAACTTTAATTTGGGGAAAATTATGAATACAATCCTTATTTACTAAACTTTGAAAACCAGAGAGGCCAGATTTGGAGAAAGTTAAAAGTTGGAGTCAAGAACAAAAAGTGAAACAGAAGCTAAACTATGATTCCAGACATAGATAAAACCCCTCAGACAACTACAGAAAGTAGAACACTGGGTCAAACCTTAAGGGCTATGGCACGGTTCTAAGCTTCGAAACAAACAAAAGAGAGTATGTAGTTGATGTGAACGGAAGGTGTTTTTGTAAGAACAGAATGTTTTTTGGTTCCAGTCAATAACAGATTCTAATACTCTGAAAACAATCTCTGTTGAAAGTAGGGAGCCGAAACTAACAGAAATGAAAAGAAGGCGGAAAGCTTTATTAAGAAATATTAGATCTTCGGGAATACAAGTCAAAAGGCCAAACAGATACATAGAGAGAGGAGATGTGGTATATGCTGCATATGATTCAATTTAATCACCAATAAATGTAGACTAGTTACCAATGTTTATGTTTAACAAACATCTGAGAATTATTATAAACGTTTTGGAAATAAGTTCTTAACTATGCCGATATTTGTTGATAGAAAGTGGTTTGAATTGAAATCTAAATATGAATCGCTGTTACTACCTTGTGTAGACGAACAATTTTGTGCCATAACGAGAACGTTATCTTGACAGAAACTCAAGTACTACCATGTGTTTGTAAACAACTAAACATGATTGTGCTCACGATGTACGAGGCTGAGGTTCAAGTCATGTTACTAATGTGAACCCTCTTATTTGGTTGGGAGAAACTGTTGGGGAACATGAACTATGTCAAATTATTTGAAACATACAGTTTTGGGAATCGATCTATTTATAGTGGCTTTAACAGGTCAGTGCCTGTTACCAAACAGTTCGTTACCTCATTCGCTGGTTTACAATTCACCTAACAAACAAATAACGAGCTGTAAATCACTTTATTTTACTATATATAATCTGATTAAAAATAGGGCCCAAATTTCAAGAATTGGTTTCTTATGCAAAACAATGAGAAAAAATTTCCTATAAACATGTCCTAAAGTTCTTGTTACGGTACCATTTTGTATTTTTTGTTAAAACTTTGTTATTTCAGAATGGTTTGACCGATTGCATTCAAACTTGGTATGCTGTTTATGTGCCAAAGTCAATTTAAGAAAAATAATTATTTCATAAAAACTTACAGAAACAAAATGGCGGCTGTTTAAATGTTCAAATTAAAATACCATGAAAATGGCACATAATACAACAAAAGTTGTAAGAATAAAAAGTTAACTTTTAATTTACATAAAAGATACAAACTCATTTTTCCGAATTTTACAATAACACTTTCACTTTTGCGTCTTTTACAACTGGTACATTACCAGTGTAGGTGATTCTAAAATAGGCCGCCGAATTCAAGTTGGGTTCCTTATGCAAAAACAATGAAAAAAAGTTCCTATAAACATGGGTCCTAAGTTCTTGTTACCCCGGTAGCTGCCAATCAAGATCGGCTTTGTTGGTGTACCAGTTGTAATAGGACTTGCCAAAAGTGAAGTATTTTATGTAGGAATTCGGAAAAATGAGGTTTGATATACTATGTAAAACTTAAAAAATACAACTTCTTTTATTCTTATCATTTTTGTATTATCGCCATTTTCATGTTATTTAGTGAAAATTAAACGACCGCCTTTATTTTTATAAGGTTTTATGAACTAATTATTTTTTCTTAAATTTACCCTTGAACACATAAACACCATACTGGTTTGAATGCAATCAATCAGCTTTCATTCTGAATATAAATTCTTAAGTAAAAAA
The DNA here is from genome assembly GCA_018831715.1 of Matsumurasca onukii. NCBI lineage: Eukaryota > Metazoa > Arthropoda > Insecta > Hemiptera > Cicadellidae > Matsumurasca > Matsumurasca onukii. Next base: position 6,844,911 of record CM032066.1, on the reverse strand, counting down.
TGCAAAATAACCAATGCTGAAAATTTTAGAGACCTATGTTATGAACTAGTACACTATTGTTTTTATAAAGGTTCTGAAAATTTGGCCTATTCACCTATATATCTGAAATAAAGCTGCATGTGACCGAGGTTATTAAAATCTGACTTTTTATTTAAAACTGTCCGAATGAAAATTTGTTTTAAATTTACTAATATTACAGAAAATAATGTAGAACACAGCGTAGATTTTATTTTACAAAATTATGTTGTAAGATTTTTACGATCCAATAACATTGCGTTGACAAACCACACTGTATAACAACGAAAATATTGATAGTTTTATAGACATTACTAGGTTTTTCCAAAATGTTGATATAAAATCTGGTTTTAGCCAGGAAACAAAGTAAACTCTTGCAATAACTTTCTGTAAAACGGTTTAGAGCGTAAATGGAGGCGCAGGCAAGTGTATGTAGGACTCATATATCATCTAGCGGCAGCGAACAGCTGCTTGTGGCCGGTCAGATAACAGCCGAGCTGTTAGCAACTCGCAACTAAACAGTTTCCAACATCTCTCTATCTCTCTCTGTTCTGTGTATATCGATTACAGATTAACCCTATCTCACTCTATGAACATGCTCAGCCCAGCTCACAATGCAACCATTATTAATTTGAGTGTGCATTTAATCCAGCTTTAGTACAGGGGTCAATGTGTGTTTAATATTCTAGTCAGGCCAGTGTTGATAGTAAAACGGGTTGTCTTTAATGTGCAATTTACATTTAACTCGCCTTTTAAAGCCACATGTGAAAAACTTTATTCAAATCCACACAAGCATAGAATTTGTGAAACGGATATTAACTGCCTGTTGCGAGAGGTTTATTGTTTCAAGCTGAATTTACCCAAGTTAAGCAGATAATCAAGCAAATAAAATTTGCAAAACACTGTTTGAATCTCTAAGGAAAGCCAGCTAAAGAGATACATCTACATCTGGCCCAGGGCACTCAACTTTATTCTTATTTAACTTATTTTGCTTTTCTCAGCTTAATTGTTTGTTTTTGTCCATGAAATCAAACAACAGAAATATTTATATACATTTTCAAATCGGGTGTTTTATGAGCTCTTTAGGCATGCTATGTAGTATTGTTCCTTAAATAAAAATAAACACATTTCTTTTTCTAAACCTGGGTCAAACACGTTGAATTAACCCGCTAGATCTAACCCGCATTTTGTAGTTAACACATTATTTTTAATCTTAGAGTCCGTCCACCCACTATTTGTTTTTAACGAGGTTTAATTTTATGTTTAACAAATGTTCCTTTCAAAAGAAAAATCGGTCTAATCCGATTATAGGTTGTAAATAATACATAATCTCCGAAGCTAGACGATATTACCTAGGGGCGATCTTTTGCGCTCTTGTTGTTCTACTACGTGTGAAGATATTAAATATCGTCTAAGATATAGATCAAAATATAATAAAACCGAATTGCCTTGAACAGTTTGAAGTCTAAAGGAACTAAGCTTAAGTTGGCTGCAAAACCCTTGTTATCCATACAGTAACATGTTTCACTGGAAAAGGGAACTTCTCCTTCGTTTCTACGAGTAGTTTCTTAGCAACTAAGCACTGAACTATTGTCTATGTTTAATTAACTAACTTACTAACTTATTTTGTAGTTGTCTCTATATCGTGTATTGTGGATATAAATTAGTTTAATAGTTTGTAGCCATTGTCATATTTATACGAGTATTTAATGAAGGATTGGATTCAAATAGTTTATCAACTGGTCGACACAAAAGTACTGTATTAATCCGAAACTTGAAACATACAGCGATAGTTTAAGTTAGTGTTAAAGAAAGTTTTGGCTAACACTGAACTTATAATTACATATGTGAGAGGTTTGAAAAAAACATCAGCTTCAACTATCCTTGTATAACAATAATAAAGCAGCACTAAAATAATCCTGACAATGACATCCGGTTTGTCTCAAGGTAATCAAATCAACTTATTATTTGAGTTTTTAGTGCTATGCTTTGAAACAGTAGTTTGCTTAATAAACAAACATTTAATGACAAAGACCAGCTTTCCTCAAAACCACTTTTTACGTAAGCGATTAAGTACCATATTTACAGTTTATAATTGTTGTAGAATATTATTTATCATTAACATATCAATAGTAGGTCTACTGATTAAAGAAAATGGACAGTTGGCAAATTAAACACCACTATACAATATTGGGCTGCGAATTTTGGGTACTAGTTAAAATCAACTTTCAGTTTGTTTTGGTGATGAAGCCATGCGATTTTAATAATTAATAAAGTGTTTCGCTATAATGACAATTGTTTGCAATATAATAGCTTTAAATTTCAAAAATGTTCGATTAATTGGCTCTTCTTCAGCTAGCTTGAATTCTCAATTTCTTATGAAATTAATCCAGTTTCAAATTTTTTGATCAATATAACTATAAATACCTTCGTATTAAAAGCCTGTATTCGCTGTGGCTTGTAGGTCATATACTGTTAATACGAAGGTGTTTATATTCATTTAAATCTAAATTACAGTGGCAAATTTTGTAAATTAAAATTAAAGTAAGTGAGTACAACTGCAAGTCAAAACTCAAACAATTCGACCATAGGAAAATAGAAGAAATGTTTAATTATTGCGCATACAAGATGCATGGAAAACAAAGAAAAACAAACAAAAGGATTGAAAAAGTAACAAATTAAATAAATAAACAATTAATAGACCGCGGAAAACAAAGCTAATCTTCACATATTTCTTCCATTATGTCTTCGTGCGTGTAGTAAAGGGTCTCTTCAAGAGATACTTTTTAATTTTGATACGCAAAATCGGTGACACTTCTTGCTTCAAGTAATCTGGAATCATATAGTTTTATAGTTGCGCTACAGGGCATCAGAAACGTGTTGCACGCTCCAGTTAGATAGTGTAAGCTAGTTATATCAAGAAATTTCAAATTTAATGAAGTGGTTTGATAACTATAGATTAAAAACTAATATTTCAAAATCACAAATAGTAGAATTCTCAATAACATCCAAATCATACGATAACAATACATCAGACTATTCATCTAGTCTCCAAAATATGGGTTTGATTTTCATTTAGCAAAAGAAATTACATTTTGGGCATAACCTTTGATAAACATTTGAAATTTACAAGTCATATTGAAAAAATAGTTAAAAAGGTTTCAACTGGATACTTATATTTCATACTTTATCATCATACAAATCTTTACAAATAAAATTTAATATTTACTACACACATATACAGTATATACACATTTAAACTATGGGATTCAATATGGGGCCATGAAAATGTCAGTCAAAATACCTCTTTATTTTACACACAAAAACCGAAAGGAATATATTCATTCTGAAGAAGAGAAAAAGCTGCAAATCATATTTTAAAAGTTTCAACATTTTAACATTTGCCTCATATCCTGGGATGTGCAGTGTTGTTAAAAAAATCAAAATAAATTCAAAATTGTTCAAAATTGACAAATCAACATAATTTAAAAATTCTCAAAATTTACAAGTGCCAAACTTTGACACAAGCTTTTTAAAAACAAACTTATTACAATATGTTAAAAATTTACAACACAATTCCATTTACCATCAAGCAAGAAGAAAGCATTAAAAAATTCAAACAAAGATTTAAATCATTTTTAACCTATAAATTATTACAGCGTCATGGACTTTCTGCAAGACGATTTTTAAGTTATTAAGTGAATTTATCTGTATATTTTATTATTTATTTTAATTTTGTTGTTGTTAAGCACTTAATGTGCCAATGGTCTCAATAAATAAATAAACAGTCTCCACATGTCATTGAATCATAAGCTGATTACACACTTTAGGTGGTTGTCGTACTGGTACGTCTGTGGGAAGCAGAGTAAATGTAGAGCAACATAACGAGGCAAGGGTGGAAGTGTGATCTCTGCTCACATCCGTATCAATCTGATAACAGTAATGTGCGACTTCTCACACGCTGTCACTTCCTCTTCAATCTGCAATGTTGACAATATAGGTCACCTTTAATGGAGGGCTCAGAATACAAGCCACTCACTAGAAATGATTATGAAAACAAAAATACCTAAGCTCAGATTTAAACGTTACAAACATGTGGTACTATTTACACTCACACAAATGTGAAAGTGAGAACCTGTCACAGAAAAGTATCATTACCAAGTCTCCAGCCAAAAATTTAGTTTGCACTTTAAAGACCCTTTAAAGGACACTTGTAGCAAGTGTGACTCGTTATTTCAGAAAATCAGTGGTGAAACTGATGAGAAAAAGAAAGCCGAACTAAAGCATACAGAGATTCACTTAAGATGAGTAGAAGAAGCGCGTGTAGAACTTAAAAAACGATGTCGCGGAAGCCTCCCAGGAAAAAATGTTTACAAATTTGATCTCCACAAGGCATTGAATTTTCCCAAACTGACTATTTCAATAGCCTACTGTAAAAGGAATCTTTAATAGTATAACTCTGGTCTTCATTGTTATAAAAATATATACCGCCTATATGCATGTTTGGGATGAGACTGATGGTGGTAGGCGTTCTGAAGATCTAGTTTCATGTCTTCGGAAACATTAGTATGAACATGAAAGCATTTTGTTAACACTTTGTTTTCTTTTTCTGACTCCTGCACTGGTCAAAAACAAAACATTAAAACTAGCCTCACTTTGCTGAAACTGGTTCAATACCCTCTATTGGATGTAAAAACAATTGACATGTAATTTAATAATTTATGACACCAGGCCACTCTTTCATTCCTAATGACACCGAATTTGGTAACATAGCGAGAGCAAGCAAGAAACATGGGACCATCAATGTGCCTGATGATTGGTACAATGTCATTAAAACTGCTAAATTGATGAACATTCAGTTTAAACGTTGAAATTATAACATTCAAACTAAAATATTTTTGAGCACCCTTGAAACTTGAATAAGAAACCTTGAAACTTGAATAAGAAAAAGACACAGAATGAAACAAAATAAATTGGCTGAGGTTCAACTGAATATGATTTACCCAACCGGACAAGCCATGACGTTAAAAAATTGTCCAGTTGGAAATTGGACAATCAATACTGCCTTACATACCTTCTGTTCATCCCGGGTACTTCAAAAATCTTCCTGGACATCAGGCAACTCGTCAAACTCAGGACGACGAAGCGGCTGAGAAAAGTGATGTTGACGATAATTTTCAAAATATTATTTAGATTGATTTTCCTTTCAATAATTTAATGAAGTTGTCTTTATAATTACTATTTTAATGCATAAATACGTGGAAAAATAAAATGTGCTAACAATTCTTGGTGTTGGTTCATTAAGATCCCAAAACTTTTCAGAATACATACGAACCAAGGATATTATTTGAGAATTTATGCAAATATGAGTATAAAGTTGACTAATGGAGGATATGTAAATGTGTTCGTAAATCATAAAACTTCTTAAATCTATCAAATTCAAACAATATGAACAGGTGATTCTGTTAAGAAGCTTTGACCTCTGCAGCACAAAACTAGCCTAAGTGAACTTGGGCCACTTGTATTCTAAATCCTCTTTGTCATACGTGTCCGGACGTTTCATAACAATGACAAATTATACGAAGGAGCTAGTGAATTAGTTGTTTGATATTTTGCTATAAATTCACCTATTTTCGACACATGCAACCTGATAAAGTTGCACTTTTAATTACTGGGAGACAAAGTTTATTTTGGTGATCTTTTAGTTACCAGAGAAAAGAAATCACCTTTATCATCTTTATACTGCAGGAATATCAGCCGTTTTGATGAGTTTGTACTCATCAACTTTAAATATTGAATAATAGCAAACCAGTGTAACAGATGTTTCTTCCAAACGATATAAACCCGGATACTGAGCTTCAAATATGGTTTACTTTCAACTACACAATAAGTAACTATTAATCACAAATAAAAGACAAACAGTGTCAGAACGTATTGGCCTTTACTCGTCTCAAAAGTTTCATTTTATCTTCGCTTGAAGTCCTTGGCTTCACCTCAGACATTACCTCGGACACCTCGTACACTTCAGCTTGTACCTATAAACGTACTGTGGTTATGAAAACACAGGGGGCTTTTAAATTATTTGTTAGGGTTTCCTAGCTAAATTGTATATCAGTAACACTCTCATCAAAAGTAAGTACCTTCCCGAAACGGCCTGGAAAATCGTTAATATTGAAAAAACTAATAAAACCATCAATAACGTAAAATAAAAAAGGTAAAATTCAAGTCTTAAGAACTAGTTGACGCAATTCAATACATATTACAGAATAAATCTTTGTATCTAGCATGTCGTACTATATGCGGAATCCAAAGATTCGAACAGTTTCTGGTACAAGCTGCATGACAAAAATCTTGAAATTATATTCCCTATATTCTTGGCGTGTAATTTCTTGGGGATACACGTTGGTCTAACCTTCTAAGATTATTAGTTTGTCCGTACTTCGTTTGGGACACGTTATCACAGTAACCCTATATAACATATGCTAAGATTGAACAGTTTGTGACTATTATCTACACAATTTTACCGAAAGTGTAGTTCAGTGTAGTTTACAGGCTTGCCTGAGAAGCTCATCTGTAACACGATCTCAGTGTAATGTTTTGAAACGATGGTGTAATGAACGGGACAGATAAACTAGTGACACAATGTGTCAACATTAGTTCAGCTTCTCGTCTGTCAGTTTCAGCTACCAGTTTTCATTAAATGGAAATGTATAGTAGAATCATTTACTTTGCTTGTCTTCTATCTAGCTGGTGATGTTTGATCATTTAGATATGTTGTAAATACTGATATACTAGGTATTCTAATGGACTCTATAGTAATACTCATGTTTACGGTGTACGTGTATGAACTGTTAATCACAACTGTTAAATGAAACACACACATTTTTTTTTGGGAAACTCATTTTGAAGTTTGACTAAAGTCTATTTTGTTGCTGTTTCTATATGTAGTTATTTGAAAGAGAATTATTTCGTTCGATTATTCAAAAATAAATTAATTAAAGAAACAGGTTTTGAATTTATTAGTTTATCTGCCGATGACAGCTTCACTGTAAGGCTTTACTATATTAGGTCTCATTAAAGTTTTAAATATTGTAATTTGATTTAAAAACTGTTTCTTTATTAGTCCAATATTAGAGTCCAACTTTCAAGATTAACTAATTAATTGGCGATTCCGGTGTTTATTGCGGTTTCAAGCACTGAGAAATGTTGTGGAAACCCCGTTCAATTAGAACTTAGGAGCTTATTAAGTGCTGAATGGACTTGAAAGTCAAAATCTTTGGTAAGCCTTGAAGAGGTTCGTAAAATGTAAACTTGGTAAATAAGCCGTTGATCTGCGCCAGAGAGTTTAGGAACGAAGGTACCTAAGTTGATGTCTTTGTGAAAGTTATAACAAAGCAATAACTGCTGGCTATACAACGTTGTTGTTGTTGTAGGATGTACGGGCTACTGCTGGAGAACATGTCGGAGTACATCAAGCAGGTGTACGGGGAGGACAAGTGGGAAGAGATACGAAGACTGGCACAAGTGGATGCACCAAGCTTCAGTGTGCATCAGGTCTACCCTGAGAACCTCATCCCTAGACTCGCAAAGAAAGCCATCCAGGTAAAACAGGCAGAATCACATTTCCGTATGATACTACTAGGAACATTCATAAGCACCTCGAAAGAACTTATAAACAAGATGTGTTCTGGCATCAAAATCAAGAAAAACAGTTTACAAAATCCTTTAATACGAATCTTTGTAATACGAAATCTCAAACTCGTCTAACTATGCAAATAGATCAAATTATGCAACAAGATCAAACCAATAATTTATTCAATATACCTAGATGTAATTTTCTAGATGGAAAAGCACCGATTGACTCAAAAAGCCGACGTGTTAGTCACAAAGGCTACCGTGAATTCTAGCAAATGTCTCGAAACAGAGTATAATTTACACCGGAAAGGAAAAGCATTTTGAGGCCTTCCCTAAAAGAGGGTTTACGCTATAAACTATATACTTTTTATGATCCAATTTCATTTGAATTTGTGAACACTTATGACACTTGCCTGATCTTATCTTGGTCTGGCTGATTGGATTTTGAAATATTTTTCTCCGCCGAGCCTCGGACGTTAAACTTGAGCTCATATCAAAAAGCTCCATTTTAGGGCCTAGTTATATGAAATATCATATTTCAACGAAAGTAAAGGTTAAATGTGTTTATATACTTTAATATTTCTATTCTTAAAGAGAAACCCCAAACTGTTTTTTATTTTCGAGGTTGCGTGTTATAGAGTACTTTGCAGTCCTAACTTCGCCTCGTTAAAACAGATAACTTTACCTTTTTTGTTTAATCCCTTTACATTTAAGTACATTAACTAGCTCAAAACATCGCTTGCAGTTTAACCCCATGTTATAGGCGGTAGGTACCTCTAGTAATTTTGGACTCACGTTCGTTCTATTGAGCTGCCTCTTAAAAGAACTGGCGAGCTTAAAAACTGAAGCCGCTGATTAATGAATGTTTCATTTTAGAAAACTACTTACACTATGGCACATGTTATAAAAATAGAATATATGGTAAATTGTTTAAAGTAATCAATTTATGTATACATATTTGAAAGTGGGGAGTAATCCCTTCATTAGTTATTCATTGGTTCCCTCTGTATTAATTTCTCTACTCACTGAACGTAATTAGGTGAGCTCAGGTAGGGTGCTTACTCCATCTCACACTTGGGGGTGCTCACTGATTGAACTTGAGTTAAGTAGCGTTTGTGTCCTTGTTAACATTCTGACAGGAAGTTGCGGGGTGAGGTAGAGGGAGGGGTCAAGGAGAGCCGGATAACGAGGAGCGCGTATCACTTACCCAAGGCCTTCATAAACTGTCAACTTTGCTCTCTGGGGTAACAACTTGCCACTTGCTACTTTCTTCCAATCCAAGCAACCACTTCCTCATGTTATACAATTAATGTTTTGATTTTAACTCAACGTTTACTGAAGTTACAAGACACAATATTATACACGATGCAGTAAGTACCATGTGCGTTAACTGACTTAAAAGTATCTAAAGTTTTCTTTTAAAACAAAGCTTGTGTTTGTAAAACAAAATCGTAAAGACGTTTAGGAAAGAGTTGTTTTCAAACAGTTATACAGAGTGTGTACAAAATCTGATCCCGAACGCTGTTAACTTCTGACTGAATGAAAATTTTAAACGTGCTCTGGTGTATGTATTAAGGGTCAACTGAAGTACATTTTGGAATACTTTGGAGGCCCCAAATAGGGGTAGTGCAGGAGGAATGACCCTAATAAACAAATTTATTGATAACATAAAAATACGATGCTCCTATTCAAAATGGTGACTCAAAACATGTTTCATTGTTGGAGCAAATAAATGGCCGTGGTCGCTCTCGTTTTTCTGATTTTGGAAAACTTTACTGATTCAGTTTTGGGTAATCAAAGCTGTAAAATAATATGCTACAAGAGAGACTTTGTAAACTTTGGAAAACTGCCCCCTTTATTTTATATCACCTATTTTCAAAAGTTTACAAATCTATCTTGTAGCATATCATTTTAAAGGTGCGGAAAACCCTAAAATATTTCAAAAGGTACCCCACAAAACTTTAATACATTTTTCAGATGTTCGAAAATGTGCACTAATTTAACAGTTAAGAAAGGGATCGGACCTTTTGGGCACCCTCAACTTAAAACTCTGCCGTGCCTTTTATGCGATGTACCATAATACCGTTGCCGATTTCAGCCATTTCGCTCGTGAAATGAATCGGCAATCTGAAATATATTAATATTTCGACAAATATTATGCTGTACAATAAATGATTTATATTAAATAAAGATCTTAATTTGTATAAACGCTAAATAGCTAATTTATTACAAACAAATTTGAAGCGTTTGTAAATATTTATATTTTGATTGAGGGTTGGTTCTTACTGTGACAATAGAATAATTGCCGAAAACGGGCGGTGAAATAACAATAATAAACGGATATTTAGTTTTAGTTTAGTATACAGGGTGTCAAGTAATTAGTGGATCGAACTTCACTAGGTGGTTTATCATTTCAAAATAAACAAAAACTTTCCTATAACACATAATCCTATCTCGCTTAGTTTTCTGTCTGTCTGTCCGTGTGTTTCACTAAATAAATTTTATCTCCAAGGTAAATTAAGTTATAAACTAAAAGCTTTGCACACTTGTTAATAACATTAAAACCAATATTTAAAAAACAAATTTGGCTAATTTTCACTTCCAGTTTAAAATGGTGGTCATATTATTTTTTTAAGCTTAATAACTCAAAACCCTTAATATTTATGGCAATAACACAAGAATAACACTATGTGGCAAATGTATTTACAAACATTTTAAAACCAAGTGTGTTCTTCTGAGACAATTATAAACGGAGAAATATGAGTTTCCCTGAGTGCACTCCTGAGTTTACATATGTTTCTTAAATGTAAACAAAGGAGTGCTCAGAAACTCAGGAAAACTCATATTTCTGCGTTATTATTTATCACGGGACAACAAATTTGGTCTTAAATATTTGTAAATACATTTGCCATACGAGCAAAGGGGTTTGGTTATTAAGCAAACAATTTAAGGCCACCATTTTTAAACAAGTGAAAATTAATCAAATTTAATTTTCAAATATTGGTTTTAATAATACTAACAATGTTGCAAAGTTTTTAGTTTATGACGTATCTACCTCGGAGATTGGAAAATCACAGACAGACGGAAAACTAGGCGAGATAGGACTATATGTTATTGGACTTTTTTGTATATTTTGACATGATAAATCACCTGGTGAAGTTTGATCCCGTAATTAATGGACACTCTGTATATAAATAATGAATATTCCTACTCCGTGAAAACCACTCTGAGATTAGTAAATAGTGTATATTTTGGCAAGAAGGTGAATGTTTATATCATATGAAAACGGTTATTAAACATGACTTTTGCATACATCCTGCACAATGTAAGTTAGACCAGTTTAGAAGTGTTGGTTGTAATCAATAATAAATTATATGAATCATTGATGATTGAAATGATTGACTACAATGATTGAATCGTTGTAGGCTTGGCGTACTGATGCTGATGTTGGTTGGTGTAGGTGTTGGGTGTGACTGAACGTGAGTTCTTCGACCAGATGGGAGTGCACTTTGTTGGGTTCGTGGGCCAGTACGGCTACGACAGAGTGCTTTCCGTCCTGGGCAGACACATGAGAGACTTTCTCAACGGTGAGTATTTATTGTAATACTTAAAGGGTGTTAGACTGTGGATAGGGTGGTGCTGGACAAGGAAAAACAAAGCAAAAAAAACATAGGTGAGTGTGATGAGCGTTTTGATGGATGATGAGATGTAGTCTTGATACAAACTAGAGCCGACTGTTCCCAGATTGTGTCAATTAATAGTCCAACGACCAATGGAATGAACCAACGGCTTAACGTGACATCCGAACCACGGGGAGTGGCCGAACCAACCGGTCTGTAGTCAATTATCGTGCCCTCTTACAATTAAAAATGTGTTTTAAGATTTGTTAATCGTAAATAACAAGAGTTTAACGTGTGGTAGATTGTTGTATAAATAAGTTCCTTTCTTTGTTTTGGATCAAAATCATTTTTTGTTATGAAAAACTAAAACAAAAGTAACATATTATTTTAATCGTATAGCCTATTTATGATTGTACTTAATTTAATTTTTCAATTGTATAAGGTTAAACAATCAGTTCTGTTCTGTACTTACAGCACACTTGTTTATTAATGTTTGTGATGTACTTGTCTTATATTTTAACTTTAAATAACATGTCTATATTGTTACAGTTCGTCTTTTGATGTTATGTTTGTGAACTAATTTATTAAATACAGTCTAGTTTTATAGCCCACGCACCGAATTTGTATTTGTATTTAATAAAGTATAATATTAATAATATTAGAATATTAGAATAATAATTGTAACACAGTACCCTGTAAGCATTTTATTTGCACGACTAGTTTCGGCGGTCAAGCCATTTTCTTAGTGCGATTGATACAAATGCAAATTAAAAGTATTAGTATAAATATTTACATAATAAAACCTCTCGTCTTAAACATATGGTATAAAACAGTATACAAATTAAATCTATTTCTTAAACAAATATTATTGTGCACTCTAACTTTCCTTATTTTTGAAATTTCGTTAAAAGTAGGGTTGTATACATTTATGTGGGTTGAATTTAACATGGTTTGAGGACTTTCTTTGTAATGCAAATACTCGTAAATTTGCAAATCTTCCTTGCATGACAATTTTTCTCCTTTGGGTTCAATGTCTAGGACCTGTAGGTTTTCTTCTATATTTTTATACCCATGATTGTACTGTATAAGGTGATATGCATAATTTGACTTCATAGTTGTCAAGTTTCGGATCTAAATGCTTGGATATGCTCCTTATATCGGGTACGAAAACTTCTTCCGGTTTGGCCTATGTAATAGCTTTCGCAATCAGAACAAGTAAGCTTATATACTCCAGGCTTTTCATAATTGTCGTTAGTAGGTTTAATATCTTGTGTAGCTTTCTGGATCATTCTAAAACTGTTATGCTTTGTTCTGTAACTTAGCTTGAAGTTGGTCTTCTGGAATGTTTTTCTTACAGCTTTATTAAGGTTTTGGTCATATGGAACACAAATTATTTCCTTATCATCGGCTTCTTTGTTTCCTCCAATAATTATTTTTGATAAGTTTCTTCTTATCATTTTGTGAATGGTTTTTTGTTTGTACCCATTGGCAACAGCAAGATTCATGATGACACTTTTCTCCTGATTGTAGTTTTCTTTAGTCATTGGCATTTTATTAAGTCTATTAATCATGGAATGAAATGCTGCCATTTTGTGTTGCCATGGGTGATGGGAGGAATTGGGAATCAATAGGTCTGATTGGGTGGTTTTCCTGAAGATTTTGAATGAATGGATTCCGTTGTCTTTTGTTATGGTTACATCTAAAAAGTTAGCTTCAGAGTTGTGTATTTCACATGTAAACTTTATTGTATTAGATAACTGATTTAAATAATTTAAAACCCATTTGCATCATTTTCTTCACCTTCAAACAGACATATAACGTCATCTACGTATCTGAACCAGTATATTATTTTGTGGTTGTAAGGATTGTATTGATTCATAATAAATTTATTTTCTAAATTATTATGTAAAAATATATCTGCTAGTGTACCTGATAAGGAAGGACCCATAGCTAAGCCATCTTCTTGTTTGAAAAACATTCTTCATGTTTAAAATAGTTTTGACTGACAGCTAGCTTTGTGAGATTGATCAAATCGTTTATTTCTTTCTTCTCTAGATTAGAACTAGCTAAATCTGTCTTTAAAACCTCCATGGTTTCCTTGATTGGTATGTTGGAATACATATTTGTTATGTCGAAAGATAGAAATATGGTACTACTTGGTATGTTAATATTTTTTATCTTATCAATTAGTTCATACGTGTTGTTAAAATTGTATTTTTCTTCCCACTGAATTACACTTTTGAATTTCTTGTTCAGAAATTTGCATATATTGTATGTCGGGGCATTGCGGAAATTTACTACTGGTCTTATAGTATATAATATTAATTAATAATATTTTACCGCCACGCTATATTACAAGAACCCTATTTTACAAGAATCGAAATAACAAGAGGTAAAGCTCCTAGACATATTGTTGTCCAGCAAAGTACCTGGTTTTGATTAGATGAAGTTTAAATGACCAAATCTGATTTCTTAATTCAAATCTGATTTCTTACTAGTCAAATCAATTCAATACAAAATTTCGATAAACAATTTCATACAATTGTTTACTACCCCATGCTACTCAATACTATTCAATAACCCCTAAGTACTGAAATGAGTGCTGCCAAATACTTAAAATACCGTATGTTATTCTGGTTGACATTTTAAAAGCTTTAAAGAAATAAATATTAAAGAGTCTAGCAATCTTCCAGCTAACTAGATTTCCAGTTCAAAGGGAGTTTCATTTTATTTCCAGGTCGACCATTAGCTCAGGTTTTCTGTTGTAACGCGTTTCTTTATATTTAAATATTTACAAGATACGAGTATGCCAGCCTGTTGATAAAAATAAGAACATATTACTGTTTGAAAATAAACCATAGTTATAAGTTGTTAAATCTTAGTATATTCTTGCCTTTACCCTTGAATCTTTATGAGTAAAATCATTCAAGCAAGTAGCACTGAACAATGGAACAATAAAAAAAGTGGTTGGAACACTAGTTTCTCGTAAAAAGACAAAATACAATTATTGCTCCCTTCCTCAATCATAACTTTAAAATTGAAAGGTTTATGCTTTTTATACTGAATGGGCCCTAAATCGGTTATTTATGTCCGAATCTCAGGAATTTCAAAATGTAAACACTACTTAGGTGGTGCATCACTTTAAGGCATTTGTAGCCAAAACATGCTATTAAAACTTCAAGTCGTTAAATGAGACGGCTACAAACTTAGATATTGTAAACGTCCTGTACTCATCTTACTTAACTAAAGTTCTGAAATTCGAGTCTGATTTAATTGGTTTAAGATTAGTGAATATATCATATATACACATGTGTGATTTGCACGTTCTTGAATCTGTAGAAAGAATAACTCTGTGGTTAGTGTCGCTGTTACTGTAACAGTAAGTAATCAGGGTCAAGCTGATTTAATGTCCAGTAAGAGCATTTGAAACTCTCGTTGATCTTTTAATCTGATTTGATGGTAAATACCCTTAATTCAGATATTGGTTACCTCAAGCGTGATTCATAAACCCCCACTGATTTTATGTACCAAATTGAAACCAAAGTTACACTAATATTGTAATAGTTGCAAGTATTGGGGTAAAACACATTAATAGTGTTATCTGACAAAAGTAAACAATAATTTCGCATACGAGTCTACGGATATGTTTTACAAACTGTTCCCCAGTTCTTTTAGTATGTAAATAACATTTCTAAGAATAAATACAGCTTTGACTCGAGCATTCTTTTTCAGGGTGGATATCAAGTTTTTTAGTCTCTTGAAATCAAGAATTCCACGTAGAAGTTTGTCATACCTGAACAAAATATAAAGGGTTGATGTGGAAGTATTAATTATATTTTTAGTAGTGACCACTCTAAGTAACGCATAAACGCATGGCCGTCGCATAGCCACAAGCACTACCGTGAATCCAGACAAACCTCCTGTAGCGTTGGGGGTTGGGGACATTTCTTTAAACAATAAAAACCCATTTTGTGGAAAGACGCCTCCTTTCAAACCACTTTCGGTGGGCTGATTTTGCTGGTTATCGAACTAAACTTAGGGATTTACATGAGTGATATTTGTACCAAACTTGGTAAAAGCTCTATTTTAATTCGCTAGCTACACAATATTTTGTTGTTATTAATAAAATGGTATTGTTAGACAAGAAATAAATGTAATATAAAAGGTATGTCAAACCCCCCATTAGAGTACAAATCAGTTGTTAATGCAAAAATACCAGAAACTAATAATTGTACCAGACTAATAATCCTACATAAAAGAGGTTTTATTCACTAACATCGCAAACAAAATTAAATCAAATACTGGTATCGCTTCATATTAAAAACTTTGACATTTTTAAATTTCAGGAATTAACCTATATTACATAGTTTTTTCTAATTTGATGATTTTGAAATATAATTTTTCCCTTTCTATAGTGATAACTGTTTCAAGTTCCGTTATACTCGTATTGTGCACATCACTCTTGGATAAGTTATAAAGGTTAAAACAAACAATTCTCAAAATCAAATTTGAATAACAAGAGCAAGATCTACTAAATTAAATGTGAAGTTTCCACTTCAAACCCATATCGTTCAGGCTGGGCGTGAATTAACGAGTAAGTCTTCATGTACAGAGGTAAAGTAGACACCCTGTATAACATGCTATGTTTTATTTTTTATAAAACCTACAAGCGTAAAGCTGCCATTGCCATTTGTATAGGCGTGTTTATTTTTAACATCATGTTAATATTTTAGCTAAATTAAACCGCAATTAAACGAGATTCTAACAACAATCCTCAAGAACTTGGATGGTGAGTCATCAATTCGACTGGGTATTAAAACTTGATTTGAAAAGTTTTATCTCCCCAGGCCAAGCATCACTCGAGACTGGGAGGATATGAATGCAACGTCTCACTTTCGTTCTAAGCATGATTTCCATCACAATTAAATTCAATTACAGTTAGAGACAACAAACAAACTTCAGCGTTTATTTACTTGATTGTACAAATAATAGCTCAAGATAATCCTAGTGATAAAAATCTCGTTTTCAGGGAAGCAAACGAGTGTTTAAACCGTATAAACAACTTAATTATCCCTACCGTAATTACACGTATTATCTTTCATTTAAGTTACAACCAGATTTATGATAGTTAAGCTCTTACTACTGAATAAAATTAGGACCATGATGCTTGGCATCTACTAGTATAGTAAATTTTGACTGAAATTGTTTAATAGTGTTGAAACTTTGTATACTTATTTTGGTCTATATTAAAGACAAGATTGTAACAATTAGTTCATACTTTTTCATTGTTATCTAAAACATCTGTTTTAGGTTTGTTTTGATGATCTTTATATTGATCTTAAAAAGTTATACCACAAGACTAATAATAAACCAGTAAGCTAGCTGTTTCATCTTAGTTCTAAACTATAGAAACCAGACAACTGAGCTCAAATACGTGCTTCAAATTATTTACTCATAATGCTACAAAGTAAAATTTAATCTTGTTTCTTAATATCATTTATCCTGTGACATGACAAAAGGTATTGCTCATCACTCATGTTATGCTATAGGGTATTAAAAAATAATTTATTCCTCTACTAATAGTTTATTGATAATAACTATTTTGAGTCTGTTAATAGGGAAAGTTGTTTTTTTTGTAAGCAGCACATTGTGATTAGTTGATCTAAAATAAATGATAAAACAATGGTTACTTCATATGATATCTCATTTTTGTGCCAACTGCTAATTAAAGTGCACAAAAACAATAGACCAAATAACAGTGCTGTAGTTAGTTGCTCACATCTCACTTACTTTTAACACTTTCACTGCGATCGACATGTTGAAACATGAAAATTGCATATGTTTACATGTAAATTGCACGGATCCCATAGGCACTCGTAGCAGTGATAGTGAAACGGATTAATTTTATTTGGATGTCGTTAGTTTTGTATTAAACTTACGTTTTTTTATTATTATACCACATAGTTTGTATGAAAATGTTTCTTTTCATAGTTATTTAAAACTTAACAAACCACCCATTTGATAACAAAACTGTTTTTTCCTTTTAAAATTTATTTTATTTTAAATTTTGGTTACTGAAACACTATGCAAAATTTCAACGGATCGATCAATTATTGTTTGAGTTAATAGTTTTGTAATAAATTTGTGCGTATTACATAATTGAATGAAACTAATCAAGTTAATTAACTTAAGAACTTTAAATAGTCGCCATATTGAATAAAAATATTTTCCTTTCATATATTTTTTCAATATTAGGTATTTGTTAGAGCAAAAATTACACAAAATTTCAACGGAATCGATCCAATAAGTTTTGAGATAACAATTATTTTGTTAAAACACAAAATGGCAGCTAGTGGATAAAAGAATGACTATGAACTCCAAGATATACTGTGAAATATGTTAGTTTTGACCTAACGAACAAAATCTACCAAATAATTCCAGTTTGTTCCAGGACACCCTGTATATTTACTCATAACGTCATCATTATACGTACTAACTGATACAGCGCTGTTTCTGACAACCTTTGTACTCGTAGCTACTGTCGGAGTTACAACACACTGTCAACATTATCTGTAGCCAACTCAGTCTATAACTATTTCAGTAGCTGTGTGGTCTTTATATCACAGTACTAGTTATCTGTGTACAATGTAACATATGTCTATAACAACTTTATTTAGTCTTAATAGCAGCAAACAATATGTGTTGGGTTTTAAAATCCTATCCCAGCACTATATAGGTACCCACTGTACGTCTTAATTTACATACACAAATTGTTCTATAAGTATTACTTCGGAGAATTAAGTTACATCACAAAATATGGATACTATTCGAGAAACTCTTTTTAACATCTGTATCTTGACAGCTGTTGTATACAACTTTGAGAATTTTCTCTAACAAAACAGATGTTTATTAAGTTTTCTTTACATTAACTTGATTGCCTATTTTTACCATTAACGTGGTTCATACAACCTAATTTTCCAACAAGACGGGGCGCCACCCCACTTCACGGAAGTCGCCCGCGACATTCTGGATGACAAATTTTCTCAGCGATGAATTGGGCGAGGTGGGTGAAAATTTTAGCCCCACGAGCTCCTTCTAGCCTTTTATATGGGGACTCGTTAAAACTGAATTTTACATGGATCAAACCCGAAATATTGATCATTTGTAGGAACGAATTGCCACGCCTATTGAGTCAGTAACTTCAGAAGTTCTTCGTTTGGAGGGAGATCGAATTTAGTTTGGACGACTGGATTCGTGGATAGCGACGTCGAGCTACGATGAGTTAAATAAAAACCTTTTCAGCGCTTATTAAATGTATGTCAATAGCATGGCTGTACGATGTTTACTTTGTAAATAAACGGAATGAAATCAATACTTTGTGGACACACTGTATGCACAATATGATACACATTTACACAACAGCCATGTGTTGTAAACCACAATTTTGCGTTACTGACAATGTTTGTTATATAAAACTGCGACTAACAGCAACTCCAAAAGATAACTAGTTAGCGGATGTGGCGGATTGGTATCGCACGCGACTCTCAACTGGTGGCGTTCGATCACGTCACCGCTTACATTTGCAATGTGACTAATACGGTGACGCTAGGTAAAGGTCGAGGTTGAGTGGTAGAGGACTTTGTAGTCCTAACTTCCCTCGTTAAACAAGACAAACTTTACCTTTTACCTTTTTAGTTTCAACAACTCAGGGAGTTATTCCATGTACAAATCCATCAATATCATAGTTAAATTTACCATCACCATTTTCTAGGCAGCTTTTGTTGTAATTTAAATTTTATGTGTGAGACCTTTTACCGTTTCACAGGTCTGGACAACCTGCACGAGTACCTCAAGTTCTCGTACCCGCGCATGAGAGCGCCTTCCTTCATCTGTGAGAACGAGACGCGACAAGGGTTGACGCTGCACTATCGCAGCAAGCGCCGCGGCTTCGTCTACTATACCATGGGCCAGATCCGCGAGGTCGCTCGTCACTTCTACCACAAGGTAACCGAACACTCACTTCTACAGTTCTAGAACAGAATATAATAGAAAATGTTGCAAAGTTGTACATGTAAAAACAAGGTGAAGTTAGGGCTTCATTGTCCTTTCTTACACCTAACCTTGTAATTATTACGCTTAATAATAATTATTTTTTAATATCGTATATACAACAATTTACAACAATTGTACAGTTCCATGGGCAGTTCTACATGTGTTCTACAGTGCGTTTTAAACCGTTCTTCTTCCACTTATATCTTTCAATTAATCAATCAATCAAGACTGATTTATTGTATAGATACATTCACAACGTACAAGTATATCACAAACGTCAGATAAATACTAGAAATTGTTTATTACATAGCAATTTTGTTTGAGAAATGTTATAATGTACATTGTACATAGTTAAATTTGAGCTTTTCTTCAACTCAGTCCATCAAACACTCCTCAAGGCTGTAGAACTCTTTGTCTATGAGGTACTTTAGAATGAGCCACGCGTTTGTCGGCGAGGACGAGTCAGTGTCGCTGGATGAAGGCGAGGTGACTCCGGTCGTGTTGGGTATCTGTGTGAAACTCCGACTGATGGAAGTGAGATTTCAGCTTTACGCACGTACAGTACTACTTTATATACGTGCAGTGAAAAAGAGTCAGAAACCCTCAACAATTACTAATGAATGGAAAATCTTTAAACGACTGAACAATTTTCAAACTGGTTTTAGCAATGATAAAACCTTCCTTATGTATAATTTATTAACTCAAAGAGCCATACAATAGGGGTCTTCGATTTTGAGTGGGTGGCAAACTCCGACCATGTCAAAAAGTACTTTTGGTTACCATAACTGTCTACATTTTCTAAAGCTTGTTTGAACCCTTTAGACATTTAAAAGGGTTAATGGGTCTTTTGGACCACTGTATGTGTTTGCCCCCGTAGTAACACATACTGTGGCTACAATTCAATAGCCAGTTTAATCAAGTGGCTACAATTGATTGAAGCAAAGAAATCGTACCACTTTTATTTTTAAAATAAGTTTAGCATTATCTCGCAATTTCATTTCAATATGGAGACAATGATATAATTTAGGAAAAGTGTAATACAGTATTAAGTAGAAATGGATAAATAGTTTACAAGAACAAGGTTTAATGTGGCCATTAATTAACTCACATAACAACAGTAATCCAACACTGTTGACATACCAAAACATATGAAATAATTAAATATAAACATAGAGTTAAAACAAGTAATAACAACACATCCTCCATCCGCTCTAGTTCTGAACATACCTTAACGAATAAGTAGAAGTAATACCAATATAAGAATCCGTGAATACTTTTAATTTAAACTCAGGGCTCGCTTTGTTCTAAAACCAAGAGTTAAATTAATTGGAAATTGTATTTAAACTTAACATACTCGTATATTTTTATTTTATGAACTAAAGCATGAAATAAAATGTCACCATAATACTCAGTAGAAACTAAACCTGTATATCTTTAATTGTTTATTATAAGCTAAGGCTTTCTTATTCTTGAAGCGTATTTATTGTAGGTATGGATTTTTATTAGTTTGTGTGGTTGGCTAATCGACAAGGCTACCATAAACAACATCTGACGAATCAAACTACTCGGAAGGCTTTGGTGTCGTGTTCAAAATAACAGCAAATAATGATGTATCTATTGATCAAAGAAACAGTGGTTTGTTTTAACGTCATACATTTTTCCCACCTAGGTATTGATTGTGTTTTATACAAATAATGTTGACATTACCATAAAATGGTTGCCTAGAAAAACTTCACAACAACTTTTATTAGAACCTTTAAATTGGCATTCCTAGAACAAAGAACACCGTGGATATTTACTAAGCCACTTTACAATAATAGAAATAATATAATTCAAACCAAAGGTGTGTTAGTTATATTTAAATATTAAAATACACACTTTAAAAATTCATAGCATAAGTTATGAGGAGAACAAATCGTTATTTAGCAAAACAAGCGTACAAAAGAAACAAACAACTTTTTCAAACCCGTTGTTATAAACAGGTGTTTAACTTCTTTAGAGCTAAAAGGAACTTACACCTAATGTTAAACTAGCTCATTATCGTATACTAACTTTGTGTAATTCACTAAAATACGATAGAAATATGAATATATGTGAGAACCGCTCAGGGTGTAGACTGAAATGTTTGAATAACATGAGCTCAGACCTTGTTTACTTATCTGAGCTCACAAAGAACATTGAATCTGTAATCCTTTTAAACCATCCTTTCGAAGCAGCGTCATCTCTGCATGTTAACATAATCTTTCAATACAAGTAAAATATAATGAAAAAAGTTACTCAACTTTAAATGTATATTGTGTAAAATGTTTATGGTAGACTAAACATCATTTCAAAGAATGCTTCGTTGGTTTCGAAAATAAATAAATAACCTAAAACAAATTTTACACACTATTTTACGATTATTTTATTGTTTGCAAAAAATTACCTAATATTAATGGTCACCCTGTAGACGACAACAAAGAATGTAAATAATTAACAACATTAATAGTATTATAGTACTAATGAACAGTTAGTTTAATGCAGTGATTTGATTTAACATATGGTTTATTTTATAGGTTTTTAATAATGGACAATAATATTTATGTTTACTTTGTTGATAATTTTAGTAGAAGAAGGTTTAAAAATTGTTTTCCTGGTAATGTTTACTTCAGTTATTATTAAACTAATTTTGACATATTTAAATAATTCCCTGTTAATTAAATAATTTCCTGTTTACAAGCTGAAGTTCTAGATATAAAAATTATTTATCAGTAAAATGTAAACAGAGGTCTAATAAAGGGGCCAAGAATGTTTTCTCCTTAAAGCCCAGTCACACATAGTGACTTGGTAGCTGCTACTAATCATGTGTGTGAAGTTTTCGGCTTGTCAACATAGAATCAGGTAATATTTTCAATTATGAGAAATTTTTGATATGTCAGAAAACTGCTCACACATAATTATTGTAACATCTTCGAAAACGTAATGTATGACAGGGCCTTAATAAGCCAGCCGAAAAATACGCGCCGAGAAAATAAAGCATCAGCTGATTGTGTAGTCAAATAATCATTGAAGTAACTGCATTCATTTATAGTATAGCGACCGAACAACAAAACAATTTAAACTTAGCGCTTTTTTGTTAGTTGGTTTAACAATTATTAGCAAATCATTACCTTCAAAACTTACCATAAGTAAACTGAAAAATGGTGTTTTCATCTCCTTCAAAAATGTTTCCTAGCCTTTGAACGTAAAATTGAATTTAAAATACAGTTTCAGATTTAAAACGTCGCTTACGGTCCTTAATACACCATTTACAATTAAAACCCTTATTTAACATCTCTAAACAAGTTAAAATGATTCATGCATAGATTAACCTGTTTGTACTACGAGCGTTGTTAGTCGTTGACAAAACAAACCAGGCATGAACATGCATATCAAAATGTTTACTAATCAAACGCTACAACAGTAAAACTTTAAGTGTTAATGTATTGCTATCATCTTGCTATTTCTGGCTAAATTAATAATGGCAGTTTCATTCAAATAGCAAAAGTACATTTGCACTTTAACAGTTTCATTAAAAGGACTCACAAGGTACTCATGCATATATTTCTGTTGAGTTTGTTAAAACCGTTTGTACTAGTACTGTATAAATTGGCAGTTTCGGAGTGGAACGGAACTCAATGACGATTTCCATTAGTTTCGCCCAGATTTCACATTTACACGATATTTCGTGAAAGTAGTGAATTCAAAATGTAGTTCTTCATGGTTTACTTGAAGGTAAATCATTGTCATCAAAAGTTCAGAAGACTTCCCATTCATCCACATAAAATGCCATTCACGCCAAGTGTTACAATGTAAAAAGAAATCCAACAATGAATTACTACGATGAACTGTGGCATTGAACGAAACAAGGGAAACTAACTCCGAGTTGGCAACTACAAGCTCTGACACGGACATGTAGAATAGACTGTAGAGCTTGCATGCAAGTTGTTGACATGCAAGTTTGCAACCTTACTGCAACCTAACGTAAGGGGTGAGAAAACATGTGATTCAATTATTTGTTTTGAATGACGAATCCTATTTAAACGTTTGTTTTATAATTACTGTACCTGTACAATACATTATTTTGCTACTACTTTTGAAAACATAGCAATTTTTTTAGAGTTGAAGATTAATTTATTTTTGTTAATGTTTCAAAACACATCCATTGCTTTACTAGACAAACAGTGTTCTTAGCATTTTTTGTTATCCTGGCATTAACGTGGGGACAGTGTTTGTTTTAAGCCAAACTTTGACCAGTGCAATGATGTAAAATGGCAGTAGCAAAGGTACTAAAGTTCACGCGAGCTTGTTTAAGGTGTATCTACAGACACATATTTTAGAAAAGAACATTAAAGAAGCTAAAGCAACTTTTTAATATTTCCAAAAATAAAAGGTAATTAATAATAAGCGTAAAACTAGAAGATTTTATATGAAATAAAGCTGCAGTACAGTAAGTTATAAAATAATGAAATGATTGATAAAGAAATAAACAACCTGGAAACTCCAGCACGTAACATAGAGACCATTGGGGTGTTAATTAGGATCGGAAATCTGTACTGAGCACAGGAACTCTAGCAATTTTAAAAAAACTTTCTGCTATCAAGAACATTTGATGTAACTTAATGCTTCCCTTTAGGGGTCATTTTAAGATTATTAATAAAGATACTCGATTCCTACTTTTAACAAATTTAGGACTTTCTAAACTGGTAGTAGACAGTTTCCCGATCTATAAATAAATAAATTTGTTTGATGCATACAATATATGTGTTGCAAAAAAACATAAAAAACAACACATGTTGTGTTGTTCACATGCACGCAGGCATGTCATTCATACACATTCATCACTTCCTACACCGGAAAAAGGCAAACTTATTGCTATTTGATTCGAATGGTTTATTAGGTTTAGAAACTCAGCTATATCGTAAAATGCATGAGTTACTAAATTATTCTTTAATCGTGTTTTGAACAAATTTTGGTTATTTCCAATTTTATATCAGTGGCAATGAATTGAAAAGTTTTGCACCAATTTGAGAAGGTAATTTATAAATAATTTTGTTATATGTTGCTGAACACGAAAATCGTTTCGATTCTCGTTTTATACTCGTGTATGGAACTAAAGATAGGGACAACTACAATGCTGCAGGCATTTAAAACAGTTTTGGTCGTGAGGGAAGTGTACATAAAGGAAACTGTTAGAAGTAACAGTACAGAATGTTGTGTATTCTCTATGCAGTGACTGTAAGTTAAGTTGTTTTTATAACATATGTTTAGAACGTTGTTGTTTTGTTTACATGCAGTACGGTTAATATTATGTGAAATTAAGATGAATGTAAGGTTTAATCAAATATTAGTTGAGTTCATAATCCAGTTTATTCCTACGTATAAGATAATATTTAGTTTTCTAAATAACCAATTAGAGCTTCTCGCTATAACCACGTTCTAATAATCAACACAGAACGTAAATCCTACTTTCCTTAACCGACTTGTACGACAAACTTGAATGTTCCTTGCGTTTCTTAGCAATAGTGGTTGTACTATTAACTACTGGGAAATATACAGCGATTTTGTATGTCCTTTGCTATCATCTAGATGTCGGAACCATGGCAGTATGGTAACACAGACGTTACATTTCCGATGTCAAGAAACAGCGTATTTCACTAGCTACATGAAATTTGATTTAGCTAACAAAGAAAGGAACATAAATTCAGCTCTTAAATTTCTACAAGAACTTTAAAGCAGGCAAGACAAAGAGAAACGACACGCCTGCAACTGTGCTTGGGTTTAGTAAATGCCCAAGACAGTAGACAGGCTTGTATTTTATGTGACTACAACAGTTGTGATTGTTTCAAATTTTCTGACATGCCCTTTTTCTGTACCACCTGAAGACCGAGAACGTCAGAGTTCAACGTTAAAAATATATTTTAAATTTCGGCTCTAGGCTACTTGTATGTAATTTTTTTTTCGGAGGTGTACCTCACAGACTCATCGTAGAAATGTTTCAAAGCTATATTTAAGCCTTAAATGGCCCTGCCGCCAAAACTGAAATAATTGTGAAATATCCTTACATGAGAGTTATTCCTTTTATTGGAAGAGTACTTAGATTGTCTTAGTTTTTATCATCGTGTTCAAACAAAAGTCCAAAGTGAAACTATGAACGATTAATCGTTAACACACACATATCAATAAGTAATTAAATAGCTTTAAACTAAAAAGTAATATTTTTAGGCAAAATATAAAACTTCGAACATGGATTCGATGGAGCTTACACCACTTTGATAGATATCCGCGTCGGGGAAATCAATGCGAAGATTTGCGTGAAGTTTTGAGTAAACACAAAATGATATCGTTGCTAAGATACAAAAATTCATAACACGAATAATAAGGTGTTTTATAGTTTTTAGTACTAATGTAAACATTATAGCGTTTCTGGTGCCTCTTCTAGCTGGTGTCTAAGAATGGCAAACACCCTGCTATTTAATACACGACCGCGACACAAATAATTGACAACAGTGCTGCCAGGTCTTGCTGGTCGTTATTTGACAATTTATTAAGTCTGAAAATGGTACATGCGCTCTCTTAGATGGCTTCCATGACGTCACGGAAGGCAAGGGTGCGCAATACGCCTCTCAATCACTATAAACTCTGACCGACATACTGAAGTCAACTGTAGTGTGGAAAAGTTATATTTTGGACGATTAGAAACTAAAACTTCACGTTGCGCGTCTTTCGGTGACTTTACAATTTGCAATACTAACATTCCTGCTCTTAGGTAAAGACTTTCTTGGCTGTTTTACGTATTTAAACAATATTATTTAGGTTAAAATCAGAACCACATTTTGATGCTTTAAAACTTTTCAAATTGAGGTTTTATTGATCTGAAAGTTCTTTTACTTTCACGTGTTTTAAAATGGCTGTTACAACACGAGACAGCGCTCAGCCTACTGTCTGGCTGAAATGTTTTATAATAATAATCCATAAGTGAACTTTATATATTTTTCATTTTAAAACCTATTAATATATTACTCATTATACAGGGGTGATTCAAAAATAGGGCGCCAAATTTCTGGGTGAGTTCCTTATGCAAAAACAATGAAAAAAGTTCTATAAACATGGGTCTTAAAGTTCTTCGTTATTGGTAGAGCCATTTTGTATTTTTACTTAAAATTTATATCTCAGAACAGTTTGACCGATTGCTTCAAACTTGGTATGCTGTTTGTGCCAAAGGTCAATTTAAGAAAAATAATTATTTCATGAAACCTTACAGAAACAAAATGGCGGCTGTTTAAATGTTTCAAATTAAAATACCATGAAAATGGCACATAATACAACAAGAGTTGTAAGAATAAAAAAAGTTGTATTTTTTTTAATTTTACATAAAGATACAAACTCATTTTTCGAATTTTACATTAATACTTTCACTTTTTGCGTCTTTTTACAACTGGTACATTACCAGTGTACAAAGGTGATATTCTAAAATAGGCCGCCGAATTTCAAGGTGGGTTCCTTATGCAAAACAATGAAAAAAGTTCCTATAAACATGGGTCCTAAAGTTCTTCGTTACCCCGGTAGCTGCCAATCAAAGATCAACTGGTAGTGTACCAGTTGTAATAGGACATAAAAAGTGAAAGTATTTATGTAAAATTCGGAAAAATGAGTTTGTGCCTTATGTAAAACTAAAAATACAACTTTATTCTTTTATTATTATACGCCATTTTCATGAACTTGATTTGAAAATTTAAACAACATATATTGTTAAACCTGGAATTTTGTAAAAATTATTTTCAACATGAGACACATAAACACCATTTCAAGTTTGAATGCAATCGATCGAAGCCGTTGGAGAATAACGAAATAAAAAATACAAAATGGCGGCTTCGTTCCGGAAACAACTGAAAATTTTTAGAATAATGTTTATAAGGAACTTTTCATGTTCTAGTTGCATGATTACCATGTATTAATAATGAAGTTTAGATCTTAATAATTATAAATGCTATGCTAAATAGCTAATTTATTACTAAATAAATTTGAAGACAAAAATACTTGGACCGAACCGGGATTTGAATGGAGTTTATACACTATTGAACAGTTATGAACTAATTTCATTATTAACCCTTGTTTGGAGTGGTATTTGTAAAGTACTGTGCTGAGTAGTGTATCCTCTGTAGAAGACTGATAAGCTCATTGTCGTTGATAAGTTGTTGTCACTCTTAGCTTACTTTTGGCATCTTACGTTAACATTGTTTAACTGCCATACATCAAACTGGTTCTACTGTTTGAAACTTATAGAAAAGAAAACTTACATAACAGACAGTCCGATCTAGTTATACATAGAAACTCAAACCACCCTGGCAACAAAAATTGACTGCTTTCCACTCGATGGTAAACTGACTAGTAGCCATTCCCTTAAGCAAAACTGATTTTAATCAGTAGAAAGAAATAATAAAGGCCCTTGCAATTAAAACTGTTACCAAAGACTCTGATTTAAAATCAAACGGAAGAAGCGTAAAGCCAAACCAAATAAAAACGGAATGAAAATTTTATGCGCTTATTTAACAAAACTTTTAAAAAATCTGTCAGAAACCTTTTTATAACGCAAGCTACAAATTAAGCTTTAGAACGAGAAATAACGAGTTTAAAATTACCAACAAGATGGTAAATACAAATGGCACAGGCCTCTTAGACAAATATGAAAAGTCAGTATTTACAAAATCCACTGCAATGACTGTCCCAAGTGGCCAGGCAGGACGTGCTTTCAAGACACGCTTTAGTGAGCACATTTGATACAAAAATAATAATATGTATTGCCATTAACAAAAATATTGTGTGACAAAACAAAGAAACAAAGTAAAACAAAACAGTATGACAAAATCACTTGAGCTCTGAAAATCAAATAATGAAACATCCATGAAATTATCAAATTTCTACAGCCTTAGTTGGAACTACTTAGAACTCGAATGGTGTCCACTTACCAGGAAGATAGAAAAATACAATTTACTAATGTTTGGTCAACTCATTTATTTTAAATTACGAGCTCAAATTCAATTGGCAAATGAAGCTGAATTGAAAACCAACAATTACGTTGATTCAAATATTATCAGCCATACAAGCAACTATTATTAAATAAAATCGACATCTTCTTTATTAAAATTAAAACCCTATGTACTAAATACATTTCGCGCACCCCTCAACCCTCAACCAATTACGAAGTCAGTGATGTAACAGAAGAACTGGTGCGTGTGTTTGTTTCTGTGAGTACGATAACTCCAAAACTATGCCTAAATTTGACAAGAGCAATTTGGATAAAAAGCGGCAATTCTGAGGAATGTTGTGTTTCATATTGTTCAAGTAATCCTTGATCAATAAATTCTAAGAATTTGGTAGATTCTACCTGTTTTTTAAAGATATATCCACAAATTGTTGGCTTGTTATTTCGTTGATAACGAATATTTGTGTTAATTAAATAAGTTAAGTTGATAATCCAGTTTATTCCTACGTATAAGATAATATTAAGTTTTCTAAATAACCAGAGCCTCGCTATAACCATTCTAATAATCAACACTGTAAATCCTAACTTTCCTTAACCGACTTGTTAGACAAACTTGAATGTTCCTTACGTTTCTTAGCAATAGTGGTTGCCTTTAACTAATGGGAAATATACAAGATTTTGTCTTTGCTATCATCTAGAATGTCGGAAGAAACTCTGCGTATGGTAATGCAGACTTTACATTTCCGATGATGTCAGAAACAGCTGAATTTCACTAGCTATGCTGAAATTTGATTTAGCTAACAAAGGAACATAAATTCAGCTCATAATTTCTAACAAGAACTTCAAAGCAGGCAAGACAAAAAGAAACGACACGCCTGCAACTGTGCGTGGGTTTGTACCTAAGAAAGTAGACAGCTTGTATATGTGACTACAACAGTTTGATTGGTTCAAATATTCTGACATGCCCTTTTCTGTACCACCTGAAGACCGAGAACGTCAGGTTCAACGTTAAAAATATATTTTTAAACGGCTCTAGGCTACTTACATGTATAATTTTCGGAGGTGTACCTCACAGACTCATCGTAGAAATGTTTTCAAAACATAATGGCTGACCCTGCCATAAAACTGGAAATAATTGTGAAATATCCTTACATGAGTTATTCCTTTTATTGGAAGAGTACTTAGTTGTCTTAGTTTTATCAAATGTTCAAACAAGAGTCCAAAGTGAGAAACTATGAACGATTCTTCGTTAACACACACATATCAATAAGTAATTAAATAGCTTTAAACTAAAAGTAATATTTTAGGCAAAATACTCACTTCGAGCATGATTCGATGGAGGCTTACCACTTTGATAGATATCCCACGTCGGGAAATCAATATGAAGATTTGAGTGGTTTGAGCAAACACAAAATGATATCGTGCTAAAGATACAAAATTCATGCTTGATATAATAAGGTGTTTGCAGTTTTGGTACTAATGTAAACATTATAGCTTTTCTACAGTCACCTCTTCTGGTGTCTAAGAGGCAAACACCCTATTATTGAATACGACCGACACAAATAATTGACAACAGCTGCCAGGTCTTGCTTGGTTATTTGACTATTTATTAGAGTCTAAAATGGTACATGCGCTCTCTTAGATGGCTTCCATGACGTCACGGAAGGCAAAGGGTGCGCAGTACTTGCCTCTCGAAATCACTATAAACTCTGACCGACTGTCAACTGTGGTGTAGTAAAAGTTGAATGTTTTTGGACGTTAGAAAACTAACTTCCCGTCAACTTTGTTCACCTTTTAGTGACTTTTTATTTTAAACATATTATTTAGGACAAATCAGAGCCACGATGCTTCACTGGTTGAGATTTGATTGATCTGAAAGTTCTTTACTTTCACGTGTTTCAAAATGGCTGTTACAACCACGAGCGAAAGCCTACTGTCTGGCTGAAATGTTTTATAATAATATTCCTAAATTGTTGTATATATTTTAATTTAAAACCTATTAACTATGTATATAGTAATGGAAGTTTAGATCTTAATAATTGTACAAACGCTAAATAACTAATTTATTACTAAATAAATTTGAAGACAAAAATACTTGGACCGAACCGAGATTTGAATGGAAGTTTATACACTATTGAACAGTTATTGAACTAATTTCATTATTAACCCTTGTTTGTGAGATCCAGGTAACTTGTTGTAAAGTACTGTGCTGGGAGTAGTGTATCCTCTGCTTAGAAGACTGATAAGCTGTTGTTGATAGGATTGTTGTCATCATCTTGTCACTCTTTAGCACCGCAGCGGCGTCTTACGTTAACATAATTGTTCAACTGCGCATCAAGTTCAATGTTTTATAAAACAGTCCACGTCTGGTTATACCTAAAAGCTCAAACCACCCTGTAACAACAAAACTGACTGCTTTCCACTCGATGTAAACAGACAGTAGCCATTCCATTAAACCGCTGATTTTAATCAGAGAAAAGAAGACCCCTTGCAATTAAAAACTGTTACAAAGACTCTGATTTATAAATCAAACAGAAGAAGCGTAAAGACAAAAAAGAAAATAAAAACATACCAGATGAAAGAAAATTGTTATGCGCCCATTTAACAAAACTTTTAAAACACTGTCAGGAAACCTTTTTAACGAAAGCTACAAATTAAGCTTTAGAACGAGAGATAACAGTTTAAAATTACCAATGGGTAAATACAAATGGCACAAGCCTTTAGACAAATATGAAAAGTCGAGTATTTACAAAATCCACTGCAATGACTGTCCCAAGCGGCCAGGCAGGACGTGCTTTCAAGACACGCTTTAGTGAGCACATTTAATAATAATATGTATTGCCATTTACAAAAAAATATTGTGTGAAAAAAAAAAGAAACAAAGTAAAACAAATAAGTATGGCAAAATCATTTGAGCTCTGAAAATCAAATAATGAAACATCCATGAAATTATCAGATTTCTACAGCCTTGGTGGAACTACTTAGAACTGGAATGGTGTCTAGGAAGATAGACCAATTCACTAATGTTTGGTTAACTCATTTATTTTACGAGCTCAAATTCAATTGGCAAATGAAGCCAAATTGAAAACCAACAATTAGATTAAAATATTATCAGCCATACAAGCAACTATTATTAAATACAATCGACATCTTCATTATTAAAATTAAAACGCTTACATGCATTTCGCGCACCCCTCAACCCTCAACCAAGCACGAAGTCAGTGTTATGGCAGATGAACTGGTGGAAGTGTGTTTGTTTCTGTGAGTCGTTTCAAACGCACTTAACCTAATCGATTCAAACATTGCATACATGTCTGTTAGTGCCTAAATACGGCTGGTACTCAAAAAGTAGAGGTAATCGGTTTAGTAGTTTTAATTGGGGGCTGAATAAAGTAATAAATAAATACTGTTTCCGAAAAAGTGAATTTTACCTTGATTTCATATACTATATTTAAAAATGTAACACAAGTTATAATTAACTTTATCACTACGGGATAGCCTTGGCCCTTAGATCCAAGTTAGGCATAAGCAGCCATTATTCTGTTAAAGCTATTCCACTGTATTTTTCAACACAAGTGTTCTGCTGTCCAAACGTTCCTAACATGAATGTTTACATTAGTATTCTGCAAGCTTTATAACATCATCGGTATTGCATGTTCATTAAAAACCCACCAGTGTCTTAATTTGTCTGTGGAATTCAAAGGGTTAGTGGTAAAAATGGTTAAAGATTTATTTTTCTTATTGAAAATATCTACAATACGTGTATTTGAACAAGCAAAAGGTTCATAATAGCTTCTTGGAAAGGAATATTCTCAATCAAAACCGATTTATGAATATCAAAACTTTCTTCTTTAATGTGATTTCTGCTGGCGCCTAACTTTGACGCTTTATAATTGTCAAACTTTCAATAATCAATAAAGTCCTGGTATAATTACAGAGAGGAAATGAAACTCAGAGTCACAAAACGTTTGAAGCTCCTTTCGTCCCGAAGTTTCAAAGATACACTTTTAATGATACTTCATGTATCGAATGCACATCATAAATTCTTTTGAAATAAAGCAATCCAATAAATCAAATATGTGTTTAAAAGTGTTGGCACATTTATACAATTTAATAGGTAATATACCAAATTATTTCAGGGCGACAATTTGTTTCCTGCCGTAATAATTTAAACAGTAAAAAGATTAAACATATAATATGCTATACTTTTACTAATGGCATTTCAAATTAACTACCTTACATTAAGGGTAATAATATAAAATTAACTTTATTTAGTTATGTGCAGAAAGGTGTTTTGTATTGGTATTTATACTCGTATCTTAAATTTATTGTTTTGTATATTAGCCGCCACTCGTACCATAATTTCAAAAGTTATAGAGCTTGTTACCTTTCCTAAGATGTAACGTACAATACCAAAATAGCAGCATACCACATTTCAGCTCAATCGGTTTAGACGTCATAAAAGTATTGATTTGAATTAGTGACAATATAATGGCCAGTGGTTGAAATAAACACTTCCGGAACCATTTAACCACTTCAAAAATATAAATGAATTTAATGAATTAAAAATAATGAGTTGGAGTAACAGCCCATGGACCTCTTCACAAATAACGGGACATAATTAAAGATAAGACCGGATGTGGTTGGTAACACTGGAGATTAGAGTGTACGTGACGTCACCAAACAGTCAATAGCTACTGATTGACAAACACTGTCATTAATAGGGACAGGCAGCTAACGAGTCAGTTCAACGCACGCACACTCACACACTAGCTCACTGTAGTAAATGTACACGGCGTTTGTGCAAATTACCCTGTAATACTCTAGGTTCAGGAAATAATACATTATATCAAAACTATAAAACAATTTTATCAATACAGCACAAAGTAGTGCCTAATTATGCGTGTTTTACCTGCTGACCACCGTTTCCCACTGGTTAACTTTTATCTCTTTAGTTAAAACAAAAGAGATTCAGTCAAAACAACCAGGATATTTAAGTTGGTTTATCGAATAAAGAAACGTTACTAGCAAAAATAATATGTTAGTACAAATTAGTTAATTGATTTTAAAACGTTATCATTTCTAACTGAACACCATCGGAGGAATGACCTAATATTCTCAAAATAATTAGCCGAAGTTTTATTATTAATCATGCTCAATAGTTTTTAACCGACCGAAACGAGGAGGTTATACAAGTTGACCTGCAGCTATATTTTTTATGTCTGTTCAGTGTTCACGAATAACTTTTGAACGCGGCCATCGCTTTATGCCCAGTTTGCGTTGATTAGTAGATCTTAACTCCATGGTGGTCCCATTTAAATATCTTTTTAATATTTCTATATCAAAAAGTAAAAAACTCAAAACCTTTAAAAACATGTATTTGTTGCGTAATTTGCGTTATAAACACACTATTTCGAACCGAAAAGGATCTCAATGGCAATATTTGATGTAAATTAGATTTCTAACAAGGTGGTAGCCTTACGTTATTCGAATATTGGAGTGTTGCCGAGATAAACAGACATTTTGTCTAAAAGTACTCAAAAACATGTCCTTGTTTGTCAATGATGTAACTATGCTCAACTTAGCAATCATCAGATTTTGTCCTTCAAAATCGATTTCGGATCATCCATATGTCTTCAAAACATCTAGCAATTGGATCTCCATATGTCCCATCGTTGTGATCGAAACCCCATCTTCAGTTGTGACCTAAAAAAATCAATATTTACATACTATAAGTCCATCCATCGGATGTTGTCTTGAAATACGAGTAAAAGTCCACACACATACAATACGGAGGACACAGACACACAGGTCAGTGTTTACAGATACGCAGATATATCATCAGTTCGTAAACAAATAAAGTTACTAGTAAATACGAGTTTAACAATGATCTGCGTTTTGTTTATAAAATACTACAGCTGACACCCTCACAAATTCTAATCACTCGTTAGAATTACAGGGTTAATACAAATTAATGTTTCTCATTTTTAGTACAAATATTACGGGTTAATTTGTTGACTAATTTATTGACTAATTCAGTTGGTACGAGTGGAAAGAAAATATCATTCAGATTTATTTGTATTGGTTTGGATGCGAATCAGGAGTTTCAATTCAATTGTTGTAAGTGTTGTGTAATGGCTGAATTGGAGCACACGCTTACAATGAAAACGTGCGTGATTCTCCGAAAGGTAATGTGTTTGTGCTGTCGCTAGCAACAAAGTGTACGGACCTTTTTCATTGAAAGAACTGTTAAACGTTCTTGGACATGATGACAGAATGGCTCCCATTGCAGTTAGAACAATATTCTGCAAATTTGATTCTGCAATTTGATGGTGCTTCTCCATATTACCACTTGGATGTTATTGTTAGGACTGAACTTTAACAATCTGCTGCTGTCTGAGAAATGGATCGGGCGCGATGGTCCGAATGATGACAGGTCTCCAAGATCTCTGGACATCACTCCCTGTGATTTGTTTTTTGTGGGGATACGGTGTAGACATCAACATTACCAGATAGCATACGTCTGAGACCCAGCAACAAATTACCAACGCCATCAATCTATCAAGACCATAAAAGTCCATAAAAAGACCATAAAAACTCTTATCAAGCTATAAAAAGAGCTCAATTATTGGGTTGATATCTGTCGTATCACTCAATTGCATAAAGAAAGTTTGTAGTTCTGACTGAGCACCTGTGATAAAACGTTTAGAGTTGTCTTAAAATGTAACCACGTTAGTCCCAAATAAAAGTTACTATTCTCAAATACAAGTGACATATTCTCATATAAAGTTAAAGGTTTTAAGTCTACATCACGGATATGCGCATATGCCAACCAAACACTATGTACAGATTCGTATAATTATGTTTGTATTGTATTACTTCGTTTCATTAATCTTATTTTTCACTTTAGGTAGTTTCTGTTGGAATTTCGGATAACATAAACCAGTTTCAAAATACTTTTATCATGATGCTTAAAATACTGTGCAGTAATACGAGTGGACTGGTCAGTTCAGGCTATTTGTAAACTCTTAATTATATAAATAACATCTGTACTTAAGAACTATTCACCTCACTACGAAAAGAAATGTGATTTCTACCACCATAACTCTAAGGTACAATGGAAAAGCGTATGATTGCCGTATGAAAGGATCGGGGTATCGGGTTGTTATTTATGTGGTTGGTACAGATGGGATACAATGTTGACATTCTACACTGTCACGGAATGTCGGTATTGGGAAATTGTCTTTATCTGTAAAACGACCCATTTTCAGCCAATGTCCATTCAAAGGTATTTCCGATTAAACAAAGAGATACAGAAAAACTCTCAAAGTATAGGCTGTTGTGACGTCATAGGATACCTCTGGATACCAAAATATCCATTTGGTTCGAATTTCGATAAAAACAACTACGAATATATTCCCAACTCGTAATGAACCACGTACTTTTCGTGCATTATAGATTCTTTTACAAGAAACAAACTTTCCAACGGTGTATCTTGGTTTTCCTATTTTCGTGCCAGATGTATGGAAGTGCGTTTGTAATAATATGTTGCTAAGCCAATTTGTAAGGAAAATAAGTTCTTACAATCTTACTCAAGTTGAGACATTAAACTGGGACCAAACATAAATTCGTTTCAGAGTACTGGACCCTAAAACTATATTATGACGTTTATTTAATTTGTGAACCGTATACATGTTCTTCAGGCTATAGAAAACGGTGACGCTTTCTTTGCGTCACTTTTTATAACCTCGCCACCTTCTTGGCCGCTCAGTGGATTTTGTCAAGCCGAGTTCACCGACCGGTGAACAACCAATGAGGTGGCAGTTTTGGGAATTCGACGGTAGTTCCCTTCATATCACAGGCGAATCAGTGATTACCTATAGCTTTAGAAACCTCTATCGATAAATAACCTGTCAAATTCCGTTGAAAACAAACCGAGTTACAGTGAAGAATATGGCCAAAAACGGAAAGTTTGTAATTTCTTCGCTGTAACTCAGTTGTTTCTAATATAATTTAAAGTTATTATTTTCGTGTGTTTATAGTAAAAGTTTCTCCTAAAAATAAATTATTAATTTGTTCTTTTG